>JBAWUR020000039.1:0-295022 GCA_038363175.2 Artibeus lituratus | reverse complement strand
CCCGGGCGGCCGCTCCACAACCGACCGAGCCCGGCCGGGGCCGGCTTCCTGACCCGGGCGGCCGACTCCACCACACCCCCAGCCCGGCCGGGCCGGCTGCTTTACCCCGGCGGCAGCTCCACCACAACCGGAGCCCCGCCGGGCAGCTGGTTGACCCGGGAGCCGCTCCACAACCGACCGAGCTCGGCCGGGCCGGCTTCCTGACCCGGGCGGCCGCTCCACCACACCC
This sequence comes from Artibeus lituratus, assembly GCA_038363175.2. Classification (NCBI taxonomy): domain Eukaryota; kingdom Metazoa; phylum Chordata; class Mammalia; order Chiroptera; family Phyllostomidae; genus Artibeus; species Artibeus lituratus. The sequence goes on along the minus strand of JBAWUR020000039.1, from coordinate 294,793 downwards.
CGAGCCCGGCCGGGCCGGCTGCTTTACCCCGGCGGCCGCTCCACCACAACCGGAGCCCCGCCGGGCCAGCTGGTTGACCCTGGCGGCCGCTCCACAACCGACCGAGGCCCGGCCGGCTGGCTTCCTGACCCGGGCGGCCGCTCCACCACACCCCGAGCCGGGCCGGGTCGGCTGCTTTACCTCGGCGGCCGCTCCACCATAACCGGAGCCCCACCGGGCCAGCTGGTTGACCCGGGAGCCGCTCCACAACCGACCGAGCTCGGCCGACCCGGCTTCCTGACCCGGTCGGCCGCTCCACCACACCCCGAGCCCGGCCGGGCCGGCTGCTTTACCCCGGCGGCCGCTCCACCACAACCGGAGCCCCGCCGGGCCAGCTGGTTGACCCTGGCGGCCGCTCCACAACCGACCGAGCCCGGCCGGGCTGGCTTCCTGACCCGGGCGGCCGCTCCACCACACCCCGAACCGGGCCGGGTCGGCTGCTTTACCCCGGCGGCCGCTCCACCACAACCGGAGCCCCGCCGGGCCAGCTGGTTGACCCGGGGGGCCGCTCCACAACCGACCGAGCCCGGCCGGGCCGGCTTCCTGACCCCGGCGGCCGCTCCACCACAACACCAGCCCGGCCGGGCCGGCTGCTTTACCCCGGCGGCCGCTCCACCACAACCGGAGCCCCGCCGGGCCAGCTGGTTGAACCGGGCGGCCGCTCCACCACAGACCGAGCCTGGCCGGGCCGGCCTCCTGACCCGGGCGGCCGCTCCACCACACCCCCAGCCCGGCCGGGCCGGCTGCTTTACCCCGGCGGCCGCTCCACCACAACCGGAGCCCCGCCGGGCCAGCTGGTTGACCCGGGCGGCCGCTCCACAACCGACCGAGCCCGGCCGGGCCGGCTTCCTCACCCCGGCGGCCGCTCCACCACAACCCCAGCCCGGCCGGGCCGGCTGCTTTACCCCGGCGGCCGCTCCACCACAACCGGAGCCCCGCCGGGCCAGCTGGTTGACCCGGGCGGCCGCTCCACAACCGACCGAGCCCGGCCGGGCCGGCTTCCTCACCCCGGCGGCCGCTCCACCACAACCCCAGCCCGGCCGGGCCGGCTGATTTACCCCGGCGGCCGCTCCACCACAACCGGAGCCCCGCCGGGCCAGCTGGTTGACCCCGGCGGCCGCTCCACAACCGACCGAGTCCGGCCGGGCCGGCTTCCTGACCCGGGCGGCCGCTCCACCACACCCCCAGCCCGGCCGGGCCGGCTGCTTTACCCCGGCGGCAGCTCCACCACAACCGGAGCCCCGCCGGGCCAGCTGGTTGACCCGGGAGCCGCTCCACAACCGACCGAGCTCGGCCGGGCCGGCTTCCTGACCCGGGCGGCCGCTCCACCACACCCCGAGCCCGGCCGGGCCGGCTGCTTTACCCCGGCGGCCGCTCCACCACAACCGGAGCCCCGCCGGGCCAGCTGGTTGACCCGGGCGGCCGCTCCACAACCGACCGAGCTCGGTCGGGCCGGCTTCCTGACCCGGGCGGTCGCTCCACCACACCCCGACCCCGGCCGGGCCGGCTGCTTTACCCCGGCGGCAGCTCCACCACAACCGGAGCTCCGCCGGGCCGGCTGGTTGACCCGGGAGCCGCTCCACAACCGACCGAGCTCGGCCGGGCCGGCTTCCTGACCCGGGCGGCCGCTCCACCACACCCCGAGCTCGGCGGGCCGGCTGCTTTACCCCGGCGGCCGCTCCACCTAAACCGGAGCCCCGCCGGGCCAGCTGGTTGACCCGGGCGGCCGCTCCACAACCGACCGAGCCCGGCCGGGCCGGCTTCCTGACCCGGGCGGCCGCTCCACCACACCCTGAGCCGGGCCGGGCCGGCTGCTTTAGCCCGGCGGCCGCTCCACCACAACCGGAGCCCCGCCAGGCCAGCTGGTTGACCCGGGCGGCCGCTCCACAAGCGACCGAGCCCGGCCGGGCCGGCTTCCTGACCCCGGCGGCCGCTCCACCACAACCCCAGCCCGGCCGGGCCGGCTGCTTTACCCCGGCGGCCGCTCCACCACAACCGGAGCCCCGCCGGACCAGCTGGTTGACCCGGGAGCCGCTCCACAACCGACCGAGCCCGGCCGGGCCGGCTTCCTGACCCGGGCGGCCGCTCCACCACACCCCGAGCCGGGCCGGGTCGGCTGCTTTACCCTGGCGGCCGCTCCACCACAACCGGAGACCCGCCGGGCCAGCTGGTTGACCCGGGCGGCCGCTCCACCACAGACCGAGCCCGGCCGGGCCGGCCTCCTGACCCGGGCTGCCGCTCCACCACACCCCGAGCCCGGCCGGGCCGCCTGCTTTACCCCGGCGGCCGCTCCACCACAACCGGAGCCCCGCCGGGCCAGCTGGTTGACCCGGGCGGCCGCTCCACAACAGACCGAGCCCGGCCGGGCCGGCTTCCTGACCCGGGCGGCCGCTCCACCACACCCCGAGCCCGGCCGGGCCGGCTGCTTTACCCCGGCGGCCGCTCCACCACAACCGGATCTCCGCCGGGCCAGCTGGTTGACCCGGGCGGCCGCTCCACAACCGACCGAGCCCGGCCGGGCCGGCTTCCTGACCCAGGCGGCCGCTCCACCACACCTCGAGCCGGGCCGGGCCGGCTGCTTTACCCCGGCGGCCGCTCCACCACAACCGGAGCCTTGCCGGACCAGCTGGTTGACCCGGGCGGCCGCTCCACCACAGACCGATCCTGGCCGGGCCGGCCTCCTGACCCGGGCGGCCGCTCCACCACACCCCCAGCCCGGCCGGGCCGGCTGCTTTTCCCCGGCGGCCGCTCCACCACAACCGGAGCCCCGCCGGGCCAGCTGGTTGACCCGGGAGCCGCTCCACAACCGACCGAGCTCGGCCGGGCCGGCTTCCTGACCCGGTAGGCCGCTCCACCACACCCCGATCCCGGCCGGGCCGGCTGCTTTACCCCGGCGGCCGCTCCACCACAACCGGATCTCCGTCGGGCCAGCTGGTTGACCCGGGCGGCCGCTCCACCACACCCCGAGCCCGGCCGGGCCGGCTGCTTTACCCGGCGGCCGCTCCACCACAACCGGAGCCCCGCCGGGCCAGCTGGTTGACCCGGGCGGCCGCTCCACAACCGACCGAGCCCGGCCGGGCCGGCTTCCTGACCCGGGCGACCGCTCCACCACACCCCGAGCCCGGCCGGGCCGGCTGCTTTACCCCGGCGGCCGCTCCACCACAACCGGAGCCCCGCCGGGCCGGCTGGTTGACCCGGGAGCCGCTCCACAACCGACCGAGCTCGGCCGGGCCGGCTTCCTGACCCGGGCGGCCGCTCCACCACACCACGAGCTCGGCGGGCCGGCTGCTTTACCCCGGCGGCCGCTCCACCTCAACCGGAGCCCCGCCGGGTCAGCTGGTTGACCCGGGCGGCCGCTCCACAACCGACCGAGCCCGGCCGGGCCGGCTTCCTGACCCGGGCGGCCGCTCCACCACACCCCGAGCCGGGCCGGGCCGGCTGCTTTAGCCCGGCGGCCGCTCCACCACAACCGGAGCCCCGCCAGGCCAGCTGGTTGACCCGGGCGGCCGTTCCACAACCGACCGAGCCCGGCCGGGCCGGCTTCCTGACTCCGGCGGCCGCTCCACCACAACCCCAGCCCGGCCGGGCCGGCTGCTTTACCCCGGCGGCCGCTCCACCACAACCGGAGCCCCGCCGGGCCAGCTGGTTGACCCGGGAGCCGCTCCACAACCGACCGAGCCCGGCCGGGCCGGCTTCCTGACCCGGGCGGCCGCTCGACCACACCCCGAGCCGGGCCGGGTCGGCTGCTTTACCCCGGCGGCCGCTCCACTACAACCGGAGCCCCGCCGGGCCAGCTGGTTGACCCGGGCGGCCGCTCCACAACCGACCGAGCCCGGCGGGGCCGGCTTCCTGACCCGGGCGGCCGCTCCACCACACCCCGAGCCCGGCCGGGCCGGCTGCTTTACCCCGGCGGCCGCTCAACCACAACCGGAGCCCCGCCGGGCCAGCTGGTTGACCCTGGCGGCCGCTCCACAACCGACTGATCCTGGCCGGGCCGGCCTCCTGACCCGGGCGGCCGCTCCACCACACCCCCAGCCCGGCCGGGCCGGCTGCTTTACCCGGCGGCCGCTCCACCACAACCGGAGCCCCGCCGGGCCAGCTGGTTGACCCGGGAGCCGCTCCACAACCGACCGAGCTCGGCCGGGCCGGCTTCCTGATTCGGTAGGCCGCTCCACCACACCCCGAGCCCGGCCGGGCCGGCTGCTTTACCCCGGCGGCCGCTCCACCACAACCGGATCCCCGCCGGGCCAGCTGGTTGACCCGGGCGGCCTCTCCACCACAGACCCAGCCCGGCCGGGCCGACCTCCTGACCCGGGCTGCCGCTCCACCACACCCCGAGCCCGGCCGGGCCGGCTGCTTTACCCCGGCGGCCGCTCCACCACAACCGGATCCCCGCCGGGCCAGCTGGTTGACCCGGGCGGCCGCTCCACCACAGACCCAGCCCCGCCGGGCCGGCCTCCTGACCCGGGCTGCCGCTCCACCACACCCCGAGCCCGGCCGGGCCGGCTGCTTTACCCCGGCGGCCGCTCCACCATAACCGGAGCCCCGCCGGGCCAGCTGGTTGACCCGGGCGGCCGCTCCACAACCGACCGAGTCTGGCCGGGCCGGCTTCCTGACTCGGGCGGCCGCTCCACCACACCCCCAGCCCGGCCGGGACGGCTGCTTTACCCCGGCGGCAGCTCCACCACAACCGGAGCCCCGCCGGGCCGGCTGGTTGACCCGGGAGCCGCTCCACAACCGACCGAGCTCGGCCGGGCCGGCTTCCTGACCCGGGCGGCCGCTCCACCACACCCCGAGCCCGGCCGGGCCCGCTGCTTTACCCCGGCGGCCGCTCCACCTCAACCGGAGCCCCGCCGGGCCAGCTGGTTGACCCGGGCGGCCGCTCCACAACCGACCGAGCCCAGCCGGGCCGGCTTCCTGACCCGGGCGGCCGCTCCACAACCGACCGAGCCCAGCCTGGCCGGCTTCCTGACCCGGGCGGCCGCTCCACCACACCCCGAGCCGGGCCGGGCCGGTTGCTTTACCCCGGCGGCCGCTCCACCACAAACGGAGCCCCGCCAGGCCAGCTGGTTGACCCGGGCGGCCGCTCCACACACCGACCGAGCCCGGCCGGGCCGGCTTTCTGACCCCGGCGGCCGCTCCACCACAACCCCAGCCCGGCCGGGCCGGCTGCTTTACCCCGGCGGCCGCTCCACCACAACCGGAGCCCCGCCGGGCCAGCTGGTTGACCCGGGAGCCGCTCCACCACAGACCCAGCCCGGCCGGGCCGGCCTCCTGACCCGGGCTGCCGCTCCACCACACCCCGAGCCCGGCCGGGCCGGCTGCTTTACCCCGGCGGCCGCTCCACCACAACCGGAGCCCCGCCGGGCCAGCTGGTTGACCCGGGCGGCCGCTCCACCACAGACCGAGCCTGCCCGGGCCGGCCTCCTGACCCGGGCGGCCGCTCCACCACACCCCGAGCCGGGCCGGGCCGGCTGCTTTACCCCGGCGGCCGCTCCACCACAACCGGAGCCCCGCCGGGCCAGCTGGTTGACCCGGGCGGCCGCTCCACAACCGACCGAGCCAGGCCGGGCCGGCTTCCTGACCCGGGCGGGCGCTCCACCACATCCCGAGCCGGGCCGGGCCGGCTGCTTTACCCCGGCGGCCGCTCCACCACAACCGGAGCCCCGCCGGGCCAGCTGGTTGACCCGGGCGGCCGCTCCACAACAGACCGAGCCCGGCCGGGCCGGCTTCCTGACCCGGGCGGCCGCTCCACCACACCCCCAGCCCGGCCGGGCCGGCTGCTTTACCCCGGCGGCCGCTCCACCACAACCGGATCTCCGCCGGGCCAGCTGGTTGACCCGGGCGGCCGCTCCACAACCGACCGAGCCCGGCCGGGCCGGCTTCCTGACCCAGGCGGCCGCTCCACCACACCTCGAGCCGGGCCGGGCCGGCTGCTTTACCCCGGCGGCCGCTCCACCACAACCGGAGCCCCGCCGGGCAAGCTGGTTGACCCGGGCGGCCGCTCCACCACAGACCGATCCTGGCCGGGCCGGCCTCCTGACCCGGGCGGCCGCTCCACCACACCCCCAGCCCGCCCGGGCCGGCTGCTTTTCCCCGGCGGCCGCTCCACCACAACCGGAGCCCCGCCGGGCCAGCTGGTTGACCCGGGAGCCGCTCCACAACCGACCGAGCTCGGCCGGGCCGGCTTCCTGACCCGGGAGGCCGCTCCACCACACCCCGATCCCGGCCGGGCCGGCTGCTTTACCCCCGGCGGCCGCTCCACCACAACCGGATCTCCGTCGGGCCAGCTGGTTGACCCGGGCGGCCGCTCCACCACACCCCGAGCCCGGCCGGGCCGGCTGCTTTACCCGGCGGCCGCTCCACCACAACCGGAGCCCCGCCGGGCCAGCTGGTTGACCCGGGCGGCCGCTCCACAACCGACCGAGCCCGGCCGGGCCGGCTTCCTGACCCGGGCGACCGCTCCACCACACCCCGAGCCCGGCCGGGCCGGCTGCTTTACCCCGGCGGCCGCTCCACCACAACCGGAGCCCCGCTGGGCCAGCTGGTTGACCCGGGAGCCGCTCCACAACCGACCGAGCTCGGCCGGGCCGGCTTCCTGACCCGGGCGGGCGCTCCACCAGACCCCGAGCCCGGCCGGGCCGGCTGCTTTACCCCGGCGGCCGCTCCACCTCAACCGGAGCCCCGCCGGGCCAGCTGGTTGACCCCCGCGGCCGCTCCACAACCGACCGAGCACGGCCGGGCCGGCTTCCTGACCCGGGCGGCCGCTCCACCACACCCCGAGCCGGGCCGGGCCGGTTGCTTTACCCCGGCGGCCGCTCCACCACAAACGGAGCCCCGCCAGGCCAGCTGGTTGACCCGGGCGGCCGATCCACAACCGACCGAGCCCGGCCGGGCCGGCTTTCTGACCCCGGCGGCCGCTCCACCACAACCCCAGCCCGGCCGGGCCGGCTGCTTTACCCCGGCGGCGGCTCCACCACAACCGGAGCCCCGCCGGGCCAGCTGGTTGACCCGGGAGCCGCTCCACCACAGACCCAGCCCGGCCGGGCCGGCCTCCTGACCCGGGCTGCCGCTCCACCACACCCCGAGCCCGGCCGGGCCGGCTGCTTTACCCCGGGGGCCGCTCCACCACAACCGGAGCCCCGCCGGGCCAGCTGGTTGACCCGGGCGGCCGCTCCACCACAGACCGAGCCTGGCCGGGCCGGCCTCCTGACCCGGGCGGCCGCTCCACCACACCCCGAGCCGGGCCGGGCCGGCTGCTTTACCCCCGGCGGCCGCTCCACCACAACCGGAGCCCCGCCGGGCCAGCTGGTTGACCCGGGCGGCCAGTCCACCACAACCCCAGCCCGGCCGGGCCCGCTGCTTTACCCCGGCGGCCGCTCCACCACAACCGGAGCCCCGCCGGGCCAGCTGGTTGACCCGGGCGGCCGCTCCACAACCGACCGAGCCCGGCCGGGCCGGCTTCCTGACCCGGACGGCCGCTCCACCACACCCCGAGCCCGGCCGGGCCGGCTGCTTTACCCCGGCGGCCGCTCCACCACAACCGGATCCACGCCGGGCCAGCTGGTTGACCCGGGCGGCCGCTCCACAACCGACGGAGCCCGTCCGGGCCGGCTTCCTGACCCGGGCGGCCGCTCCACCACACCTCGAGCCCGGCCGGGCCCGCTGCTTTACCCCGGCGGCCGCTCCACCACAACCGGAGCCCCGCCGGGCCAGCTGGTTGACCCGGGCGGCCGCTCCACCACAGACAGATCCTGGCCGGGCCGGCCTCCTGACCCGGGCGGCCGCTCCACCACACCCCCAGCCCGGCCGGGCCGGCTGCTTTACCCCGGCGGCCGCTCCACCACAACCGGAGCCCCGCCGGGCCAGCTGGTTGACCGGGAGCCGCTCCACAACCGACCGAGCTCGGCCGGGCCGGCTTCCTGACCCGGTAGGCCGCTCCACCACACCCCGATCCCGGCCGGGCCGGCTGCTTTACCCCGGCGGCCGCTCCACCACAACCGGAGCCCCGCCGGGCCAGCTGGTTGACCCGGGCGGCCGCTCCACAACCGACCGAGCCCGGCCGGGCCGGCTTCCTGACCCGGGCGGCCGCTCCACCACACCCTGAGCCCGGCCGGGCCGGCTGCTTTACCCCGGCGGCCGCTCCACCACAACCGGAGCCCCGCCGGGCCAGCTGGTTTACCCGGGCGGCCGCTCCACAACCGACCGAGCCCGGCCGGGCCGGCTTCCTTACCCGGGCGACCGCTCCACCACACCCCGAGCCCGGCCGGGGCGGCTGCTTTACCCCGGCGGCCGCTCCACCACAACCGGATCCACGCCGGGCCAGCTGGTTGACCCGGGCGGCCGCTCCACCACAGACCCAGCCCCGCCGGGCCGGCCTCCTGACCCGGGCTGCCGCTCCACCACACCCCGAGCCCGGCCGGGCCGGCTGCTTTACCCCGGCGGCCGCTCCACCATAACCGGAGCCCCGCCGGGCCAGCTGGTTGACCCGGGCGGCCGCTCCACCACAGACCGAGTTTGCCCGGGCCGGCCTCCTGACCCGGGCTGACGCTCCACCACACCCCGATCCCGGCCGGGCCGGCTGCTTTACCCCGGCGGCAGCTCCACCACAACCGGAGCCCCGCCGGGCCGGCTGGTTGACCCGGGAGCCGCTCCACAACCTACCGAGCTCGGCCGGGCCGGCTTCCTGACCCGGGCGGCCGCTCCACCACTCCCCGAGCTCGGCGGGCCGGCTGCTTTACCCCGGCGCTCGCTCCACCTCAACCGGAGCCCCGCCGGGCCAGCTGGTTGACCCGGGCGGCCGCTCCACAACCGACCGAGCACGGCCGGGCCGGCTTCCTGACCCGGGCGGCCGCTCCACCACACCCCGAGCCGGGCCGGGCCGGCTGCTTTAGCCCGGCGGCCGCTCCACCACAACCGGAGCCCCGCCGGGCCAGCTGGTTGACCCGGGCGGCCGCTCCACAACCGACCGAGCCCGGCCGGGCCGGCTTCCTGACCCCGGCGGCCGCTCCACCACAACCCCAGCCCGGCCGGGCCGGCTGCTTTACCCCGGCGGCCGCTCCACCACAACCGGAGCCCCGCCGGGCCAGCTGGTTGACCGGGGAGCCGCTCAACAACCGACCGAGCCCGGCCGGGCCGGCTTCCTGACCCGGGCGGCCGCTCCACCACACCCCGAGCCGGGCCGGGTCGGCTGCTTTACCCCGGCGGCCGCTCCACCACAACCGGAGCCCCGCCGGGCCAGCTGGTTGACCCGGGCCGCCGCTCCACAACCGACCGAGCCCGGCCGGGCCGGCTTCCTGACCCCGGCGGCCGCTCCACCACAACCCCAGCCCGGCCGGGCCGGCTGCTTTACCCCGGCGGCCGCTCCACCACAACCGGAGCCCCGCCGGGCCAGCTGGTTGACCCGGGCGGCCGCTCCACAACCGACCGAGCCCGGCCGGGCCGGCTTCCTGACCCGGGCGGCCGCTCCACCACACCCTGAGCCCGGCCGGGCCGGCTGCTTTACCCCGGCGGCCGCTCCACCACAACCGGATCTCCGTCGGGCCAGCTGGTTGACCCGGGCGGCCGCTCCACCACACCCCGAGCCCGGGCGGGGCGGCTGCTTTACCCGGCGGCCGCTCCACCACAACCGGAGCCCCGCCGGGCCAGCTGGTTGACCCGGGCGGCCGCTCCACAACCGACCGAGCCCGGCCGGGCCGGCTTCGTGACCCGGGCGACCGCTCCACCACACCCCGAGCCCGGCCGGGCCGGCTGCTTTACCCCGGCGGCCGCTCCACCACAACCGGAGCCCCGCCGGGCCAGCTGGTTGACCCGGGCGGCCTCTCCACCACAGACCCAGCCCGACCGGGCCGGCCTCCTGACCCGGGCTGCCGCTCCACCACACCCCGAGCCCGGCCGGGCCGGCTGCTTTACCCCGGCGGCCGCTCCACCACAACCGGATCCCCGCCGGGCCAGCTGGTTGACCCGGGCGGCCGCTCCACCACAGACCCAGCCCCGCCGGGCCGGCCTCCTGACCCGGGCTGCCGCTCCACCACACCCCGAGCCCGGCCGGGCCGGCTGCTTTACCCCGGCGGCCGCTCCACCACAACCGGAGCCCCGCCGGGCCAGCTGGTTGACCCGGGCGGCCGCTCCACAACCGACCGAGTGCGGCCGGACCGGCTTCCTGACCGGGGCGGCCGCTCCACCACACCCCCAGCCCGGCCGGGCCGGCTGCTTTACCCCGGCGGCAGCTCCATCACAACCGGAGCCCCGCCGGGCCGGCCTCCTGACCCGGGCGGCCGCTCCACCACACCCCGAGCCGGGCCGGGCCGGGCCGGCTGCTTTACCCCGGCGGCAGCTCCACCACAACCGGAGCCCCGCCGGGCCGGCTGCTTTACCCCGGCGGCCGCTGCACCACAACCGGAGCCCCGCCGGGCCAGCTGGTTGACCCGGGCGGCCGCTCGACAACCGACCGAGCCCGGCCGGGCCGGCTTCCTGACCCCGGCGGCCGCTCCACCACACCCCCAGCCCGGCCGGGCCGGCTGCTTTACCCCGGCGGCAGATCCACCACAACCGGAGCCCCGCTGGGCCAGCTGGTTGACCCGGGAGCCGCTCCACAACCGACCGAGCTCGGCCGGGCCGGCTTCCTCACCCGGGCGGGCGCTCCACCAGACCCCGAGCCCGGCCGGGCCGGCTGCTTTACCCCGGCGGCCGCTCCACCTCAACCGGAGCCCCGCCGGGCCAGCTGGTTGACCCCCGCGGCCGCTCCACAACCGACCGAGCACGGCCGGGCCGGCTTCCTCACCCGGGCGGCCGCTCCACCACAACCGGAGCCCCGCCAGGCCAGCTGGTTGACCCGGGCGGCCGCTCCACAACCGACCGAGCCCGGCCGGGGCGGCTTCCTGACCCCGGCGGCCGCTCCACCACAACCCCAGCCCGGCCGGGCCGGCTGCTTTACCCTGGCGGCCGCTCCACCACAACCGGAGCCCCGCCGGGCCAGCTGGTTTACCCCGGCGGCCGCTCCACAACCGACCGAGTCCGGCCGGGCCGGCTTCCTGACCCGGGCGGCCGCTCCACCACACCCCCAGCCCGGCCGGGCCGGCTGCTTTACCCCTGCGGCAGCACCACCACAACCGGAGCCCCGCCGGGCCAGCTGGTTGACCCGGGAGCCGCTCCACAACCGACCGAGCTCGGCCGGGCCGACTTCCTGACCCGGGCGGCCGCTCCACCACACCCCGAGCCCGGCCGGGCCGGCTGCTTTACCCCGGCGGCCGCTCCACCACAACCGGAGCCCCGCCGGGCCAGCTGGTTGACCCTGGCGGCCGCTCCACAACCGACCGAGCCCGGCCGGGCCGGCTTCCTTACCCGGGCGGCCGCTCCACCACACCCCGAGCCGGGAAGGGTCGGCTGATTTACCCCGGCGGCCGCTCCACCACAACCGGAGCCCCGCCGGGCCAGCTGGTTGACCCGGGCGGCCGCTCCAAAACCGACCGAGCCCGGCCGGGTCGGCTTCCTCACCCCGGCGGCCGCTCCACCCCAACCCCAGCCCGGCCGGGCCGGCTGCTTTACCCCGGCGGCCGCTCAACCACAACCGGAGCCCCGCCGGGCCAGCTGGTTGAACCGGGCGGCCGCTCCACCACAGACCGAGCCTGGCCGGGCCGGCCTCCTGACCCGGGCGGCCGCTCCACCACACCCCCAGCCCGGCCGGGCCGGCTGCTTTACCCCGGCGGCCGCTCCACCACAACCGGAGCCCCGCCGGGCCAGCTGGTTGACCCGGGAGCCGCTCCACAACCGACCGAGCCCGGCCAGGCCGGCTTCCTGACCCGGGCGGCCGCTCTACCACACCCCGAGCCCGGCCGGGCCGGCTGCTTTGCCCCGGCGGCCGCTCCACCACAACCGGAGCCCCGCCGGGCCAGCTGGTTGACCCGGGCGGTTGCTCCACAGCCGACCGAGCCCGGCCGGGCCGGCTTCCTGACCCGGGCGGCCGCTCCACCACACCCCGAGCCGGGCCGGGCCGGCTGCTTTACCCCGGCGGCCGCTCCACCACAACCGGAGCCCCGCCGGGCCAGCTGGTTGACCCGGGCGGCCGCTCCACAACCGACCGAGCCCGGCCGGGCCGGCTTCCTGACCCGGGCGGTCGCTCCACCACACCCTGAGCCCGGCCGGGCCGGCTGCTTTACCCCGGCGGCCGCTCCACCACAACCGGATCCCCGTCGGGCCAGCTGGTTGACCCGGGCGGCCGCTCCACAACCGACCGAGCTCGGCCGGGCCGACTTCCTGACCCGGGCGGCCGCTCCACCACACCCCGAGCCCGGCCGGGCCGGCTGCTTTACCCCGGCGGCCGCTCCACCACAACCGGAGCCCCGCCGGGCCAGCTGGTTGACCCTGGCGGCCGCTCCACAACCGACCGAGCCCGGCCGGGCCGGCTTCCTGACCCGGGCGACCGCTCCACCACACCCCGAGCCCGGCCGGGCCGGCTTCCTGACCCGGGCGGCCGCTCCACCAGACCCCGAGCCGGGCCGGGCCGGGCCAGCTGCTTTACCCCGGCGGCCGCTCCACCACAACCGGAGCCCCGCCGGGCCAGCTGGTTGACCCGGGCGGCCGCTCCACAACCGACCGAGCCCGGCCGGGCCGGCTTCCTGACCCGGGCGGCCGCTCCACCACACCCCGAGCCGGGCCGGGCCGGCTGCTTTACCCCGGCGGCCGCTCCACCACAACCGGAGCCCCGCCAGGCCAGCTGGTTGACCCGGGCGGCCGCTCCACAACCGACCGAGCCCGGCCGGCCCGGCTTCCTGACCCCGGCGGCCGCTCCACCACAACCCCAGCCCGGCCGGGCCGGCTGCTTTACCCCGGCGGCCGCTCCACCACAACCGGAGCCTCGCCGGGCCAGCTGGTTGACCCCGGCGGCCGCTCCACAACCGATCGAGTCCGGCCGGGCCGGCTTCCTGACCCGGGCGGCCGCTCCACCACACCCCCAGCCCGGCCGGGCCGGCTGCTTTACCCCGGCGGCAGCTCCACCACAACCAAAGCCCCGCCGGGCCAGCTGGTTGACCCGGGAGCCGCTCCACAACCGACTGAGCTCGGCCGGGCCGGCTTCCTGACCCGGGCGGCCGCTCCACCACACCCCGAGCCCGGCCGGGCCGGCTGCTTTACCCCGGCGGCCGCTCCACCACAACCGGAGCCCCGCCGGGCCAGCTGGTTGATCCGGGCGGCCGCTCCACAACCGACCGAGCCCGGCCGGGCCGGCTTCCTGACCCCGGCCGCCGCTCCACCACAACCCCAGCCCGGCCGGGCCGGCTGCTTTACCCCGGCGGCCGCTCCACCACAACCGGAGCCCCGCCGGGCCAGCTGGTTGACCCGGGAGCCGCTCCACAACCGACCGAGCCCGGCCGGGCCGGCTTCCTGACCCGGGCGGCCGCTCCACCACACTCCGAGCCGGGCCGGGCCGGCTGCTTTACCCCGGCGGCCGCTCCACCACAACCGGAGCCCCGCCGGGCCAGCTGGTTGACCCGGGCGGCCGCTCCACAACCGACCGAGCCCGGCCGGGCCGGCTTGCTGACCCGGGCGGCCGCTCCACCACACCCCGAGCCCGGCCGGGCCGGCTGCTTTACCCCGGCGGCCGCTCCACCACAACCGGAGCCCCGCCGGGCCAGCTGGTTGACCCTGGCGGCCGCTCCACAACCGACCGAGCCCGGCCGGGCCGGCTTCGTGACCCGGGCGACCGCTCCACCACACCCCGAGCCCGGCCGGGCCGGCTGCTTTACCCCGGCGGCCGCTCCACCACAACCGGAGCCCCGCCGGGCCAGCTGGTTGACCCGGGCGGCCTCTCCACCACAGACCCAGCCCGACCGGGCCGGCCTCCTGACCCGGGCTGCCGCTCCACCACACCCCGAGCCCGGCCGGGCCGGCTGCTTTACCCCGGCGGCCGCTCCACCACAACCGGATCCCCGCCGGGCCAGCTGGTTGACCCGGGCGGCCGCTCCACCACAGACCCAGCCCCGCCGGGCCGGCCTCCTGACCCGGGCTGCCGCTCCACCACACCCCGAGCCCGGCCGGGCCGGCTGCTTTACCCCGGCGGCCGCTCCACCACAACCGGAGCCCCGCCGGGCCAGCTGGTTGACCCGGGCGGCCGCTCCACAACCGACCGAGTGCGGCCGGACCGGCTTCCTGACCGGGGCGGCCGCTCCACCACACCCCCAGCCCGGCCGGGCCGGCTGCTTTACCCCGGCGGCAGCTCCATCACAACCGGAGCCCCGCCGGGCCGGCCTCCTGACCCGGGCGGCCGCTCCACCACACCCCGAGCCGGGCCGGGCCGGGCCGGCTGCTTTACCCCGGCGGCAGCTCCACCACAACCGGAGCCCCGCCGGGCCGGCTGCTTTACCCCGGCGGCCGCTGCACCACAACCGGAGCCCCGCCGGGCCAGCTGGTTGACCCGGGCGGCCGCTCGACAACCGACCGAGCCCGGCCGGGCCGGCTTCCTGACCCCGGCGGCCGCTCCACCACACCCCCAGCCCGGCCGGGCCGGCTGCTTTACCCCGGCGGCAGATCCACCACAACCGGAGCCCCGCTGGGCCAGCTGGTTGACCCGGGAGCCGCTCCACAACCGACCGAGCTCGGCCGGGCCGGCTTCCTCACCCGGGCGGGCGCTCCACCAGACCCCGAGCCCGGCCGGGCCGGCTGCTTTACCCCGGCGGCCGCTCCACCTCAACCGGAGCCCCGCCGGGCCAGCTGGTTGACCCCCGCGGCCGCTCCACAACCGACCGAGCACGGCCGGGCCGGCTTCCTCACCCGGGCGGCCGCTCCACCACAACCGGAGCCCCGCCAGGCCAGCTGGTTGACCCGGGCGGCCGCTCCACAACCGACCGAGCCCGGCCGGGGCGGCTTCCTGACCCCGGCGGCCGCTCCACCACAACCCCAGCCCGGCCGGGCCGGCTGCTTTACCCTGGCGGCCGCTCCACCACAACCGGAGCCCCGCCGGGCCAGCTGGTTTACCCCGGCGGCCGCTCCACAACCGACCGAGTCCGGCCGGGCCGGCTTCCTGACCCGGGCGGCCGCTCCACCACACCCCCAGCCCGGCCGGGCCGGCTGCTTTACCCCTGCGGCAGCACCACCACAACCGGAGCCCCGCCGGGCCAGCTGGTTGACCCGGGAGCCGCTCCACAACCGACCGAGCTCGGCCGGGCCGACTTCCTGACCCGGGCGGCCGCTCCACCACACCCCGAGCCCGGCCGGGCCGGCTGCTTTACCCCGGCGGCCGCTCCACCACAACCGGAGCCCCGCCGGGCCAGCTGGTTGACCCTGGCGGCCGCTCCACAACCGACCGAGCCCGGCCGGGCCGGCTTCCTTACCCGGGCGGCCGCTCCACCACACCCCGAGCCGGGAAGGGTCGGCTGATTTACCCCGGCGGCCGCTCCACCACAACCGGAGCCCCGCCGGGCCAGCTGGTTGACCCGGGCGGCCGCTCCAAAACCGACCGAGCCCGGCCGGGTCGGCTTCCTCACCCCGGCGGCCGCTCCACCCCAACCCCAGCCCGGCCGGGCCGGCTGCTTTACCCCGGCGGCCGCTCAACCACAACCGGAGCCCCGCCGGGCCAGCTGGTTGAACCGGGCGGCCGCTCCACCACAGACCGAGCCTGGCCGGGCCGGCCTCCTGACCCGGGCGGCCGCTCCACCACACCCCCAGCCCGGCCGGGCCGGCTGCTTTACCCCGGCGGCCGCTCCACCACAACCGGAGCCCCGCCGGGCCAGCTGGTTGACCCGGGAGCCGCTCCACAACCGACCGAGCCCGGCCAGGCCGGCTTCCTGACCCGGGCGGCCGCTCTACCACACCCCGAGCCCGGCCGGGCCGGCTGCTTTGCCCCGGCGGCCGCTCCACCACAACCGGAGCCCCGCCGGGCCAGCTGGTTGACCCGGGCGGTTGCTCCACAGCCGACCGAGCCCGGCCGGGCCGGCTTCCTGACCCGGGCGGCCGCTCCACCACACCCCGAGCCGGGCCGGGCCGGCTGCTTTACCCCGGCGGCCGCTCCACCACAACCGGAGCCCCGCCGGGCCAGCTGGTTGACCCGGGCGGCCGCTCCACAACCGACCGAGCCCGGCCGGGCCGGCTTCCTGACCCGGGCGGTCGCTCCACCACACCCTGAGCCCGGCCGGGCCGGCTGCTTTACCCCGGCGGCCGCTCCACCACAACCGGATCCCCGTCGGGCCAGCTGGTTGACCCGGGCGGCCGCTCCACAACCGACCGAGCTCGGCCGGGCCGACTTCCTGACCCGGGCGGCCGCTCCACCACACCCCGAGCCCGGCCGGGCCGGCTGCTTTACCCCGGCGGCCGCTCCACCACAACCGGAGCCCCGCCGGGCCAGCTGGTTGACCCTGGCGGCCGCTCCACAACCGACCGAGCCCGGCCGGGCCGGCTTCCTGACCCGGGCGACCGCTCCACCACACCCCGAGCCCGGCCGGGCCGGCTTCCTGACCCGGGCGGCCGCTCCACCAGACCCCGAGCCGGGCCGGGCCGGGCCAGCTGCTTTACCCCGGCGGCCGCTCCACCACAACCGGAGCCCCGCCGGGCCAGCTGGTTGACCCGGGCGGCCGCTCCACAACCGACCGAGCCCGGCCGGGCCGGCTTCCTGACCCGGGCGGCCGCTCCACCACACCCCGAGCCGGGCCGGGCCGGCTGCTTTACCCCGGCGGCCGCTCCACCACAACCGGAGCCCCGCCAGGCCAGCTGGTTGACCCGGGCGGCCGCTCCACAACCGACCGAGCCCGGCCGGCCCGGCTTCCTGACCCCGGCGGCCGCTCCACCACAACCCCAGCCCGGCCGGGCCGGCTGCTTTACCCCGGCGGCCGCTCCACCACAACCGGAGCCTCGCCGGGCCAGCTGGTTGACCCCGGCGGCCGCTCCACAACCGATCGAGTCCGGCCGGGCCGGCTTCCTGACCCGGGCGGCCGCTCCACCACACCCCCAGCCCGGCCGGGCCGGCTGCTTTACCCCGGCGGCAGCTCCACCACAACCAAAGCCCCGCCGGGCCAGCTGGTTGACCCGGGAGCCGCTCCACAACCGACTGAGCTCGGCCGGGCCGGCTTCCTGACCCGGGCGGCCGCTCCACCACACCCCGAGCCCGGCCGGGCCGGCTGCTTTACCCCGGCGGCCGCTCCACCACAACCGGAGCCCCGCCGGGCCAGCTGGTTGATCCGGGCGGCCGCTCCACAACCGACCGAGCCCGGCCGGGCCGGCTTCCTGACCCCGGCCGCCGCTCCACCACAACCCCAGCCCGGCCGGGCCGGCTGCTTTACCCCGGCGGCCGCTCCACCACAACCGGAGCCCCGCCGGGCCAGCTGGTTGACCCGGGAGCCGCTCCACAACCGACCGAGCCCGGCCGGGCCGGCTTCCTGACCCGGGCGGCCGCTCCACCACACTCCGAGCCGGGCCGGGCCGGCTGCTTTACCCCGGCGGCCGCTCCACCACAACCGGAGCCCCGCCGGGCCAGCTGGTTGACCCGGGCGGCCGCTCCACAACCGACCGAGCCCGGCCGGGCCGGCTTGCTGACCCGGGCGGCCGCTCCACCACACCCCGAGCCCGGCCGGGCCGGCTGCTTTACCCCGGCGGCCGCTCCACCACAACCGGAGCCCCGCCGGGCCAGCTGGTTGACCCTGGCGGCCGCTCCACAACCGACCGAGCCCGGCCGGGCCGGCTTCCTGACCCGGGCGGCCGCTCCACCACACCCCCAGCCCGGCCGGGCCGGCTGCTTTACCCCGGCGGCAGATCCACCACAACCGGAGCCCCGCCGGGCCAGCTGGTTGACCCGGGAGCCGCTCCACAACCGACCGAGCTCGGCCGGGCCGGCTTCCTGACCCGGGCGGGCGCTCCACCACACCCCGAGCCCGGCCGGGCCGGCTGCTTTACCCCGGCGGCCGCTCCACCTCAACCGGAGCCCGGCCGGGCCAGCTGGCTGACCCCCGCGGCCGCTCCACAACCGACCGAGCACGGCCGGGCCGGCTTCCTCACCCGGGCGGCCGCTCCACCACACCCCGAGCCGGGCCCGGCCGGCTGCTTTACCCCGGCGGCCGCTCCACCACAACCGGAGCCCCGCCAGGCCAGCTGGTTGACCCGGGCGGCCGCTCCACAACCGACCGAGCCCGGCCGGGGCGGCTTCCTGACCCCGGCGGCCGCTCCACCACAACCCCAGCCCGGCCGGGCCGGCTGCTTTACCCTGGCGGCCGCTCCACCACAACCGGAGCCCCGCCGGGCCAGCTGGTTTACCCCGGCGGCTGCTCCACAACCGACCGAGTCCGGCCGGGCCGGCTTCCTGACCCGGGCGGCCGCTCCACCAAACCCCCAGCCCGGCCGGGCCGGCTGCTTTACCCCTGCGGCAGCTCCACCACAACCGGAGCCCCGCCGGGCCAGCTGGTTGACCCGGGAGCCGCTCCACAACCGACCGAGCTCGGCCGGGCCGACTTCCTGACCCGGGCGGCCGCTCCACCACACCCCGAGCCCGGCCGGGCCGGCTGCTTTACCCCGGCGGCCGCTCCACCACAACCGGAGCCCCGCCGGGCCAGCTGGTTGACCCTGGCGGCCGCTCCACAACCGACCGAGCCCGGCCGGGCCGGCTTCCTTACCCGGGCGGCCGCTCCACCACACCCCGAGCCGGGCCGGGTCGGCTGCTTTACCCCGGCGGCCGCTCCACCACAACCGGAGCCCCGCCGGGCCAGCTGGTTGACCCGGGCGGCCGCTCCACAACCGACCGAGCCCGGCCGGGCCGGCTTCCTGACCCCGGCGGCCGCTCCACCACAACCCCAGCCCGGCCGGGCCGGCTGCTTTACCCCGGCGGCCGCTCCACCACAACCGGAGCCCCGCCGGGCCAGCTGGTTGAACCGGGCGGCCGCTCCACCACAGACCGAGCCTGGCCGGGCCGGCCTCCTGACCCGGGCGGCCGCTCCACCACACCCCCAGCCCGGCCGGGCCGGCTGCTTTACCCCGGCGGCCGCTCCACCACAACCGGAGCCCCGCCGGGCCAGCTGGTTGACCCGGGAGCCGCTCCACAACCGACCGAGCCCGGCCGGGCCGGCTTCCTGACCCGGGCGGCCGCTCTACCACACCCCGAGCCCGGCCGGGCCGGCTGCTTTGCCCCGGCGGCCGCTCCACCACAACCGGATCCCCGCCGGGCCAGCTGGTTGACCCGGGCGGCCGCTCCACAACCGACCGAGCCCGGCCGGGCCGGCTTCCTGACCCGGGCGGACGCTCCACCACACCCCGAGCCGGGCCGGGTCGGCTGCTTTACCCCTGCGGCCGCTCCACCACAGACCGAGCCCGGCCGGGCCAGCTGGTTGACCCGGGCGGCCGCTCCACCACAGACCGAGCCCGGCCGGGCCGGCTTCCTGACCCGGGCGGCCGCTCCACCACACCCCGAGCCCGGCCGGGCCTTCTGCTTGACTCGGGCGGCCGCTCCACCACAACCGGAACCCCGCCAGGACGGCTGCTTGACCCGGGCGGCCGCTCCACCACCGCCCGAGCCGGGCCGGGCCGGCTTCCTGACCCGGGCGGCCGCCGACCACAGCCCGAGGCCGGCCGTGCTGGCTGGTTGACCCGGCCTGCCGCTCCACCACAGCCTGATGCCCAAAGGTCTGAGCATCACTGTCCAGTGCAGTGCGGACTGTCCTCCTCTGCCTGCAGCCACCGAAGTGCAGTGGGGGCAGCAAGTGCAAGGCTGGAGACCGTGAAGCCACAACCAGCAGGCGAGCCATGACCAACAAATGGGACAATAAGATTTGTCATCTCAGTGACACATGAGATGGCAGCAGAGAGCCGCACTTGGGACAATTTTCCTAGGGACCATCCTGTGCTAGGGTAAGTTTTAAATTTTTCAAAGGACTGAAATTATGTACACTATGTTTCTTACTGACATTGCTGTTAATATAGAAATCAGGAACAGAAGGGAACTAGGAAGTCCTGCTATTGAAAACTTACTAAACGCACGTCTAAACAACATTGCGATCAACAGTCATATTCTACTGCATTCAACCACTATTCCTGCTGACCACTCACTAACATGTTATTCCCAAAAGGCCCACGAAATGGCAGCAGAGACACACCTGGGAACATTTTACTATTTGCTTGGCCAACAGGTTCATTTGGTTTTTAGGTAAGGAGACAATGAAAGACGCTTTTCACTTTAACCAATAATTTTCTTAAAGAACATATTCACCATTTTGTTGCACTGCTTTCTGCAATCTTTCAGGCATCTTCATAACTACATCTTCCCAAAACTTTTTATCTTTTGGCCAAGCCAATAAAAAGCCAGTTTCAACAAGCATCGCAGCATTGAAAGTATAGACAATGTTTCTCTAAGTGTTCTCCTTGCACTTAAGCTAGAATGTACAAAAAACTGAGTGACTGGAAGCCCTGGCTGGTGTAGCTCAGTGGATTGAGCACGGGCTAAAAACAACGAAATGCCGGGCTAAACTGGTAAGAGGGGCGAAGCCAGCAGCGGAGCAGGTTGACCGAAAAGATCCCGACCTGGTGGTGCGCAAACAGCCGAAGGTGCAGATCGCAGGTGCGGGCTAGGTAAGAGGCGTGGCTGGCTGTCGGCGGTAGGTCGCACATTTGCGTGCAGATAAACCAGTGAAGAGGCGAGCATTGAGACCGCACGGTGCAGGGCAGCAGGCTCGCACAATTCCGCTCGGATAAACAGACCGGGGAAAGGGGTGGGACGGACTGGGCTAGTGGAGAAGACCGCCATTGTTCCCCCTCTGACCCCGCCCCCACATACAGCGTCACAAACCAGCGTCATGGGTGGCCCCGCCCTGGTAAACAACTAAGGCTCCGCTCCTCGTACTTAAGGGTGCGAACAGACCAAAAATGGCTCAAGAACAACTCAGAGCCCCAGAGCCGATAAATCTAAGCGATGAAGAAATAGCTAAACTTTCAGATGCACAGTTCAAAACACTGGTGACCAGGATCCTCACAGAACTGGTTGATATTAGTCACGAATTAGAGAAACATATGAAAGCTAAACTAATAAAAATGAATGGTAATGCAAAGAAAACCAATAGTAAGGGAAAGGAGATTGGGACTTAAATCAATGGAGTGGACCAGAAGAAAGAAAAAGAGGATCAAACAGAAAAGAATAAAGAAACCAGAATGCATAAAAATGAGGAGAGGCTTAGGGACCTCCAGGACATCGTTAAACGTGCTAACATTCGAATTATAGGGATACCAGAAGGGGAAGAGTCATGAGTGGAAGCCTTATTTGAACAAATAATAAAAGAGAACTTCCCCATTCTGGCAGAGAAAGTAGACTTCCAGGAAATCCAGGAAGCTCAGAGAGTCCCAAAGAAGTTGGACCCAAGAAGGAACACACCAAGGCACATCATCATTATATTAGCCAAGATTCAAATGAAGGAGAGAATCCTAGAAGCAGCAAGAGATAAGGGGACAGTCACCTACAAAGGAGTTCCCATCAGACTGTCAGCGGATCTCTCAAAAGAGACCTTACAGGCAAGAAGGTGCTGGAAAGAGGTATTCCAAGTCATGAAAACCAAGGACCTACAATCAAGATTGCTCTAGCCAGCAAAGTTTTCATTTAGAATGGAAGGACAGATAAAGTGCTTCTCAGATAAGATCAAATTCAAGGAGTTCATCCTCACCAAACCCTTATTATATGAAATGTTAAAGGGGCTTATCTAAGAAAAAGAAGATAAAATAGACGAACAGTGAAAGGACAGCAAACTCACAGTTATGAACAACCACACCTAAAACAAAAGCAGACTAAGAGGACAGCTAGATCAAGAGCAGAACCATAGAAAGGAAGATCACATGGAGGCTTAGCAACAGGGGAGTGGGAGGAGGAGAAGGGGGGAGAAGGTACAGAAAATAAGTAGCATAGACAGTAGATAGAAAATAGATAGGGGGAGGGTAAGAATAGTAGGGGGAATATAGAATCTAAAGAATTTGAGACACGTGTTCATGAACTAAAGGGGGAAATGGTGGGGGAGGGGTATGCATGGTGGAGGGGAACGGAGGGGGGAATAGAACAAATGGAATGGCATAATCAATAAAAAAGTTAAAAGAGAAAATAAAAAAACAAACACGCACTCCCACCTCAACCCGAGGCTTTCCCGTCTTCTGCTTCAACTCTTTTTCTCAGGCAGTGCTTGCGGTTGGTCTGATGGGGCAGCACGTGTTGCGAATTTCCCCAAGGAGCTCCTCCTACAGGACGCCCTCTGGTATCAGCACACAGGCAACGTCACCTCCTTTCGATGAAGACTGCCCTGTATGGAGGGGATGCTGCTGGTGCTTCCTTCATTTGCCTACAATCTTTCCTGTTCCACATTATTCTCAAGTTTCATCCGTTCACACCACCACACAATTTGCTTGCAAGCAGAATGGTTTCTATATATTTCCATAGAAAACCCCATGTGGAAATGAGGTCAAGAAAGTTTCCCCCCCCCACACACACACACCCAGCTTAACTTCTGGGGAACCCAAACATCAAAGGGATTCACTGTAATCTTGCAGGTGCATATGATTTTTGACACTGGATCTGGATACTTTGAGTATGTCATCAGTCTCCCACATGGCATGGTGTGGTCTGTCTTCAGTGAACATCTGGACTCTATGGCTCTGAACTGCCAATGGTCTGCCAGACCTGTGGGGCACCTTTGTGTGAGAAATCTTGGGTTGAAACTTTGCAAACCACCTCGGACACATTTCATCACCTACAAGGCCTTCTCCATACACACCACCAATCTTTATTTTGCATTCCAGTTGCGTGTTCACCTTTCTTGAAATGACAGTGTAATGTGCCAAAAGCATTCCTTCTGTTCATCCCTCTTCAGTATGAAAATGACCACAAAATCACAGTGGTTTCGATGAGTTTTTTTCTTTCAATGCCCATTTGTATGACATTTGTCACGGTGCAGTCTGACCCGACGCTTTTCCGTAAAATTAGACAAGTTAGCAAACCAGAGTCACAGGACAGGGCAGTGAGGGTGGTGAGGGCCAAACTGACTTTTGGGCCAACTTGATAGAAATGAAGCTTCAACCAGAATCGCATCATTTACAGTATGTTTTTTGTTCAGGCAGCACTTAAGCTAGAATTCACTGAAAATGAGTGACTAGAAGGTTCTGCTTTGTACTTCTGAAGTAGACTCCTACAGACCTTCCAAAATGAACCATCATGTGAGTTAAAAATAATTGGAACTGAATGATGCTAAAGATACTACACACTGAAACTTAAGAACAAAATCTGCACCTTTGAACACGTGGGTTAGTCACAAAACCCCCAATTGTACCAGAGTTGCACCCTTTTAGGAACTGAAAAGTGCAAAGGAAGCCAAGACACACTGGAGGGTACTGTGTCTAGACGCGTCCAGAAGGGCATGTACATAAAATGATAGTGATGTTATTTTATTATGTTTTGTTTTATTTTATTGTATTCTATTTCTGAATGGAGGATTTTGAATACACTTTACTTTCCCCTTGTTTAACGAAGCTGCAACAGACAAAACAAATTACAAACAATTTTCAAACACACTTCGAACTTGTGAAGACTTCACTCTATGACGCTACAAAGCCATTACCAAATAATGTCGCACAACACAGGTTCATCGCTCCCTTTGCCCTTCACTTGCACACCACTCACAAGGTAACTAGACCGTGCTGACATTAGACGCTTTGGAATGCACTTGGGAATATCACTACCGTCAAAAGCCATTGATATTCCACTACAATGAACCACTTTTCCTGCTGAACTGCACTGAGGTGTCATTCCCAAAAATAGCCATAAGATGGCAGCAGAGACCGACACTTGGAATGCCTGTCCCACAAAGGGCTCAGCTGACAGATTCCTTCACTTTTGACTTTGAGGTGCGATGACAGGCGCATTTTTCATTTTTCCTCAAACACGGTGACTGCACAAGGTCGTCGCCGTTCTGTTCCACTACTTTCTGCCACCTTTCAGGTAATTTCCACATTCCATGGTCCCCGAACTTTGTTATTTTTTTGGAGCAGAGAGCTCTTCTAGGTGGCTTCTACAGTGTTCCAGGGAATGGAAATTTCTCTCCAATAAGAGAAATTCAGACAGACCGAAGTCATTGGCCACGTGAAGGTGCAAGGTCTGGTGAGCACTGCGGATGAATCGGGACTGCTCAGCCAGGCTGGAACCTTTCATCACTGGTCACCAAAGAGAAACATGCATTCTCACCTTATCATGAAGCTTCTGCTGACAAATTCCAGACTCATTCCCTCAGGCGGTGCTTTCAGTTGTTCTGACCTGGAGCAGTGCTTGTTGCAAGTCACCTGCCAGCTTTGTACAAGGAACTCCTTCTCCAGGACCCCCTCCAGAAACCACCAGAAGGGTAACATCACCTCTTTCAGATGAAGACCAACTTATGCAGGGGCCTGGTGTTGGTTCTTTTGCTGACCCTGAATCTCTCCAATTCCACATTATTCTAACACATCAACCATTCATCACCCCTCACAATTTGTTTTGGAAATGGAATGTTTTTCTTACATTTCCATAGAGAACCACACGTGGATATGTGGTCCAGATGGCTCCGTCCTTCTACCCATATAACTTCTGTGGAAACCAAACATCAGGGAGACTAAGCTAACTGTGCTGGCGCAAATGATTTTCAATGCTTGGTTAGGATACTTTGAGTTTGTTGCCTGTCTCCCACCTGCCATAATGTGGTGTGTTTTCAGTTATCATCTCCCCTGGATGGCTCTCCACTGCGGCTGGCCTGATGGACCAGTGCAGCAACTGTGCACCAGAAATCTCTGGAATGAAACTCGGAAATACACGTGTGACATGTTCCATCACTCACAGCAATGTCACCATACACACCAAAAAATCTTTCTTTGCCTTACACTGGCACTTGTACCTGTCCCGAAATGACAAAGCCTAAAGGACTGAAAATGTTGCTTATGTTCTTTCATTTTCAGTGAGAAAGTGGCACATATTCTCCAGTTGTGATAAGATTTCTTTCATGCAAGCTGGTATGACAGCTGTCACGATGCATTCTAACAAAATGGTTTCCAATGACGTCAAGGCAAGTCTGTGAGACCAGAGCCAGGTGATGGCGTGGGGTGTGGCGGTGGGAGAGGGTGGGGGGCTGAACTGACATTTCTACCAGCCCCATTTAAAGCAAGTTTTAACCAGCACCGCAGCCTCGAAATCCTATACAAAATGTTTTTGCCCTTATAGCACTGAAGCAGCATTCATTGAGAATAGATGACTAGAAAGTGCTGTTCTTTGGGACTTGTGAAATCAACTCCTAAAGAACCTCTGAAATAAACTGCCATTGGCATTACAAAGTAACTGGGCCTGAGTGATGATAAAGATGCTCCGTAACAAAACTTGAGAAAGAAATCTTCACCCTTGAATGCACAGCTTAGACAAAGAAGCTGGAAATGCACATGTTTGCGCCGATAACAGGAACCTAAATTAGTAGACAAAGTCCAGGGAAAGGGAAGAAACAACCGTAGACACGTCCCAAAGGGCAGGTACATACAATGATGGCGCTGGTACTTTACTTTGCTTTTTGTGTATCTCTTGTAGCACCATCATATATAAATTTTACCTCCACATTGTTTTAGGAAGCTGCAACAGACAAAGCAAAGGACAAATGACTTTCACTCACACTTGGCACTTCTAAAAACCTGCCTCTATTATGCTACAAAGCCACTTCCAAAAAACGTCCCATAAAACACACTTATTCCTCCCTTGGCCATTACTCTGGAGACTAGTCAGAAGATAACTGTATAGTCCTGACAATTAGATGTTTTCCAATGCACTTGTAAATACCACTGCCATCAAAAGTCATTGATATTTCACTGGCATCAACCACTTTTCCTGCTGACGTAAACTAACATGTCATTCCCCAAAATGGCCACGAGATGGCAGCATAGAAAGACACTGGGAACATATACTGTACTGTGGGGTGGGCCAACTAGGTTCCTTCACGTTTTCCAGGAAAATTCAATGACAGGTACATTTTTTCATTATTCTCAAAAATGTGACTGGTTCAGGGCTTCAACATTTATTTCCAAGGCCCTCTGTTATAATTCGGACAACTTCACCATTCCATCTGCCCACAACATTGTTATCTTTCTGAGCACAGAACGCTTCCCGGCCTGGCCAGTTGGTCGACAAGGGCGGCCGCCGACCTCAGCCCGAGGACGGCCGGCCCGGCTGGTTGACACGGGCCGCCGCCGACCACGGCCCGAGGCCGACCGGGCCGGCTGCTTTACCCCGGCGGCCGCTCCACCACAACCGGAGCCCCGCCGGGCCAGCTGGTTGACCCGGGCGGCCGCTCCACCACAGACCGAGCCCGGCCGGGCCGGCCTCCTGACCCGGGCGGCCGCTCCACCACACCCCGAGCCGGGCCGGGCCGGCTGCTTTACCCCGGCGGCCGCTCCACCACAACCGGAGCCCCGCCGGGCCAGCTGGTTGACCCGGGCGGCCGCTCCACAACCGACCGAGCCAGGCCGGGCCGGCTTCCTGACCCGGGCGGGCGCTCCACCACACCCCGAGCCGGGCCGGGCCGGCTGCTTTACCCCGGCGGCCGCTCCACCACAACCGGAGCCCCGCCGGGCCAGCTGGTTGACCCGGGCGGCCGCTCCACAACAGACCGAGCCCGGCCGGGCCGGCTTCCTGACCCGGGCGGCCGCTCCACCACACCCCGAGCCCGGCCGGGCCGGCTGCTTTACCCCGGCGGCCGCTCCACCACAACCGGATCTCCGCCGGGCCAGCTGGTTGACCCGGGCGGCCGCTCCACAACCGACCGAGCCCGGCCGGGCCGGCTTCCTGACCCAGGCGGCCGCTCCACCACACCTCGAGCCGGGCCGGGCCGGCTGCTTTACCCCGGCGGCCGCTCCACCACAACCGGAGCCCCGCCGGGCCAGCTGGTTGACCCGGGAGCCGCTCCACAACCGACCGAGCTCGGCCGGGCCGGCTTCCTGACCCGGTAGGCCGCTCCACCACACCCCGATCCCGCCCGGGCCGGCTGCTTTACCCCGGCGGCCGCTCCACCACAACCGGATCTCCGTCGGGCCAGCTGGTTGACCCGGGCGGCCGCTCCACCACACCCCGAGCCCGGCCGGGCCGGCTGCTTTACCCGGCGGCCGCTCCACCACAACCGGAGCCCCGCCGGGCCAGCTGGTTGACCCGGGCGGCCGCTCCACAACCGACCGAGCCCGGCCGGGCCGGCTTCCTGACCCGGGCGACCGCTCCACCACACCCCGAGCCCGGCCGGGCCGGCTGCTTTACCCCGGCGGCCGCTCCACCACAACCGGAGCCCCGCAGGGCCGGCTGGTTGACCCGGGCGGCCGCTCCACAACCGACCGAGCCCGGCCGGGCCGGCTTCCTGACCCGGGCGGCCGCTCCACCACACCACGAGCTCGGCGGGCCGGCTGCTTTACCCCGGCGGCCGCTCCACCTCAACCGGAGCCCCGCCGGGTCAGCTGGTTGACCCGGGCGGCCGCTCCACAACCGACCGAGCCCGGCCGGGCCGGCTTCCTGACCCGGGCGGCCGCTCCACCACACCCCCAGTCCGGCCGGGCCGGCTGCTTTACCCCGGCGGCCGCTCCATCACAACCGGAGCCCCGCCGGGCCAGCTGGTTGACACGGGCGGCCGCTCCACAACCGACCGAGCCCGGCCGGGCCGGCTTCCTGACCCCGGCGGCCGCTCCACCACACCCCGAGCCCGGCCGGGCCGGCTGCTTTACCCCGGCGGCCGCTCCACCACAACCGGATCCCCGCCGGGCCAGCTGGTTGACCCGGGCGGCCGCTCCACAACCGACCGAGCCCGGCCGGGCCGGCTTCCTGACCCGGGCGGACGCTCCACCACACCCCGAGCCGGGCCGGGTCGGCTGCTTTACCCCTGCGGCCGCTCCACCACAGACCGAGCCCGGCCGGGCCAGCTGGTTGACCCGGGCGGCCGCTCCACCACAGACCGAGCCCGGCCGGGCCGGCTTCCTGACCCGGGCGGCCGCTCCACCACACCCCGAGCCCGGCCGGGCCTTCTGCTTGACTCGGGCGGCCGCTCCACCACAACCGGAACCCCGCCAGGACGGCTGCTTGACCCGGGCGGCCGCTCCACCACCGCCCGAGCCGGGCCGGGCCGGCTTCCTGACCCGGGCGGCCGCCGACCACAGCCCGAGGCCGGCCGTGCTGGCTGGTTGACCCGGCCTGCCGCTCCACCACAGCCTGATGCCCAAAGGTCTGAGCATCACTGTCCAGTGCAGTGCGGACTGTCCTCCTCTGCCTGCAGCCACCGAAGTGCAGTGGGGGCAGCAAGTGCAAGGCTGGAGACCGTGAAGCCACAACCAGCAGGCGAGCCATGACCAACAAATGGGACAATAAGATTTGTCATCTCAGTGACACATGAGATGGCAGCAGAGAGCCGCACTTGGGACAATTTTCCTAGGGACCATCCTGTGCTAGGGTAAGTTTTAAATTTTTCAAAGGACTGAAATTATGTACACTATGTTTCTTACTGACATTGCTGTTAATATAGAAATCAGGAACAGAAGGGAACTAGGAAGTCCTGCTATTGAAAACTTACTAAACGCACGTCTAAACAACATTGCGATCAACAGTCATATTCTACTGCATTCAACCACTATTCCTGCTGACCACTCACTAACATGTTATTCCCAAAAGGCCCACGAAATGGCAGCAGAGACACACCTGGGAACATTTTACTATTTGCTTGGCCAACAGGTTCATTTGGTTTTTAGGTAAGGAGACAATGAAAGACGCTTTTCACTTTAACCAATAATTTTCTTAAAGAACATATTCACCATTTTGTTGCACTGCTTTCTGCAATCTTTCAGGCATCTTCATAACTACATCTTCCCAAAACTTTTTATCTTTTGGCCAAGCCAATAAAAAGCCAGTTTCAACAAGCATCGCAGCATTGAAAGTATAGACAATGTTTCTCTAAGTGTTCTCCTTGCACTTAAGCTAGAATGTACAAAAAACTGAGTGACTGGAAGCCCTGGCTGGTGTAGCTCAGTGGATTGAGCACGGGCTAAAAACAACGAAATGCCGGGCTAAACTGGTAAGAGGGGCGAAGCCAGCAGCGGAGCAGGTTGACCGAAAAGATCCCGACCTGGTGGTGCGCAAACAGCCGAAGGTGCAGATCGCAGGTGCGGGCTAGGTAAGAGGCGTGGCTGGCTGTCGGCGGTAGGTCGCACATTTGCGTGCAGATAAACCAGTGAAGAGGCGAGCATTGAGACCGCACGGTGCAGGGCAGCAGGCTCGCACAATTCCGCTCGGATAAACAGACCGGGGAAAGGGGTGGGACGGACTGGGCTAGTGGAGAAGACCGCCATTGTTCCCCCTCTGACCCCGCCCCCACATACAGCGTCACAAACCAGCGTCATGGGTGGCCCCGCCCTGGTAAACAACTAAGGCTCCGCTCCTCGTACTTAAGGGTGCGAACAGACCAAAAATGGCTCAAGAACAACTCAGAGCCCCAGAGCCGATAAATCTAAGCGATGAAGAAATAGCTAAACTTTCAGATGCACAGTTCAAAACACTGGTGACCAGGATCCTCACAGAACTGGTTGATATTAGTCACGAATTAGAGAAACATATGAAAGCTAAACTAATAAAAATGAATGGTAATGCAAAGAAAACCAATAGTAAGGGAAAGGAGATTGGGACTTAAATCAATGGAGTGGACCAGAAGAAAGAAAAAGAGGATCAAACAGAAAAGAATAAAGAAACCAGAATGCATAAAAATGAGGAGAGGCTTAGGGACCTCCAGGACATCGTTAAACGTGCTAACATTCGAATTATAGGGATACCAGAAGGGGAAGAGTCATGAGTGGAAGCCTTATTTGAACAAATAATAAAAGAGAACTTCCCCATTCTGGCAGAGAAAGTAGACTTCCAGGAAATCCAGGAAGCTCAGAGAGTCCCAAAGAAGTTGGACCCAAGAAGGAACACACCAAGGCACATCATCATTATATTAGCCAAGATTCAAATGAAGGAGAGAATCCTAGAAGCAGCAAGAGATAAGGGGACAGTCACCTACAAAGGAGTTCCCATCAGACTGTCAGCGGATCTCTCAAAAGAGACCTTACAGGCAAGAAGGTGCTGGAAAGAGGTATTCCAAGTCATGAAAACCAAGGACCTACAATCAAGATTGCTCTAGCCAGCAAAGTTTTCATTTAGAATGGAAGGACAGATAAAGTGCTTCTCAGATAAGATCAAATTCAAGGAGTTCATCCTCACCAAACCCTTATTATATGAAATGTTAAAGGGGCTTATCTAAGAAAAAGAAGATAAAATAGACGAACAGTGAAAGGACAGCAAACTCACAGTTATGAACAACCACACCTAAAACAAAAGCAGACTAAGAGGACAGCTAGATCAAGAGCAGAACCATAGAAAGGAAGATCACATGGAGGCTTAGCAACAGGGGAGTGGGAGGAGGAGAAGGGGGGAGAAGGTACAGAAAATAAGTAGCATAGACAGTAGATAGAAAATAGATAGGGGGAGGGTAAGAATAGTAGGGGGAATATAGAATCTAAAGAATTTGAGACACGTGTTCATGAACTAAAGGGGGAAATGGTGGGGGAGGGGTATGCATGGTGGAGGGGAACGGAGGGGGGAATAGAACAAATGGAATGGCATAATCAATAAAAAAGTTAAAAGAGAAAATAAAAAAACAAACACGCACTCCCACCTCAACCCGAGGCTTTCCCGTCTTCTGCTTCAACTCTTTTTCTCAGGCAGTGCTTGCGGTTGGTCTGATGGGGCAGCACGTGTTGCGAATTTCCCCAAGGAGCTCCTCCTACAGGACGCCCTCTGGTATCAGCACACAGGCAACGTCACCTCCTTTCGATGAAGACTGCCCTGTATGGAGGGGATGCTGCTGGTGCTTCCTTCATTTGCCTACAATCTTTCCTGTTCCACATTATTCTCAAGTTTCATCCGTTCACACCACCACACAATTTGCTTGCAAGCAGAATGGTTTCTATATATTTCCATAGAAAACCCCATGTGGAAATGAGGTCAAGAAAGTTTCCCCCCCCCACACACACACACCCAGCTTAACTTCTGGGGAACCCAAACATCAAAGGGATTCACTGTAATCTTGCAGGTGCATATGATTTTTGACACTGGATCTGGATACTTTGAGTATGTCATCAGTCTCCCACATGGCATGGTGTGGTCTGTCTTCAGTGAACATCTGGACTCTATGGCTCTGAACTGCCAATGGTCTGCCAGACCTGTGGGGCACCTTTGTGTGAGAAATCTTGGGTTGAAACTTTGCAAACCACCTCGGACACATTTCATCACCTACAAGGCCTTCTCCATACACACCACCAATCTTTATTTTGCATTCCAGTTGCGTGTTCACCTTTCTTGAAATGACAGTGTAATGTGCCAAAAGCATTCCTTCTGTTCATCCCTCTTCAGTATGAAAATGACCACAAAATCACAGTGGTTTCGATGAGTTTTTTTCTTTCAATGCCCATTTGTATGACATTTGT
Organism: Artibeus lituratus; assembly: GCA_038363175.2. Lineage (NCBI taxonomy): Eukaryota > Metazoa > Chordata > Mammalia > Chiroptera > Phyllostomidae > Artibeus > Artibeus lituratus. Next base: position 263,272 of record JBAWUR020000039.1, on the reverse strand, counting down.
CACGGTGCAGTCTGACCCGACGCTTTTCCGTAAAATTAGACAAGTTAGCAAACCAGAGTCACAGGACAGGGCAGTGAGGGTGGTGAGGGCCAAACTGACTTTTGGGCCAACTTGATAGAAATGAAGCTTCAACCAGAATCGCATCATTTACAGTATGTTTTTTGTTCAGGCAGCACTTAAGCTAGAATTCACTGAAAATGAGTGACTAGAAGGTTCTGCTTTGTACTTCTGAAGTAGACTCCTACAGACCTTCCAAAATGAACCATCATGTGAGTTAAAAATAATTGGAACTGAATGATGCTAAAGATACTACACACTGAAACTTAAGAACAAAATCTGCACCTTTGAACACGTGGGTTAGTCACAAAACCCCCAATTGTACCAGAGTTGCACCCTTTTAGGAACTGAAAAGTGCAAAGGAAGCCAAGACACACTGGAGGGTACTGTGTCTAGACGCGTCCAGAAGGGCATGTACATAAAATGATAGTGATGTTATTTTATTATGTTTTGTTTTATTTTATTGTATTCTATTTCTGAATGGAGGATTTTGAATACACTTTACTTTCCCCTTGTTTAACGAAGCTGCAACAGACAAAACAAATTACAAACAATTTTCAAACACACTTCGAACTTGTGAAGACTTCACTCTATGACGCTACAAAGCCATTACCAAATAATGTCGCACAACACAGGTTCATCGCTCCCTTTGCCCTTCACTTGCACACCACTCACAAGGTAACTAGACCGTGCTGACATTAGACGCTTTGGAATGCACTTGGGAATATCACTACCGTCAAAAGCCATTGATATTCCACTACAATGAACCACTTTTCCTGCTGAACTGCACTGAGGTGTCATTCCCAAAAATAGCCATAAGATGGCAGCAGAGACCGACACTTGGAATGCCTGTCCCACAAAGGGCTCAGCTGACAGATTCCTTCACTTTTGACTTTGAGGTGCGATGACAGGCGCATTTTTCATTTTTCCTCAAACACGGTGACTGCACAAGGTCGTCGCCGTTCTGTTCCACTACTTTCTGCCACCTTTCAGGTAATTTCCACATTCCATGGTCCCCGAACTTTGTTATTTTTTTGGAGCAGAGAGCTCTTCTAGGTGGCTTCTACAGTGTTCCAGGGAATGGAAATTTCTCTCCAATAAGAGAAATTCAGACAGACCGAAGTCATTGGCCACGTGAAGGTGCAAGGTCTGGTGAGCACTGCGGATGAATCGGGACTGCTCAGCCAGGCTGGAACCTTTCATCACTGGTCACCAAAGAGAAACATGCATTCTCACCTTATCATGAAGCTTCTGCTGACAAATTCCAGACTCATTCCCTCAGGCGGTGCTTTCAGTTGTTCTGACCTGGAGCAGTGCTTGTTGCAAGTCACCTGCCAGCTTTGTACAAGGAACTCCTTCTCCAGGACCCCCTCCAGAAACCACCAGAAGGGTAACATCACCTCTTTCAGATGAAGACCAACTTATGCAGGGGCCTGGTGTTGGTTCTTTTGCTGACCCTGAATCTCTCCAATTCCACATTATTCTAACACATCAACCATTCATCACCCCTCACAATTTGTTTTGGAAATGGAATGTTTTTCTTACATTTCCATAGAGAACCACACGTGGATATGTGGTCCAGATGGCTCCGTCCTTCTACCCATATAACTTCTATGGAAACCAAACATCAGGGAGACTAAGCTAACTGTGCTGGCGCAAATGATTTTCAATGCTTGGTTAGGATACTTTGAGTTTGTTGCCTGTCTCCCACCTGCCATAATGTGGTGTGTTTTCAGTTATCATCTCCCCTGGATGGCTCTCCACTGCGGCTGGCCTGATGGACCAGTGCAGCAACTGTGCACCAGAAATCTCTGGAATGAAACTCGGAAATACACTTGTGACATGTTCCATCACTCACAGCAATGTCACCATACACACCAAAAAATCTTTCTTTGCCTTACACTGGCACTTGTACCTGTCCCGAAATGACAAAGCCTAAAGGACTGAAAATGTTGCTTATGTTCTTTCATTTTCAGTGAGAAAGTGGCACATATTCTCCAGTTGTGATAAGATTTCTTTCATGCAAGCTGGTATGACAGCTGTCACGATGCATTCTAACAAAATGGTTTCCAATGACGTCAAGGCAAGTCTGTGAGACCAGAGCCAGGTGATGGCGTGGGGTGTGGCGGTGGGAGAGGGTGGGGGGCTGAACTGACATTTCTACCAGCCCCATTTAAAGCAAGTTTTAACCAGCACCGCAGCCTCGAAATCCTATACAAAATGTTTTTGCCCTTATAGCACTGAAGCAGCATTCATTGAGAATAGATGACTAGAAAGTGCTGTTCTTTGGGACTTGTGAAATCAACTCCTAAAGAACCTCTGAAATAAACTGCCATTGGCATTACAAAGTAACTGGGCCTGAGTGATGATAAAGATGCTCCGTAACAAAACTTGAGAAAGAAATCTTCACCCTTGAATGCACAGCTTAGACAAAGAAGCTGGAAATGCACATGTTTGCGCCGATAACAGGAACCTAAATTAGTAGACAAAGTCCAGGGAAAGGGAAGAAACAACCGTAGACACGTCCCAAAGGGCAGGTACATACAATGATGGCGCTGGTACTTTACTTTGCTTTTTGTGTATCTCTTGTAGCACCATCATATATAAATTTTACCTCCACATTGTTTTAGGAAGCTGCAACAGACAAAGCAAAGGACAAATGACTTTCACTCACACTTGGCACTTCTAAAAACCTGCCTCTATTATGCTACAAAGCCACTTCCAAAAAACGTCCCATAAAACACACTTATTCCTCCCTTGGCCATTACTCTGGAGACTAGTCAGAAGATAACTGTATAGTCCTGACAATTAGATGTTTTCCAATGCACTTGTAAATACCACTGCCATCAAAAGTCATTGATATTTCACTGGCATCAACCACTTTTCCTGCTGACGTAAACTAACATGTCATTCCCCAAAATGGCCACGAGATGGCAGCATAGAAAGACACTGGGAACATATACTGTACTGTGGGGTGGGCCAACTAGGTTCCTTCACGTTTTCCAGGAAAATTCAATGACAGGTACATTTTTTCATTATTCTCAAAAATGTGACTGGTTCAGGGCTTCAACATTTATTTCCAAGGCCCTCTGTTATAATTCGGACAACTTCACCATTCCATCTGCCCACAACATTGTTATCTTTCTGAGCACAGAACGCTTCCCGGCCGGGCCAGTTGGTCGACAAGGGCGGCCGCCGACCTCAGCCCGAGGACGGCCGGCACGGCTGGTTGACACGGGCCGCCGCCGACCACGGCCCGAGGCCGACCGGGCCGGCTGCTTTACCCCGGCGGCCGCTCCACCACAACCGGAGCCCCGCCGGGCCAGCTGGTTGACCCGGGCGGCCGCTCCACCACAGACCGAGCCCGGCCGGGCCGGCTTCCTGACCCGGGCGGCCGCTCCACCACACCCCGAGCCCGGCCGGGCCGGCTGCTTTACCCCGGCGGCCGCTCCACCACAACCGGAGCCCCGCCGGGCCAGCTGGTTGACCCGGGCGGCCGCTCCACCACAGACCGAGCCCGGCCGGGCCGGCCTCCTGACCCGGGCGGCCGCTCCACCACACCCCGAGCCGGGCCGGGCCGGCTGCTTTACCCCGGCGGCCGCTCCACCACAACCGGAGCCCCGCCGGGCCAGCTGGTTGACCCGGGCGGCCGCTCCACAACCGACCGAGCCAGGCCGGGCCGGCTTCCTGACCCGGGCGGGCGCTCCACCACACCCCGAGCCGGGCCGGGCCGGCTGCTTTACCCCGGCGGCCGCTCCACCACAACCGGAGCCCCGCCGGGCCAGCTGGTTGACCCGGGCGGCCGCTCCACAACAGACCGAGCCCGGCCGGGCCGGCTTCCTGACCCGGGCGGCCGCTCCACCACACCCCGAGCCCGGCCGGGCCGGCTGCTTTACCCCGGCGGCCGCTCCACCACAACCGGATCTCCGCCGGGCCAGCTGGTTGACCCGGGCGGCCGCTCCACAACCGACCGAGCCCGGCCGGGCCGGCTTCCTGACCCAGGCGGCCGCTCCACCACACCTCGAGCCGGGCCGGGCCGGCTGCTTTACCCCGGCGGCCGCTCCACCACAACCGGAGCCCCGCCGGGCCAGCTGGTTGACCCGGGCGGCCGCTCCACCACAGACCGATCCTGGCCGGGCCGGCCTCCTGACCCGGGCGGCCGCTCCACCACACCCCCAGCCTGGCCGGGCCGGCTGCTTTTCCCCGGCGGCCGCTCCACCACAACCGGAGCCCCGCCGGGCCAGCTGGTTGACCCGGGAGCCGCTCCACAACCGACCGAGCTCGGCCGGGCCGGCTTCCTGACCCGGTAGGCCGCTCCACCACACCCCGATCCCGGCCGGGCCGGCTGCTTTACCCCGGCGGCCGCTCCACCACAACCGGATCTCCGTCGGGCCAGCTGGTTGACCCGGGCGGCCGCTCCACCACACCCCGAGCCCGGCCGGGCCGGCTGCTTTACCCGGCGGCCGCTCCACCACAACCGGAGCCCCGCCGGGACAGCTGGTTGACCCGGGCGGCCGCTCCACAACCGACCGAGCCCGGCCGGGCCGGCTTCCTGACCCGGGCGACCGCTCCACCACACCCCGAGCCCGGCCGGGCCGGCTGCTTTACCCCCGGCGGCCGCTCCACCACAACCGGAGCCCCGCAGGGCCGGCTGGTTGACCCGGGAGCCGCTCCACAACCGACCGAGCTCGGCCGGGCCGGCTTCCTGACCCGGGCGGCCGCTCCACCACACCACGAGCTCGGCGGGCCGGCTGCTTTATCCCGGCGGCCGCTCCACCTCAACCGGAGCCCCGCCGGGTCAGCTGGTTGACCCGGGCGGCCGCTCCACAACCGACCGAGCCCGGCCGGGCCGGCTTCCTGACCCGGGCGGCCGCTCCACCACACCCCGAGCCGGGCCGGGCCGGCTGCTTTAGCCCGGCGGCCGCTCCACCACAACCGGAGCCCCGCCAGGCCAGCTGGTTGACCCGGGCGGCCGTTCCACAACCGACCGAGCCCGGCCGGGCCGGCTTCCTGACTCCGGCGGCCGCTCCACCACAACCCCAGCCCGGCCGGGCCGGCTGCTTTACCCCGGCGGCCGCTCCACCACAACCGGAGCCCCGCCGGGCCAGCTGGTTGACCCGGGAGCCGCTCCACAACCGACCGAGCCCGGCCGGGCCGGCTTCCTGACCCGGGCGGCCGCTCGACCACACCCCGAGCCGGGCCGGGTCGGCTGCTTTACCCCGGCGGCCGCTCCACCACAACCGGAGCCCCGCCGGGCCAGCTGGTTGACCCGGGCGGCCGCTCCACAACCGACCGAGCCCGGCCGGGCCGGCTTCCTGACCCGGGCGGCCGCTCCACCACACCCCGAGCCTGGCCGGGCCGGCTGCTTTACCCCGGCGGCCGCTCCACCACAACCGGAGCCCCGCCGGGCCAGCTGGTTGACCCTGGCGGCCGCTCCACAACCGACTGATCCTGGCCGGGCCGGCCTCCTGACCCGGGCGGCCGCTCCACCACACTTCCAGCCCGGCCGGGCCGGCTGCTTTACCCCGGAGGCCGCTCCACCACAACCGGAGCCCCGCCGGGCCAGCAGGTTGACCCGGGAGCCGCTCCACAACCGACCGAGCTCGGCCGGGCCGGCTTCCTGACCCGGTAGGCCGCTCCACCACACCCCGAGCCCGGCCGGGCCGGCTGCTTTACCCCGGCGGCCGCTCCACCACAACCGGAGCCCCGCCGGGCCAGCTGGTTGACCCGGGCGGCCGCTCCACCACAGACCCAGCCCCGCCGGGCCGGCCTCCTGACCCGGGCTGCCGCTCCACCACACCCCGAGCCCGGCCGGGCCGGCTGCTTTACCCCGGCGGCCGCTCCACCATAACCGGAGCCTCGCCGTGCCAGCTGGTTGACCCGGGCGGCCGCTCCACAACCGACCGAGTCTGGCCGGGCCGGCTTCCTGACCCGGGCGGCCGCTCCACCACACCCCCAGCCCGGCCGGGACGGCTGCTTTACCCCGGCGGCAGCTCCACCACAAACGGAGCCCCGCCGGGCCGGCTGGTTGACCCGGGAGCCGCTCCACAACCGAGCGAGCTCGGCCGGGACGGCTTCCTGACCCGGGCGGCCGCTCCACCACACTCCGAGCCCGGCCGGGCCCGCTGCTTTACCCCGGCGGCCGCTCCACCTCAACCGGAGCCCCGCCGGGCCAGCTGGTTGACCCGGGCGGCCGCTCCACAACCGACCGAGCCCGGCCGGGCCGGCTTCCTGACCCGGGCGGCCGCTCCACCACACCCCGAGCCGGGCCGGGCCGGTTGCTTTACCCCGGCGGCCGCTCCACCACAAACGGAGCCCCGCCAGGCCAGCTGGTTGACCCGGGCGGCCGCTCCACAACCGACCGAGCCCGGCCGGGCCGGCTTTCTGACCCCGGCGGCCGCTCCACCACAACCCCAGCCCGGCCGGGCCGGCTGCTTTACCCCGGCGGCCGCTCCACCACAACCGGAGCCCCGCCGGGTCAGCTGGTTGACCCGGGAGCCGCTCCACAAACGACCGAGCCCGGCCGGGCCGGCTTCCTGACCCGGGCGGCCGCTCCACCACACTCCGAGCCGGGCCGGGCCGGCTGCTTTACCCCGGCGGCCGCTCCACCACAACCGGAGCCCCGCCGGGCCAGCTGGTTGACCCGGGCGGCCGCTCCACCACAGACCCAGCCCGGCCGGGCCGGCCTCCTGACCCGGGCTGCCGCTCCACCACACCCCGAGCCCGGCCGGGCCGGCTGCTTTACCCCGGCGGCCGCTCCACCACAACCGGAGCCACGCCGGGCCAGCTGGTTGACCCGGGCGGCCGCTCCACCACAGACCGAGCCTGGCCGGGCCGGCCTCCTGACCCGGGCGGCCGCTCCACCACACCCCGAGCCGGGCCGGGCTGGCTGCTTTACCCCGGCGGCCGCTCCACCACAACCGGAGCCCCGCCGGGCCAGCTGGTTGACCCGGGGGGCCAGTCCACCACAACCCCAGCCCGGCCGGGCCCGCTGCTTTACCCCGGCGGCCGCTCCACCACAACCGGAGCCCCCGCCGGGCCAGCTGGTTGACCCGGGCGGCCGCTCCACAACCGACCGAGCCCGGCCGGGCCGGCTTCCTGACCTGGACGGCCGCTCCACCACACCCCGAGCCCGGCCGGGCCGGCTGCTTTACCCCGGCGGCCGCTCCACCACAACCGGATCCCCGCCGGGCCAGCTGGTTGACCCGGGCGGCCGCTCCACAACCGACGGAGCCCGGCCGGGCCGGCTTCCTTACCCGGGCGACCGCTCCACCACACCTCGAGCCCGGCCGGGCCCGCTGCTTTACCCCGGCGGCCGCTCCACCACAACCGGAGCCCCGCCGGGCCAGCTGGTTGACCCGGGCGGCCGCTCCACCACAGACAGATCCTGGCCGGGCCGGCCTCCTGACCCGGGCGGCCGCTCCACCACACCCCCAGCCCGGCCGGGCCGGCTGCTTTACCCCGGCGGCCGCTCCACCACAACCGGAGCCCCGCCGGGCCAGCTGGTTGACCCGGGAGCCGCTCCACAACCGACCGAGCTCGGCCGGGCCGGCTTCCTGACCCGGTAGGCCGCTCCACCACACCCCGATCCCGGCCGGGCCGGCTGCTTTACCCCGGCGGCCGCTCCACCACAACCGGAGCCCCGCCGGGCCAGCTGGTTGACCCGGGCGGCCGCTCCACAACCGACCGAGCCCGGCCGGGCCGGCTTCCTGACCCGGGCGGCCGCTCCACCACACCCTGAGCCAGGCCGGGCCGGCTGCTTTACCCCGGCGGCCGCTCCACCACAACCGGAGCCCCGCCGGGCCAGCTGGTTTACCCGGGCGGCCGCTCCACAACCGACCGAGCCCGGCCGGGCCGGCTTCCTGACCCGGGCGACCGCTCCACCACACCCCGAGCCCGGCCGGGGCGGCTGCTTTACCCCGGCGGCCGCTCCACCACAACCGGATCCCCGCCGGGGCAGCTGGTTGACCCGGGCGGCCGCTCCACCACAGACCCAGCCCCGCCGAGCCGGCCTCCTGACCCGGGCTGCCGCTCCACCACACCCCGAGCCCGGCCGGGCCGGCTGCTTTACCCCGGCGGCCGCTCCACCATAACCGGAGCCCCGCCGGGCCAGCTGGTTGACCCGGGCGGCCGCTCCACAACCGACCGAGTCCGCCCGGGCCGGCACCTGACCCGGGCTGCCGCTCAACCACACCCGGATCCCGGCCGGGCCGGCTGCTTTACCCCGGCGGCAGCTCCACCACAACCGGAGCCCCGCCGGGCCGGCTGGTTGACCCGGGAGCCGCTCCACAACCTACCGAGCTCGGCCGGGCCGGCTTCCTGACCCGGGCGGCCGCTCCACCACTCCCCGAGCTCGGCGGGCCGGCTGCTTTACCCCGGCGGCCGCTCCACCTCAACCGGAGCCCCGCCGGGCCAGCTGGTTGACCCGGGAGCCGCTCCACAACCGACCGAGCCCGGCCGGGCCGGCTTCCTGACCCGGGCGGCCGCTCCACCACACCCCGAGCCGGGCCGGGTCGGCTGCTTTACCTCGGCGGCCGCTCCACCATAACCGGAGCCCCACCGGGCCAGCTGGTTGACCCGGGAGCCGCTCCACAACCGACCGAGCTCGGCCGACCCGGCTTCCTGACCCGGTCGGCCGCTCCACCACACCCCGAGCCCGGCCGGGCCGGCTGCTTTACCCCGGCGGCCGCTCCACCACAACCGGAGCCCCGCCGGGCCAGCTGGTTGACCCTGGCGGCCGCTCCACAACCGACCGAGCCCGGCCGGGCTGGCTTCCTGACCCGGGCGGCCGCTCCACCACACCCCGAACCGGGCCGGGTCGGCTGCTTTACCCCGGCGGCCGCTCCACCACAACCGGAGCCCCGCCGGGCCAGCTGGTTGACCCGGGGGGCCGCTCCACAACCGACCGAGCCCGGCCGGGCCGGCTTCCTGACCCCGGCGGCCGCTCCACCACAACACCAGCCCGGCCGGGCCGGCTGCTTTACCCCGGCGGCCGCTCCACCACAACCGGAGCCCCGCCGGGCCAGCTGGTTGAACCGGGCGGCCGCTCCACCACAGACCGAGCCTGGCCGGGCCGGCCTCTTGACCCGGGCGGCCGCTCCACCACACCCCCAGCCCGGCCGGGCCGGCTGCTTTACCCCGGCGGCCGCTCCACCACAACCGGAGCCCCGCCGGGCCAGCTGGTTGACCCGGGCGGCCGCTCCACAACCGACCGAGCCCGGCCGGGCCGGCTTCCTCACCCCGGCGGCCGCTCCACCACAACCCCAGCCCGGCCGGGCCGGCTGCTTTACCCCGGCGGCCGCTCCACCACAACCGGAGCCCCGCCGGGCCAGCTGGTTGACCCGGGCGGCCGCTCCACAACCGACCGAGCCCGGCCGGGCCGGCTTCCTCACCCCGGCGGCCGCTCCACCACAACCCCAGCCCGGCCGGGCCGGCTGATTTACCCCGGCGGCCGCTCCACCACAACCGGAGCCCCGCCGGGCCAGCTGGTTGACCCCGGCGGCCGCTCCACAACCGACCGAGTCCGGCCGGGCCGGCTTCCTGACCCGGGCGGCCGCTCCACCACACCCCCAGCCCGGCCGGGCCGGCTGCTTTACCCCGGCGGCAGCTCCACCACAACCGGAGCCCCGCCGGGCCAGCTGGTTGACCCGGGAGCCGCTCCACAACCGACCGAGCTCGGCCGGGCCGGCTTCCTGACCCGGGCGGCCGCTCCACCACACCCCGAGCCCGGCCGGGCCGGCTGCTTTACCCCGGCGGCCGCTCCACCACAACCGGAGCCCCGCCGGGCCAGCTGGTTGACCCGGGCGGCCGCTCCACAACCGACCGAGCTCGGTCGGGCCGGCTTCCTGACCCGGGCGGTCGCTCCACCACACCCCGAGCCCGGCCGGGCCGGCTGCTTTACCCCGGCGGCCGCTCCACCACAACCGGAGCCCCGCCGGGCCGGCTGGTTGACCCGGGAGCCGCTCCACAACCGACCGAGCTCGGCCGGGCCGGCTTCCTGACCCGGGCGGCCGCTCCACCACACCCCGAGCTCGGCGGGCCGGCTGCTTTACCCCGGCGGCCGCTCCACCTAAACCGGAGCCCCGCCGGGCCAGCTGGTTGACCCGGGCGGCCGCTCCACAACCGACCGAGCCCGGCCGGGCCGGCTTCCTGACCCGGGCGGCCGCTCCACCACACCCTGAGCCGGGCCGGGCCGGCTGCTTTACCCCGGCGGCCGCTCCACCACAACCGGAGCCCCGCCGGGCCAGCTGGTTGACCCGGGCGGCCGCTCCACCACAGACCGAGCCTGGCCGGGCCGGCCTCCTGACCCGGGCGGCCGCTCCACCACACCCCGAGCCGGGCCGGGCCGGCTGCTTTACCCCGGCGGCCGCTCCACCACAACCGGAGCCCCGCCGGGCCAGCTGGTTGACCCGGGCGGCCGCTCCACAACCGACCGAGCCAGGCCGGGCCGGCTTCCTGACCCGGGCGGGCGCTCCACCACACCCCGAGCCGGGCCGGGCCGGCTGCTTTACCCCGGCGGCCGCTCCACCACAACCGGAGCCCCGCCGGGCAAGCTGGTTGACCCGGGCGGCCGCTCCACCACAGACCGATCCTGGCCGGGCCGGCCTCCTGACCCGGGCGGCCGCTCCACCACACCCCCAGCCCGGCCGGGCCGGCTGCTTTTCCCCGGCGGCCGCTCCACCACAACCGGAGCCCCGCCGGGCCAGCTGGTTGACCCGGGAGCCGCTCCACAACCGACCGAGCTCGGCCGGGCCGGCTTCCTGACCCGGTAGGCCGCTCCACCACACCCCGATCCCGGCCGGGCCGGCTGCTTTACCCCGGCGGCCGCTCCACCACAACCGGATCTCCGTCGGGCCAGCTGGTTGACCCGGGCGGCCGCTCCACCACACCCCGAGCCGGGCCGGGTCGGCTGCTTTACCCCGGCGGCCGCTCCACCACAACCGGAGCCCCGCCGGGCCAGCTGGTTGACCCGGGCGGCCGCTCCACCACAGACCGAGCCCGGCCGGGCCGGCCTCCTGACCCGGGCTGCCGCTCCACCACACCCCGAGCCCGGCCGGGCCGGGCCGGCTGCTTTACCCCGGCGGCCGCTCCACCATAACCGGAGCCCCGCCGGGCCAGCTGGTTGACCCGGGCGGCCGCTCCACAACCGACCGAGTCCGGCCGGGCTGGCTTCCTGACCCGGGCGGCCGCTCCACCACACCCCCAGCCCGGCCGGGCCGGCTGCTTTACCCCGGCGGCAGCTCCACCACAACCGGAGCCACGCCGGGCCGGCTGGTTGACCCGGGAGCCGCTCCACAACCGACCGAGCTCGGCCGGGCCGGCTTCCTGACCCGGGCGGCCGCTCCACCACACCCCGAGCCCGGCGGGCCGGCTGCTATACCCCGGCGGCCGCTCCACCTCAACCGGAGCCCCGCCGGGCCAGCTGGTTGACCCGGGCGGCCGCTCCACAACCGACCGAGCCCGGCCGGGCCGGCTTCCTGACCCGGGCGGCCGCTCCACCACACCCCGAGCCGGGCCGGGCCGGCTGCTTTACCCCGGCGGCCGCTCCACCACAACCGGAGCCCCGCCAGGCCAGCTGGTTGACCCGGGCGGCCGCTCGACAACCGACCGAGCCCGGCCGGGCCGGCTTCCTGACCCCGGCGGCCGCTCCACCACAACCCCAGCCCGGCCGGGCCGGCTGCTTTACCCCGGCGGCCGCTCCACCACAACCGGAGCCCCGCCGGGCCAGCTGGTTGACCCGGGCGGCCGCTCCACAACCGACCGAGCCCGGCCGGGCCGGCTTCCTGACCCGGGCGGCCGCTCCACCACACTCCGAGCCGGGCCGGGCCGGCTGCTTTACCCCGGCGGCCGCTCCACCACAACCGGAGCTCCGCCGGGCCAGCTGGTTCACCCGGGCGGCCGCTCCACAACCGACCGAGCCCGGCCGGGCCGGCCTCCTGACCCGGGCTGCCGCTCCACCACACCCCGAGCCCGGCCGGGCCGGCTTCTTTACCCCGGCGGCCGCTCCACCATAACCGGAGCCCCACCGGGCCAGCTGGTTGACCCGGGAGCCGCTCCACAACCGACCGAGCTCGGCCGGGCCGACTTCCTGACCCGGGCGGCCGCTCCACCACACCCCGAGCCCGGCCGGGCCGGCTGCTTTACCCCGGCGGCCGCTCCACCACAACCGGAGCCCCGCCGGGCCAGCTGGTTGACCCTGGCGGCCGCTCCACAACCGACCGAGCCCGGCCGGGCCGGCTTCCTGACCCGGGCGGCCGCTCCACCACACCCCGAGCCGGGCCGGGTCGGCTGCTTTACCCCGGCGGCCGCTCCACCACAACCGGAGCCCCGCCGGGCCAGCTGGTTGACCCGGGGGGCCGCTCCACAACCGACCGAGCCCGGCCGGGCCGGCTTCCTGACCCGGGCGGCCGCTCCACCACACCCCGAGCCGGGCCGGGTCGGCTGCTTTACCCCGGCGGCCGCTCCACCACAACCGGAGCCCCGCCGGACCAGCTGGTTGACCCGGGAGCCGCTCCACAACCGACCGAGCCCGGCCGGGCCGGCTTCCTGACCCGGGCGGCCGCTCCACCACACCCCGAGCCGGGCCGGGTCGGCTGCTTTACCCCGGCGGCCGCTCCACCACAACCGCAGCCCCGCCGGGCCAGCTGGTTGACCCGGGCGGCCGCTCCACCACAGACCGAGCCCGGCCGGGCCGGCCTCCTGACCCGGGCTGCCGCTCCACCACACCCCGAGCCCGGCCGGGCCGGCTGCTTTACCCCGGCGGCCGCTCCACCATAACCGGAGCCCCGCCGGGCCAGCTGGTTGACCCGGGCGGCCGCTCCACAACCGACCGAGTCCGGCCGGGCTGGCTTCCTGACCCGGGCGGCCGCTCCACCACACCCCCAGCCCGGCCGGGCCGGCTGCTTTACCCCGGCGGCAGCTCCACCACAACCGGAGCCCCGCCGGGCCGGCTGGTTGACCCGGGAGCCGCTCCACAACCGACCGAGCTCGGCCGGGCCGGCTTCCTGACCCGGGCGGCCGCTCCACCACACCCCGAGCCCTGTGGGCCGGCTGCTATACCCCGGCGGCCGCTCCACCTCAACCGGAGCCCCGCCGGGCCAGCTGGTTGACCCGGGCGGCCGCTCCACAACCGACCGAGCCCGGCCGGGCCGGCTTCCTGACCCGGGCGGCCGATCCACCACACCCCGAGCCGGGCCGGGCCGGCCTCTTTACCCCGGCGGCCGCTCCACCACAACCGGAGCCCCGCCGGGCCAGCTGGTTGACCCGGGCGGCCGCTCCACAACCGACCGAGCCCGGCCGGGCCGGCTTCCTGACTCGGGCGGCCGCTCCACCACACTCCGAGCCGGGCCGGGCCGGCTGCTTTACCCCGGCGGCCGCTCCACCACAACCGGAGCTCCGCCGGGCCAGATGGTTCACCCGGGCGGCCGCTCCACAACCGACCGAGCCCGGCCGGGCCGGCCTCCTGACCCGGGCTGCCGCTCCACCACACCCCGAGCCCGGCCGGGCCGGCTGCTTTACCCGGCGGCCGCTCCACCACAACCGAAGCCCCGCCGGGCCAGCTGGTTGACCCTGGCGGCCGCTCCACAACCGACCGAGCCCGGCCGGGCCGGCTTCCTGACCCGGGCGGCCGCTCCACCACACCCCGAGCCCGGCCGGGCCGGCTGCTTTACACCGGCGGCCGCTCCACCACAACCGGATCCCCGCCGGGCCAGCTGGTTGACCCGGGCGGCCGCTCCACAATCGACCGAGCCCGGCCGGGCCGGCTTCCTGACCCGGGCGGCCGCTCCACCACACCCCGAGCCGGGCCGGGTCGGCTGCTTTACCCTGGCGGCCGCTCCACCACAACCGGAGCCCCGCCGGGCCAGCTGGTTGACCCGGGCGGCCGCTCCACAACCGACCGAGCCCGGCCGGGCCGGCTTCCTGACCCGGGCGGCCGCTCCACCACACCCCCAGCCCGGCCGGGCCGGCTGCTTTACCCCGGCGGCAGCTCCACCACAACCGGAGCCCCGCCGGGCCAGCTGGTTGACCCGGGAGCCGCTCCACAACCGACCGAGCTCGGCCGGGCCGGCTTCCTGACCCGGGCGGCCGCTCCACCACACCCCGAGCCCGGCCGGGCCGGCTGCTTTACCCCGGCGGCCGCTCCACCACAACCGGAGCCCCGCCGGGCCAGCTGGTTGACCCTGGCGGCCGCTCCACAACCGACCGAGCCCGGCCGGGCTGGCTTCCTGACCCGGGCGGCCGCTCCACCACACCCCGAGCCGGGCCGGGTCGGCTGCTTTACCTCGGCGGCCGCTCCACCATAACCGGAGCCCCACCGGGCCAGCTGGTTGACCCGGGAGCCGCTCCACAACCGACCGAGCTCGGCCGACCCGGCTTCCTGACCCGGTCGGCCGCTCCACCACACCCCGAGCCCGGCCGGGCCGGCTGCTTTACCCCGGCGGCCGCTCCACCACAACCGGAGCCCCGCCGGGCCAGCTGGTTGACCCTGGCGGCCGCTCCACAACCGACCGAGCCCGGCCGGGCTGGCTTCCTGACCCTGGCGGCCGCTCCACCACACCCCGAACCGGGCCGGGTCGGCTGCTTTACCCCGGCGGCCGCTCCACCACAACCGGAGCCCCGCCGGGCCAGCTGGTTGACCCGGGGGGCCGCTCCACAACCGACCGAGCCCGGCCGGGCCGGCTTCCTGACCCCGGCGGCCGCTCCACCACAACACCAGCCCGGCCGGGCCGGCTGCTTTACCCCGGCGGCCGCTCCACCACAACCGGAGCCCCGCCGGGCCAGCTGGTTGAACCGGGCGGCCGCTCCACCACAGACCGAGCCTGGCCGGGCCGGCCTCCTGACCCGGGCGGCCGCTCCACCACACCCCCAGCCCGGCCGGGCCGGCTGCTTTACCCCGGCGGCCGCTCCACCACAACCGGAGCCCCGCCGGGCCAGCTGGTTGACCCGGGCGGCCGCTCCACAACCGACCGAGCCCGGCCGGGCCGGCTTCCTCACCCCGGCGGCCGCTCCACCACAACCCCAGCCCGGCCGGGCCGGCTGATTTACCCCGGCGGCCGCTCCACCACAACCGGAGCCCCGCCGGGCCAGCTGGTTGACCCCGGCGGCCGCTCCACAACCGACCGAGTCCGGCCGGGCCGGCTTCCTGACCCGGGCGGCCGCTCCACCACACCCCCAGCCCGGCCGGGCCGGCTGCTTTACCCCGGCGGCAGCTCCACCACAACCGGAGCCCCGCCGGGCCAGCTGGTTGACCCGGGAGCCGCTCCACAACCGACCGAGCTCGGCCGGGCCGGCTTCCTGACCCGGGCGGCCGCTCCACCACACCCCGAGCCCAGCCGGGCCGGCTGCTTTACCCCGGCGGCCGCTCCACCACAACCGGAGCCCCGCCGGGCCAGCTGGTTGACCCGGGCGGCCGCTCCACAACCGACCGAGCTCGGTCGGGCCGGCTTCCTGACCCGGGCGGTCGCTCCACCACACCCCGACCCCGGCCGGGCCGGCTGCTTTACCCCGGCGGCAGCTCCACCACAACCGGAGCTCCGCCGGGCCGGCTGGTTGACCCGGGAGCCGCTCCACAACCGACCGAGCTCGGCCGGGCCGGCTTCCTGACCCGGGCGGCCGCTCCACCACACCCCGAGCTCGGCGGGCCGGCTGCTTTACCCCGGCGGCCGCTCCACCTAAACCGGAGCCCCGCCGGGCCAGCTGGTTGACCCGGGCGGCCGCTCCACAACCGACCGAGCCCGGCCGGGCCGGCTTCCTGACCCGGGCGGCCGCTCCACCACACCCTGAGCCGGGCCGGGCCGGCTGCTTTAGCCCGGCGGCCGCTCCACCACAACCGGAGCCCCGCCAGGCCAGCTGGTTGACCCGGGCGGCCGCTCCACAAGCGACCGAGCCCGGCCGGGCCGGCTTCCTGACCCCGGCGGCCGCTCCACCACAACCCCAGCCCGGCCGGGCCGGCTGCTTTACCCCGGCGGCCGCTCCACCACAACCGGAGCCCCGCCGGACCAGCTGGTTGACCCGGGAGCCGCTCCACAACCGACCGAGCCCGGCCGGGCCGGCTTCCTGACCCGGGCGGCCGCTCCACCACACCCCGAGCCGGGCCGGGTCGGCTGCTTTACCCTGGCGGCCGCTCCACCACAACCGGAGACCCGCCGGGCCAGCTGGTTGACCCGGGCGGCCGCTCCACCACAAACCGAGCCCGGCCGGGCCGGCCTCCTGACCCGGGCTGCCGCTCCACCACACCCCGAGCCCGGCCGGGCCGGCTGCTTTACCTCGGCGGCCACTCCACCATAACCGGAGCCCCGTCGGGCCAGCTGGTTGACCCGGGCGGCCGCTCCACAACCGACCGAGTCCGGCCGGGCTGGCTTCCTGACCCGGGCGGCCGCTCCACCACACCCCCAGCCCGGCCGGGCCGGCTGCTTTACCCCGGCGGCAGCTCCACCACAACCGGAGCCCCGCCGGGCCGGCTGGTTGACCCGGGAGCCGCTCCACAACCGACCGAGCTCGGCCGGGCCGGCTTCCTGACCCGGGCGGCCGCTCCACCACACCCCGAGCTCGGCGGGCCGGCTGCTTTACCCCGGCGGCCGCTCCACCTCAACCGGAGCCCCGCCGGGCCAGCTGGTTGACCCGGGCGGCCGCTCCACAACCGACCGAGCCCGGCCGGGCCGGCTTCCTGACCCGGGCGGCCGCTCCACCACACCCCGAGCCGGGCCGGGCCGGCTGCTTTAGCCCGGCGGCCGCTCCACCACAACCGGAGCCCCTCCAGGCCAGCTGGTTGACCCGGGCGGCCGCTCCACAACCGACCGAGCCCGGCCGGGCCGGCTTCCTGACCCGGGCGGCCGCTCCACCACACCCCGAGCCGGGCCGGGCCGGCTGCTTTACCCCGGCGGCCGCTCCACCACAACCGGAGCCCCGCCGGGCCAGCTGGTTGACCCGGGCGGCCGCTCCACAACAGACCGAGCCCGGCCGGGCCGGCTTCCTGACCCGGGCGGCCGCTCCACCACACCCCGAGCCCGGCCGGGCCGGCTGCTTTACCCCGGCGGCCGCTCCACCACAACCGGATCTCCGCCGGGCCAGCTGGTTGACCCGGGCGGCCGCTCCACAACCGACCGAGCCCGGCCGGGCCGGCTTCCTGACCCAGGCGGCCGCTCCACCACACCTCGAGCCGGGCCGGGCCGGCTGCTTTACCCCGGCGGCCGCTCCACCACAACCGGAGCCCCGCCGGACCAGCTGGTTGACCCGGGCGGCCGATCCACCACAGACCGATCCTGGCCGGGCCGGCCTCCTGACCCGGGCGGCCGCTCCACCACACCCCCAGCCCGGCCGGGCCGGCTGCTTTTCCCCGGCGGCCGCTCCACCACAACCGGAGCCCCGCCGGGCCAGCTGGTCGACCCGGGAGCCGCTCCACAACCGACCGAGCTCGGCCGGGCCGGCTTCCTGACCCGGTAGGCCGCTCCACCACACCCCGATCCCGGCCGGGCCGGCTGCTTTACCCCGGCGGCCGCTCCACCACAACCGGATCTCCGTCGGGCCAGCTGGTTGACCCGGGCGGCCGCTCCACCACACCCCGAGCCCGGCCGGGCCGGCTGCTTTACCCGGCGGCCGCTCCACCACAACCGGAGCCCCGCCGGGCCAGCTGGTTGACCCGGGCGGCCGCTCCACAACCGACCGAGCCCGGCCGGGCCGGCTTCCTGACCCGGGCGACCGCTCCACCACACCCCGAGCCCGGCCGGGCCGGCTGCTTTACCCCGGCGGCCGCTCCACCACAACCGGAGCCCCGCCGGGCCGGCTGGTTGACCCGGGAGCCGCTCCACAACCGACCGAGCTCGGCCGGGCCGGCTTCCTGACCCGGGCGGCCGCTCCACCACACCACGAGCTCGGCGGGCCGGCTGCTTTACCCCGGCGGCCGCTCCACCTCAACCGGAGCCCCGCCGGGTCAGCTGGTTGACCCGGGCGGCCGCTCCACAACCGACCGAGCCCGGCCGGGCCGGCTTCCTGACCCGGGCGGCCGCTCCACCACACCCCGAGCCGGGCCGGGCCGGCTGCTTTAGCCCGGCGGCCGCTCCACCACAACCGGAGCCCCGCCAGGCCAGCTGGTTGACCCGGGCGGCCGTTCCACAACCGACCGAGCCCGGCCGGGCCGGCTTCCTGACTCCGGCGGCCGCTCCACCACAACCCCAGCCCGGCCGGGCCGGCTGCTTTACCCCGGCGGCCGCTCCACCACAACCGGAGCCCCGCCGGGCCAGCTGGTTGACCCGGGAGCCGCTCCACAACCGACCGAGCCCGGCCGGGCCGGCTTCCTGACCCGGGCGGCCGCTCGACCACACCCCGAGCCGGGCCGGGTCGGCTGCTTTACCCCGGCGGCCGCTCCACTACAACCGGAGCCCCGCCGGGCCAGCTGGTTGACCCGGGCGGCCGCTCCACAACCGACCGAGCCCGGCGGGGCCGGCTTCCTGACCCGGGCGGCCGCTCCACCACACCCCGAGCCCGGCCGGGCCGGCTGCTTTACCCCGGCGGCCGCTCAACCACAACCGGAGCCCCGCCGGGCCAGCTGGTTGACCCTGGCGGCCGCTCCACAACCGACTGATCCTGGCCGGGCCGGCCTCCTGACCCGGGCGGCCGCTCCACCACACCCCCAGCCCGGCCGGGCCGGCTGCTTTACCCGGCGGCCGCTCCACCACAACCGGAGCCCCGCCGGGCCAGCTGGTTGACCCGGGCGGCCGCTCCACAACCGACCGAGCCCGGCCGGGCCGGCTTCCTCACCCCGGCGGCCGCTCCACCACAACCCCAGCCCGGCCGGGCCGGCTGATTTACCCCGGCGGCCGCTCCACCACAACCGGAGCCCCGCCGGGCCAGCTGGTTGACCCCGGCGGCCGCTCCACAACCGACCGAGTCCGGCCGGGCCGGCTTCCTGACCCGGGCGGCCGCTCCA
The DNA here is from genome assembly GCA_038363175.2 of Artibeus lituratus. Taxonomy (NCBI): domain Eukaryota; kingdom Metazoa; phylum Chordata; class Mammalia; order Chiroptera; family Phyllostomidae; genus Artibeus; species Artibeus lituratus. The sequence goes on along the minus strand of JBAWUR020000039.1, from coordinate 244,290 downwards.
CCACACCCCCAGCCCGGCCGGGCCGGCTGCTTTACCCCGGCGGCAGCTCCACCACAACCGGAGCCCCGCCGGGCCAGCTGGTTGACCCGGGAGCCGCTCCACAACCGACCGAGCTCGGCCGGGCCGGCTTCCTGACCCGGGCGGCCGCTCCACCACACCCCGAGCCCGGCCGGGCCGGCTGCTTTACCCCGGCGGCCGCTCCACCACAACCGGAGCCCCGCCGGGCCAGCTGGTTGACCCGGGCGGCCGCTCCACAACCGACCGAGCTCGGTCGGGCCGGCTTCCTGACCCGGGCGGTCGCTCCACCACACCCCGACCCCGGCTGGGCCGGCTGCTTTACCCCGGCGGCAGCTCCACCACAACCGGAGCTCCGCCGGGCCGGCTGGTTGACCCGGGCGGCCGCTCCACAACCGACCGAGCTCGGCCGGGCCGGCTTCCTGACCCGGGCGGCCGCTCCACCACACCCCGAGCTCGGCGGGCCGGCTGCTTTACCCCGGCGGCCGCTCCACCTAAACCGGAGCCCCGCCGGGCCAGCTGGTTGACCCGGGCGGCCGCTCCACAACCGACCGAGCCCGGCCGGGCCGGCTTCCTGACCCGGGCGGCCGCTCCACCACACCCTGAGCCGGGCCGGGCCGGCTGCTTTAGCCCGGCGGCCGCTCCACCACAACCGGAGCCCCGCCAGGCCAGCTGGTTGACCCGGGCGGCCGCTCCACAAGCGACCGAGCCCGGCCGGGCCGGCTTCCTGACCCCGGCGGCCGCTCCACCACAACCCCAGCCCGGCCGGGCCGGCTGCTTTACCCCGGCGGCCGCTCCACCACAACCGGAGCCCCGCCGGACCAGCTGGTTGACCCGGGAGCCGCTCCACAACCGACCGAGCCCGGCCGGGCCGGCTTCCTGACCCGGGCGGCCGCTCCACCACACCCCGAGCCGGGCCGGGTCGGCTGCTTTACCCTGGCGGCCGCTCCACCACAACCGGAGACCCGCCGGGCCAGCTGGTTGACCCGGGCGGCCGCTCCACCACAGACCGAGCCCGGCCGGGCCGGCCTCCTGACCCGGGCTGCCGCTCCACCACACCCCGAGCCCGGCCGGGCCGGCTGCTTTACCTCGGCGGCCACTCCACCATAACCGGAGCCCCGTCGGGCCAGCTGGTTGACCCGGGCGGCCGCTCCACAACCGACCGAGTCCGGCCGGGCTGGCTTCCTGACCCGGGCGGCCGCTCCACCACACCCCCAGCCCGGCCGGGCCGGCTGCTTTACCCCGGCGGCAGCTCCACCACAACCGGAGCCCCGCCGGGCCGGCTGGTTGACCCGGGAGCCGCTCCACAACCGACCGAGCTCGGCCGGGCCGGCTTCCTGACCCGGGCGGCCGCTCCACCACACCCCGAGCTCGGCGGGCCGGCTGCTTTACCCCGGCGGCCGCTCCACCTCAACCGGAGCCCCGCCGGGCCAGCTGGTTGACCCGGGCGGCCGCTCCACAACCGACCGAGCCCGGCCGGGCCGGCTTCCTGACCCGGGCGGCCGCTCCACCACACCCCGAGCCGGGCCGGGCCGGCTGCTTTAGCCCGGCGGCCGCTCCACCACAACCGGAGCCCCTCCAGGCCAGCTGGTTGACCCGGGCGGCCGCTCCACAACCGACCGAGCCCGGCCGGGCCGGCTTCCTGACCCGGGCGGCCGCTCCACCACACCCCGAGCCGGGCCGGGCCGGCTGCTTTACCCCGGCGGCCGCTCCACCACAACCGGAGCCCCGCCGGGCCAGCTGGTTGACCCGGGCGGCCGCTCCACAACAGACCGAGCCCGGCCGGGCCGGCTTCCTGACCCGGGCGGCCGCTCCACCACACCCCGAGCCCGGCCGGGCCGGCTGCTTTACCCCGGCGGCCGCTCCACCACAACCGGATCTCCGCCGGGCCAGCTGGTTGACCCGGGCGGCCGCTCCACAACCGACCGAGACCGGCCGGGCCGGCTTCCTGACCCAGGCGGCCGCTCCACCACACCTCGAGCCGGGCCGGGCCGGCTGCTTTACCCCGGCGGCCGCTCCACCACAACCGGAGCCCCGCCGGACCAGCTGGTTGACCCGGGCGGCCGCTCCACCACAGACCGATCCTGGCCGGGCCGGCCTCCTGACCCGGGCGGCCGCTCCACCACACCCCCAGCCCGGCCGGGCCGGCTGCTTTTCCCCGGCGGCCGCTCCACCACAACCGGAGCCCCGCCGGGCCAGCTGGTTGACCCGGGAGCCGCTCCACAACCGACCGAGCTCGGCCGGGCCGGCTTCCTGACCCGGTAGGCCGCTCCACCACACCCCGATCCCGGCCGGGCCGGCTGCTTTACCCCGGCGGCCGCTCCACCACAACCGGATCTCCGTCGGGCCAGCTGGTTGACCGGGGCGGCCGCTCCACCACACCCCGAGCCCGGCCGGGCCGGCTGCTTTACCCGGCGGCCGCTCCACCACAACCGGAGCCCCGCCGGGCCAGCTGGTTGACCCGGGCGGCCGCTCCACAACCGACCGAGCCCGGCCGGGCCGGCTTCCTGACCCGGGCGACCGCTCCACCACACCCCGAGCCCGGCCGGGCCGGCTGCTTTACCCCGGCGGCCGCTCCACCACAACCGGAGCCCCGCCGGGCCAGCTGGTTGACCCGGGAGCCGCTCCACAACCGACCGAGCCCGGCCGGGCCGGCTTCCTGACCCGGGCGGCCGCTCGACCACACCCCGAGCCGGGCCGGGTCGGCTGCTTTACCCCGGCGGCCGCTCCACTACAACCGGAGCCCCGCCGGGCCAGCTGGTTGACCCGGGCGGCCGCTCCACAACCGACCGAGCCCGGCGGGGCCGGCTTCCTGACCCGGGCGGCCGCTCCACCACACCCCGAGCCCGGCCGGGCCGGCTGCTTTACCCCGGCGGCCGCTCAACCACAACCGGAGCCCCGCCGGGCCAGCTGGTTGACCCTGGCGGCCGCTCCACAACCGACTGATCCTGGCCGGGCCGGCCTCCTGACCCGGGCGGCCGCTCCACCACACCCCCAGCCCGGCCGGGCCGGCTGCTTTACCCGGCGGCCGCTCCACCACAACCGGAGCCCCGCCGGGCCAGCTGGTTGACCCGGGAGCCGCTCCACAACCGACCGAGCTCGGCCGGGCCGGCTTCCTGACCCGGTAGGCCGCTCCACCACACCCCGAGCCCGGCCGGGCCGGCTGCTTTACCCCGGCGGCCGCTCCACCACAACCGGATCCCCGCCGGGCCAGCTGGTTGACCCGGGCGGCCTCTCCACCACAGACCCAGCCCGGCCGGGCCGACCTCCTGACCCGGTTCGCCGCTCCACCACACCCCGAGCCCGGCCGGGCCGGCTGCTTTACCCCGGCGGCCGCTCCACCACAACCGGATCCCCGCCGGGCCAGCTGGTTGACCCGGGCGGCCGCTCCACCACAGACCCAGCCCCGCCGGGCCGGCCTCCTGACCCGGGCTGCCGCTCCACCACACCCCGAGCCGGGCCGGGCCGGCTGCTTTACCCCGGCGGCCGCTCCACCATAACCGGAGCCCCGCCGGGCCAGCTGGTTGACCCGGGCGGCCGCTCCACAACCGACCGAGTCTGGCCGGGCCGGCTTCCTGACCCGGGCGGCCGCTCCACCACACCCCCAGCCCGGCCGGGACGGCTGCTTTACCCCGGCGGCAGCTCCACCACAACCGGAGCCCCGCCGGGCCGGCTGGTTGACCCGGGAGCCGCTCCACAACCGACCGAGCTCGGCCGGGCCGGCTTCCTGACCCGGGCGGCCGCTCCACCACACCCCGAGCCCGGCCGGGCCCGCTGCTTTACCCCGGCGGCCGCTCCACCTCAACCGGAGCCCCGCCGGGCCAGCTGGTTGACCCGGGCGGCCGCTCCACAACCGACCGAGCCCAGCCGGGCCGGCTTCCTGACCCGGGCGGCCGCTCCACAACCGACCGAGCCCAGCCTGGCCGGCTTCCTGACCCGGGCGGCCGCTCCACCACACCCCGAGCCGGGCCGGGCCGGTTGCTTTACCCCGGCGGCCGCTCCACCACAAACGGAGCCCCGTCAGGCCAGCTGGTTGACCCGGGCGGCCGCTCCACAACCGACCGAGCCCGGCCGGGCCGGCTTTCTGACCCCGGCGGCCGCTCCACCACAACCCCAGCCCGGCCGGGCCGGCTGCTTTACCCCGGCGGCCGCTCCACCACAACCGGAGCCCCGCCGGGCCAGCTGGTTGACCCGGGAGCCGCTCCACCACAGACCCAGCCCGGCCGGGCCGGCCTCCTGACCCGGGCTGCCGCTCCACCACACCCCGAGCCCGGCCGGGCCGGCTGCTTTACCCCGGCGGCCGCTCCACCACAACCGGAGCCCCGCCGGGCCAGCTGGTTGACCCGGGCGGCCGCTCCACCACAGACCGAGCCTGGCCGGGCCGGCCTCCTGACCCGGGCGGCCGCTCCACCACACCCCGAGCCGGGCCGGGCCGGCTGCTTTACCCCGGCGGCCGCTCCACCACAACCGGAGCCCCGCCGGGCCAGCTGGTTGACCCGGGCGGCCGCTCCACAACCGACCGAGCCAGGCCGGGCCGGCTTCCTGACCCGGGCGGGCGCTCCACCACACCCCGAGCCGGGCCGGGCCGGCTGCTTTACCCCGGCGGCCGCTCCACCACAACCGGAGCCCCGCCGGGCCAGCTGGTTGACCCGGGCGGCCGCTCCACAACAGACCGAGCCCGGCCGGGCCGGCTTCCTGACCCGGGCGGCCGCTCCACCACACCCCCAGCCCGGCCGGGCCGGCTGCTTTACCCCGGCGGCCGCTCCACCACAACCGGATCTCCGCCGGGCCAGCTGGTTGACCCGGGCGGCCGCTCCACAACCGACCGAGCCCGGCCGGGCCGGCTTCCTGACCCAGGCGGCCGCTCCACCACACCTCGAGCCGGGCCGGGCCGGCTGCTTTACCCCGGCGGCCGCTCCACCACAACCGGAGCCCCGCCGGGCAAGCTGGTTGACCCGGGCGGCCGCTCCACCACAGACCGATCCTGGCCGGGCCGGCCTCCTGACCCGGGAGGCCGCTCCACCACACCCCCAGCCCGGCCGGGCCGGCTGCTTTTCCCCGGCGGCCGCTCCACCACAACCGGAGCCCCGCCGGGCCAGCTGGTTGACCCGGGAGCCGCTCCACAACCGACCGAGCTCGGCCGGGCCGGCTTCCTGACCCGGGAGGCCGCTCCACCACACCCCGATCCCGGCCGGGCCGGCTGCTTTACCCCGGCGGCCGCTCCACCACAACCGGATCTCCGTCGGGCCAGCTGGTTGACCCGGGCGGCCGCTCCACCACACCCCGAGCCCGGCCGGGCCGGCTGCTTTACCCGGCGGCCGCTCCACCACAACCGGAGCCCCGCCGGGCCAGCTGGTTGACCCGGGCGGCCGCTCCACAACCGACCGAGCCCGGCCGGGCCGGCTTCCTGACCCGGGCGACCGCTCCACCACACCCCGAGCCCGGCCGGGCCGGCTGCTTTACCCCGGCGGCCGCTCCACCACAACCGGAGCCCCGCTGGGCCAGCTGGTTGACCCGGGAGCCGCTCCACAACCGACCGAGCTCGGCCGGGCCGGCTTCCTGACCCGGGCGGGCGCTGCACCAGACCCCGAGCCCGGCCGGGCCGGCTGCTTTACCCCGGCGGCCGCTCCACCTCAACCGGAGCCCCGCCGGGCCAGCTGGTTGACCCCCGCGGCCGCTCCACAACCGACCGAGCACGGCCGGGCCGGCTTCCTGACCCGGGCGGCCGCTCCACCACACCCCGAGCCGGGCCGGGCCGGTTGCTTTACCCCGGCGGCCGCTCCACCACAAACGGAGCCCCGCCAGGCCAGCTGGTTGACCCGGGCGGCCGCTCCACAACCGACCGAGCCCGGCCGGGCCGGCTTTCTGACCCCGGCGGCCGCTCCACCACAACCCCAGCCCGGCCGGGCCGGCTGCTTTACCCCGGCGGCGGCTCCACCACAACCGGAGCCCCGCCGGGCCAGCTGGTTGACCCGGGAGCCGCTCCACCACAGACCCAGCCCGGCCGGGCCGGCCTCCTGACCCGGGCTGCCGCTCCACCACACCCCGAGCCCGGCCGGGCCGGCTGCTTTACCCCGGGGGCCGCTCCACCACAACCGGAGCCCCGCCGGGCCAGCTGGTTGACCCGGGCGGCCGCTCCACCACAGACCGAGCCTGGCCGGGCCGGCCTCCTGACCCGGGCGGCCGCTCCACCACACCCCGAGCCGGGCCGGGCCGGCTGCTTTACCCCGGCGGCCGCTCCACCACAACCGGAGCCCCGCCGGGCCAGCTGGTTGACCCGGGCGGCCAGTCCACCACAACCCCAGCCCGGCCGGGCCCGCTGCTTTACCCCGGCGGCCGCTCCACCACAACCGGAGCCCCGCCGGGCCAGCTGGTTGACCCGGGCGGCCGCTCCACAACCGACCGAGCCCGGCCGGGCCGGCTTCCTGACCCGGACGGCCGCTCCACCACACCCCGAGCCCGGCCGGGCCGGCTGCTTTACCCCGGCGGCCGCTCCACCACAACCGGATCCACGCCGGGCCAGCTGGTTGACCCGGGCGGCCGCTCCACAACCGACGGAGCCCGTCCGGGCCGGCTTCCTGACCCGGGCGGCCGCTCCACCACACCTCGAGCCCGGCCGGGCCCGCTGCTTTACCCCGGCGGCCGCTCCACCACAACCGGAGCCCCGCCGGGCCAGCTGGTTGACCCGGGCGGCCGCTCCACCACAGACAGATCCTGGCCGGGCCGGCCTCCTGACCCGGGCGGCCGCTCCACCACACCCCCAGCCCGGCCGGGCCGGCTGCTTTACCCCGGCGGCCGCTCCACCACAACCGGAGCCCCGCCGGGCCAGCTGGTTGACCGGGAGCCGCTCCACAACCGACCGAGCTCGGCCGGGCCGGCTTCCTGACCCGGTAGGCCGCTCCACCACACCCCGATCCCGGCCGGGCCGGCTGCTTTACCCCGGCGGCCGCTCCACCACAACCGGAGCCCCGCCGGGCCAGCTGGTTGACCCGGGCGGCCGCTCCACAACCGACCGAGCCCGGCCGGGCCGGCTTCCTGACCCGGGCGGCCGCTCCACCACACCCTGAGCCCGGCCGGGCCGGCTGCTTTACCCCGGCGGCCGCTCCACCACAACCGGAGCCCCGCCGGGCCAGCTGGTTTACCCGGGCGGCCGCTCCACAACCGACCGAGCCCGGCCGGGCCGGCTTCCTTACCCGGGCGACCGCTCCACCACACCCCGAGCCCGGCCGGGGCGGCTGCTTTACCCCGGCGGCCGCTCCACCACAACCGGATCCACGCCGGGCCAGCTGGTTGACCCGGGCGGCCGCTCCACCACAGACCCAGCCCCGCCGGGCCGGCCTCCTGACCCGGGCTGCCGCTCCACCACACCCCGAGCCCGGCCGGGCCGGCTGCTTTACCCCGGCGGCCGCTCCACCATAACCGGAGCCCCGCCGGGCCAGCTGGTTGACCCGGGCGGCCGCTCCACCACAGACCGAGTTTGCCCGGGCCGGCCTCCTGACCCGGGCTGACGCTCCACCACACCCCGATCCCGGCCGGGCCGGCTGCTTTACCCCGGCGGCAGCTCCACCACAACCGGAGCCCCGCCGGGCCGGCTGGTTGACCCGGGAGCCGCTCCACAACCTACCGAGCTCGGCCGGGCCGGCTTCCTGACCCGGGCGGCCGCTCCACCACTCCCCGAGCTCGGCGGGCCGGCTGCTTTACCCCGGCGCTCGCTCCACCTCAACCGGAGCCCCGCCGGGCCAGCTGGTTGACCCGGGCGGCCGCTCCACAACCGACCGAGCACGGCCGGGCCGGCTTCCTGACCCGGGCGGCCGCTCCACCACACCCCGAGCCGGGCCGGGCCGGCTGCTTTAGCCCGGCGGCCGCTCCACCACAACCGGAGCCCCGCCGGGCCAGCTGGTTGACCCGGGCGGCCGCTCCACAACCGACCGAGCCCGGCCGGGCCGGCTTCCTGACCCCGGCGGCCGCTCCACCACAACCCCAGCCCGGCCGGGCCGGCTGCTTTACCCCGGCGGCCGCTCCACCACAACCGGAGCCCCGCCGGGCCACCTGGTTGACCGGGGAGCCGCTCAACAACCGACCGAGCCCGGCCGGGCCGGCTTCCTGACCCGGGCGGCCGCTCCACCACACCCCGAGCCGGGCCGGGTCGGCTGCTTTACCCCGGCGGCCGCTCCACCACAACCGGAGCCCCGCCGGGCCAGCTGGTTGACCCGGGCCGCCGCTCCACAACCGACCGAGCCCGGCCGGGCCGGCTTCCTGACCCCGGCGGCCGCTCCACCACAACCCCAGCCCGGCCGGGCCGGCTGCTTTACCCCGGCGGCCGCTCCACCACAACCGGAGCCCCGCCGGGCCAGCTGGTTGACCCGGGCGGCCGCTCCACAACCGACCGAGCCCGGCCGGGCCGGCTTCCTGACCCGGGCGGCCGCTCCACCACACCCTGAGCCCGGCCGGGCCGGCTGCTTTACCCCGGCGGCCGCTCCACCACAACCGGATCTCCGTCGGGCCAGCTGGTTGACCCGGGCGGCCGCTCCACCACACCCCGAGCCCGGGCGGGGCGGCTGCTTTACCCGGCGGCCGCTCCACCACAACCGGAGCCCCGCCGGGCCAGCTGGTTGACCCGGGCGGCCGCTCCACAACCGACCGAGCCCGGCCGGGCCGGCTTCGTGACCCGGGCGACCGCTCCACCACACCCCGAGCCCGGCCGGGCCGGCTGCTTTACCCCGGCGGCCGCTCCACCACAACCGGAGCCCCGCCGGGCCAGCTGGTTGACCCGGGCGGCCTCTCCACCACAGACCCAGCCCGACCGGGCCGGCCTCCTGACCCGGGCTGCCGCTCCACCACACCCCGAGCCCGGCCGGGCCGGCTGCTTTACCCCGGCGGCCGCTCCACCACAACCGGATCCCCGCCGGGCCAGCTGGTTGACCCGGGCGGCCGCTCCACCACAGACCCAGCCCCGCCGGGCCGGCCTCCTGACCCGGGCTGCCGCTCCACCACACCCCGAGCCCGGCCGGGCCGGCTGCTTTACCCCGGCGGCCGCTCCACCACAACCGGAGCCCCGCCGGGCCAGCTGGTTGACCCGGGCGGCCGCTCCACAACCGACCGAGTGCGGCCGGACCGGCTTCCTGACCGGGGCGGCCGCTCCACCACACCCCCAGCCCGGCCGGGCCGGCTGCTTTACCCCGGCGGCAGCTCCATCACAACCGGAGCCCCGCCGGGCCGGCCTCCTGACCCGGGCGGCCGCTCCACCACACCCCGAGCCGGGCCGGGCCGGGCCGGCTGCTTTACCCCGGCGGCAGCTCCACCACAACCGGAGCCCCGCCGGGCCGGCTGCTTTACCCCGGCGGCCGCTGCACCACAACCGGAGCCCCGCCGGGCCAGCTGGTTGACCCGGGCGGCCGCTCGACAACCGACCGAGCCCGGCCGGGCCGGCTTCCTGACCCCGGCGGCCGCTCCACCACACCCCCAGCCCGGCCGGGCCGGCTGCTTTACCCCGGCGGCAGATCCACCACAACCGGAGCCCCGCTGGGCCAGCTGGTTGACCCGGGAGCCGCTCCACAACCGACCGAGCTCGGCCGGGCCGGCTTCCTGACCCGGGCGGGCGCTCCACCAGACCCCGAGCCCGGCCGGGCCGGCTGCTTTACCCCGGCGGCCGCTCCACCTCAACCGGAGCCCCGCCGGGCCAGCTGGTTGACCCCCGCGGCCGCTCCACAACCGACCGAGCACGGCCGGGCCGGCTTCCTCACCCGGGCGGCCGCTCCACCACAACCGGAGCCCCGCCAGGCCAGCTGGTTGACCCGGGCGGCCGCTCCACAACCGACCGAGCCCGGCCGGGGCGGCTTCCTGACCCCGGCGGCCGCTCCACCACAACCCCAGCCCGGCCGGGCCGGCTGCTTTACCCTGGCGGCCGCTCCACCACAACCGGAGCCCCGCCGGGCCAGCTGGTTTACCCCGGCGGCCGCTCCACAACCGACCGAGTCCGGCCGGGCCGGCTTCCTGACCCGGGCGGCCGCTCCACCACACCCCCAGCCCGGCCGGGCCGGCTGCTTTACCCCTGCGGCAGCACCACCACAACCGGAGCCCCGCCGGGCCAGCTGGTTGACCCGGGAGCCGCTCCACAACCGACCGAGCTCGGCCGGGCCGACTTCCTGACCCGGGCGGCCGCTCCACCACACCCCGAGCCCGGCCGGGCCGGCTGCTTTACCCCGGCGGCCGCTCCACCACAACCGGAGCCCCGCCGGGCCAGCTGGTTGACCCTGGCGGCCGCTCCACAACCGACCGAGCCCGGCCGGGCCGGCTTCCTTACCCGGGCGGCCGCTCCACCACACCCCGAGCCGGGAAGGGTCGGCTGATTTACCCCGGCGGCCGCTCCACCACAACCGGAGCCCCGCCGGGCCAGCTGGTTGACCCGGGCGGCCGCTCCACAACCGACCGAGCCCGGCCGGGTCGGCTTCCTCACCCCGGCGGCCGCTCCACCCCAACCCCAGCCCGGCCGGGCCGGCTGCTTTACCCCGGCGGCCGCTCAACCACAACCGGAGCCCCGCCGGGCCAGCTGGTTGAACCGGGCGGCCGCTCCACCACAGACCGAGCCTGGCCGGGCCGGCCTCCTGACCCGGGCGGCCGCTCCACCACACCCCCAGCCCGGCCGGGCCGGCTGCTTTACCCCGGCGGCCGCTCCACCACAACCGGAGCCCCGCCGGGCCAGCTGGTTGACCCGGGAGCCGCTCCACAACCGACCGAGCCCGGCCAGGCCGGCTTCCTGACCCGGGCGGCCGCTCTACCACACCCCGAGCCCGGCCGGGCCGGCTGCTTTGCCCCGGCGGCCGCTCCACCACAACCGGAGCCCCGCCGGGCCAGCTGGTTGACCCGGGCGGTTGCTCCACAGCCGACCGAGCCCGGCCGGGCCGGCTTCCTGACCCGGGCGGCCGCTCCACCACACCCCGAGCCGGGCCGGGCCGGCTGCTTTACCCCGGCGGCCGCTCCACCACAACCGGAGCCCCGCCGGGCCAGCTGGTTGACCCGGGCGGCCGCTCCACAACCGACCGAGCCCGGCCGGGCCGGCTTCCTGACCCGGACGGTCGCTCCACCACACCCTGAGCCCGGCCGGGCCGGCTGCTTTACCCCGGCGGCCGCTCCACCACAACCGGATCCCCGTCGGGCCAGCTGGTTGACCCGGGCGGCCGCTCCACAACCGACCGAGCTCGGCCGGGCCGACTTCCTGACCCGGGCGGCCGCTCCACCACACCCCGAGCCCGGCCGGGCCGGCTGCTTTACCCCGGCGGCCGCTCCACCACAACCGGAGCCCCGCCGGGCCAGCTGGTTGACCCTGGCGGCCGCTCCACAACCGACCGAGCCCGGCCGGGCCGGCTTCCTGACCCGGGCGACCGCTCCACCACACCCCGAGCCCGGCCGGGCCGGCTTCCTGACCCGGGCGGCCGCTCCACCAGACCCCGAGCCGGGCCGGGCCGGGCCAGCTGCTTTACCCCCGGCGGCCGCTCCACCACAACCGGAGCCCCGCCGGGCCAGCTGGTTGACCCGGGCGGCCGCTCCACAACCGACCGAGCCCGGCCGGGCCGGCTTCCTGACCCGGGCGGCCGCTCCACCACACCCCGAGCCGGGCCGGGCCGGCTGCTTTACCCCGGCGGCCGCTCCACCACAACCGGAGCCCCCGCCAGGCCAGCTGGTTGACCCGGGCGGCCGCTCCACAACCGACCGAGCCCGGCCGGCCCGGCTTCCTGACCCCGGCGGCCGCTCCACCACAACCCCAGCCCGGCCGGGCCGGCTGCTTTACCCCGGCGGCCGCTCCACCACAACCGGAGCCTCGCCGGGCCAGCTGGTTGACCCCGGCGGCCGCTCCACAACCGATCGAGTCCGGCCGGGCCGGCTTCCTGACCCGGGCGGCCGCTCCACCACACCCCCAGCCCGGCCGGGCCGGCTGCTTTACCCCGGCGGCAGCTCCACCACAACCAAAGCCCCGCCGGGCCAGCTGGTTGACCCGGGAGCCGCTCCACAACCGACTGAGCTCGGCCGGGCCGGCTTCCTGACCCGGGCGGCCGCTCCACCACACCCCGAGCCCGGCCGGGCCGGCTGCTTTACCCCGGCGGCCGCTCCACCACAACCGGAGCCCCGCCGGGCCAGCTGGTTGATCCGGGCGGCCGCTCCACAACCGACCGAGCCCGGCCGGGCCGGCTTCCTGACCCCGGCCGCCGCTCCACCACAACCCCAGCCCGGCCGGGCCGGCTGCTTTACCCCGGCGGCCGCTCCACCACAACCGGAGCCCCGCCGGGCCAGCTGGTTGACCCGGGAGCCGCTCCACAACCGACCGAGCCCGGCCGGGCCGGCTTCCTGACCCGGGCGGCCGCTCCACCACACTCCGAGCCGGGCCGGGCCGGCTGCTTTACCCCGGCGGCCGCTCCACCACAACCGGAGCCCCGCCGGGCCAGCTGGTTGACCCGGGCGGCCGCTCCACCACAGACCCAGCCCGGCCGGGCCGGCCTCCTGACCCGGGCGGCCGCTCCACCAGACCCCGAGCCGGGCCGGGCCGGGCCGGCTGCTTTACCCCGGCGACCGCTCCACCACAACCGGAGCCCCGCCGGGCCAGCTGGTTGACCCGGGCGGCCGCTCCACAACCGACCGAGCCCGGCCGGGCCGGCTTGCTGACCCGGGCGGCCGCTCCACCACACCCCGAGCCCGGCCGGGCCGGCTGCTTTACCCCGGCGGCCGCTCCACCACAACCGGAGCCCCGCCGGGCCAGCTGGTTGACCCTGGCGGCCGCTCCACAACCGACCGAGCCCGGCCGGGCCGGCTTCCTGACCCGGGTGGCCGCTCCACCACACCCCCAGCCCGGCCGGGCCGGCTGCTTTACCCCGGCGGCAGATCCACCACAACCGGAGCCCCGCCGGGCCAGCTGGTTGACCCGGGAGCCGCTCCACAACCGACCGAGCTCGGCCGGGCCGGCTTCCTGACCCGGGCGGGCGCTCCACCACACCCCGAGCCCGGCCGGGCCGGCTGCTTTACCCCGGCGGCCGCTCCACCTCAACCGGAGCCCCGCCGGGCCAGCTGGCTGACCCCCGCGGCCGCTCCACAACCGACCGAGCACGGCCGGGCCGGCTTCCTCACCCGGGCGGCCGCTCCACCACACCCCGAGCCGGGCCCGGCCGGCTGCTTTACCCCGGCGGCCGCTCCACCACAACCGGAGCCCCGCCAGGCCAGCTGGTTGACCCGGGCGGCCGCTCCACAACCGACCGAGCCCGGCCGGGGCGGCTTCCTGACCCCGGCGGCCGCTCCACCACAACCCCAGCCCGGCCGGGCCGGCTGCTTTACCCTGGCGGCCGCTCCACCACAACCGGAGCCCCGCCGGGCCAGCTGGTTTACCCCGGCGGCTGCTCCACAACCGACCGAGTCCGGCCGGGCCGGCTTCCTGACCCGGGCGGCCGCTCCACCAAACCCCCAGCCCGGCCGGGCCGGCTGCTTTACCCCTGCGGCAGCTCCACCACAACCGGAGCCCCGCCGGGCCAGCTGGTTGACCCGGGAGCCGCTCCACAACCGACCGAGCTCGGCCGGGCCGACTTCCTGACCCGGGCGGCCGCTCCACCACACCCCGAGCCCGGCCGGGCCGGCTGCTTTACCCCGGCGGCCGCTCCACCACAACCGGAGCCCCGCCGGGCCAGCTGGTTGACCCTGGCGGCCGCTCCACAACCGACCGAGCCCGGCCGGGCCGGCTTCCTTACCCGGGCGGCCGCTCCACCACACCCCGAGCCGGGCCGGGTCGGCTGCTTTACCCCGGCGGCCGCTCCACCACAACCGGAGCCCCGCCGGGCCAGCTGGTTGACCCGGGCGGCCGCTCCACAACCGACCGAGCCCGGCCGGGCCGGCTTCCTGACCCCGGCGGCCGCTCCACCACAACCCCAGCCCGGCCGGGCCGGCTGCTTTACCCCGGCGGCCGCTCCACCACAACCGGAGCCCCGCCGGGCCAGCTGGTTGAACCGGGCGGCCGCTCCACCACAGACCGAGCCTGGCCGGGCCGGCCTCCTGACCCGGGCGGCCGCTCCACCACACCCCCAGCCCGGCCGGGCCGGCTGCTTTACCCCGGCGGCCGCTCCACCACAACCGGAGCCCCGCCGGGCCAGCTGGTTGACCCGGGAGCCGCTCCACAACCGACCGAGCCCGGCCGGGCCGGCTTCCTGACCCGGGCGGCCGCTCTACCACACCCCGAGCCCGGCCGGGCCGGCTGCTTTGCCCCGGCGGCCGCTCCACCACAACCGGAGCCCCGCCGGGCCAGCTGGTTGACCCGGGCGGTTGCTCCACAGCCGACCGAGCCCGGCCGGGCCGGCTTCCTGACCCGGGCGGCCGCTCCACCACACCCCGAGCCGGGCCGGGCCGGCTGCTTTACCCCGGCGGCCGCTCCACCACAACCGGAACCCCGCCAGGACGGCTGCTTGACCCGGGCGGCCGCTCCACCACCGCCCGAGCCGGGCCGGGCCGGCTTCCTGACCCGGGCGGCCGCCGACCACAGCCCGAGGCCGGCCGTGCTGGCTGGTTGACCCGGCCTGCCGCTCCACCACAGCCTGATGCCCAAAGGTCTGAGCATCACTGTCCAGTGCAGTGCGGACTGTCCTCCTCTGCCTGCAGCCACCGAAGTGCAGTGGGGGCAGCAAGTGCAAGGCTGGAGACCGTGAAGCCACAACCAGCAGGCGAGCCATGACCAACAAATGGGACAATAAGATTTGTCATCTCAGTGACACATGAGATGGCAGCAGAGAGCCGCACTTGGGACAATTTTCCTAGGGACCATCCTGTGCTAGGGTAAGTTTTAAATTTTTCAAAGGACTGAAATTATGTACACTATGTTTCTTACTGACATTGCTGTTAATATAGAAATCAGGAACAGAAGGGAACTAGGAAGTCCTGCTATTGAAAACTTACTAAACGCACGTCTAAACAACATTGCGATCAACAGTCATATTCTACTGCATTCAACCACTATTCCTGCTGACCACTCACTAACATGTTATTCCCAAAAGGCCCACGAAATGGCAGCAGAGACACACCTGGGAACATTTTACTATTTGCTTGGCCAACAGGTTCATTTGGTTTTTAGGTAAGGAGACAATGAAAGACGCTTTTCACTTTAACCAATAATTTTCTTAAAGAACATATTCACCATTTTGTTGCACTGCTTTCTGCAATCTTTCAGGCATCTTCATAACTACATCTTCCCAAAACTTTTTATCTTTTGGCCAAGCCAATAAAAAGCCAGTTTCAACAAGCATCGCAGCATTGAAAGTATAGACAATGTTTCTCTAAGTGTTCTCCTTGCACTTAAGCTAGAATGTACAAAAAACTGAGTGACTGGAAGCCCTGGCTGGTGTAGCTCAGTGGATTGAGCACGGGCTAAAAACAACGAAATGCCGGGCTAAACTGGTAAGAGGGGCGAAGCCAGCAGCGGAGCAGGTTGACCGAAAAGATCCCGACCTGGTGGTGCGCAAACAGCCGAAGGTGCAGATCGCAGGTGCGGGCTAGGTAAGAGGCGTGGCTGGCTGTCGGCGGTAGGTCGCACATTTGCGTGCAGATAAACCAGTGAAGAGGCGAGCATTGAGACCGCACGGTGCAGGGCAGCAGGCTCGCACAATTCCGCTCGGATAAACAGACCGGGGAAAGGGGTGGGACGGACTGGGCTAGTGGAGAAGACCGCCATTGTTCCCCCTCTGACCCCGCCCCCACATACAGCGTCACAAACCAGCGTCATGGGTGGCCCCGCCCTGGTAAACAACTAAGGCTCCGCTCCTCGTACTTAAGGGTGCGAACAGACCAAAAATGGCTCAAGAACAACTCAGAGCCCCAGAGCCGATAAATCTAAGCGATGAAGAAATAGCTAAACTTTCAGATGCACAGTTCAAAACACTGGTGACCAGGATCCTCACAGAACTGGTTGATATTAGTCACGAATTAGAGAAACATATGAAAGCTAAACTAATAAAAATGAATGGTAATGCAAAGAAAACCAATAGTAAGGGAAAGGAGATTGGGACTTAAATCAATGGAGTGGACCAGAAGAAAGAAAAAGAGGATCAAACAGAAAAGAATAAAGAAACCAGAATGCATAAAAATGAGGAGAGGCTTAGGGACCTCCAGGACATCGTTAAACGTGCTAACATTCGAATTATAGGGATACCAGAAGGGGAAGAGTCATGAGTGGAAGCCTTATTTGAACAAATAATAAAAGAGAACTTCCCCATTCTGGCAGAGAAAGTAGACTTCCAGGAAATCCAGGAAGCTCAGAGAGTCCCAAAGAAGTTGGACCCAAGAAGGAACACACCAAGGCACATCATCATTATATTAGCCAAGATTCAAATGAAGGAGAGAATCCTAGAAGCAGCAAGAGATAAGGGGACAGTCACCTACAAAGGAGTTCCCATCAGACTGTCAGCGGATCTCTCAAAAGAGACCTTACAGGCAAGAAGGTGCTGGAAAGAGGTATTCCAAGTCATGAAAACCAAGGACCTACAATCAAGATTGCTCTAGCCAGCAAAGTTTTCATTTAGAATGGAAGGACAGATAAAGTGCTTCTCAGATAAGATCAAATTCAAGGAGTTCATCCTCACCAAACCCTTATTATATGAAATGTTAAAGGGGCTTATCTAAGAAAAAGAAGATAAAATAGACGAACAGTGAAAGGACAGCAAACTCACAGTTATGAACAACCACACCTAAAACAAAAGCAGACTAAGAGGACAGCTAGATCAAGAGCAGAACCATAGAAAGGAAGATCACATGGAGGCTTAGCAACAGGGGAGTGGGAGGAGGAGAAGGGGGGAGAAGGTACAGAAAATAAGTAGCATAGACAGTAGATAGAAAATAGATAGGGGGAGGGTAAGAATAGTAGGGGGAATATAGAATCTAAAGAATTTGAGACACGTGTTCATGAACTAAAGGGGGAAATGGTGGGGGAGGGGTATGCATGGTGGAGGGGAACGGAGGGGGGAATAGAACAAATGGAATGGCATAATCAATAAAAAAGTTAAAAGAGAAAATAAAAAAACAAACACGCACTCCCACCTCAACCCGAGGCTTTCCCGTCTTCTGCTTCAACTCTTTTTCTCAGGCAGTGCTTGCGGTTGGTCTGATGGGGCAGCACGTGTTGCGAATTTCCCCAAGGAGCTCCTCCTACAGGACGCCCTCTGGTATCAGCACACAGGCAACGTCACCTCCTTTCGATGAAGACTGCCCTGTATGGAGGGGATGCTGCTGGTGCTTCCTTCATTTGCCTACAATCTTTCCTGTTCCACATTATTCTCAAGTTTCATCCGTTCACACCACCACACAATTTGCTTGCAAGCAGAATGGTTTCTATATATTTCCATAGAAAACCCCATGTGGAAATGAGGTCAAGAAAGTTTCCCCCCCACACACACACACACCCAGCTTAACTTCTGGGGAACCCAAACATCAAAGGGATTCACTGTAATCTTGCAGGTGCATATGATTTTTGACACTGGATCTGGATACTTTGAGTATGTCATCAGTCTCCCACATGGCATGGTGTGGTCTGTCTTCAGTGAACATCTGGACTCTATGGCTCTGAACTGCCAATGGTCTGCCAGACCTGTGGGGCACCTTTGTGTGAGAAATCTTGGGTTGAAACTTTGCAAACCACCTCGGACACATTTCATCACCTACAAGGCCTTCTCCATACACACCACCAATCTTTATTTTGCATTCCAGTTGCGTGTTCACCTTTCTTGAAATGACAGTGTAATGTGCCAAAAGCATTCCTTCTGTTCATCCCTCTTCAGTATGAAAATGACCACAAAATCACAGTGGTTTCGATGAGTTTTTTTCTTTCAATGCCCATTTGTATGACATTTGTCACGGTGCAGTCTGACCCGACGCTTTTCCGTAAAATTAGACAAGTTAGCAAACCAGAGTCACAGGACAGGGCAGTGAGGGTGGTGAGGGCCAAACTGACTTTTGGGCCAACTTGATAGAAATGAAGCTTCAACCAGAATCGCATCATTTACAGTATGTTTTTTGTTCAGGCAGCACTTAAGCTAGAATTCACTGAAAATGAGTGACTAGAAGGTTCTGCTTTGTACTTCTGAAGTAGACTCCTACAGACCTTCCAAAATGAACCATCATGTGAGTTAAAAATAATTGGAACTGAATGATGCTAAAGATACTACACACTGAAACTTAAGAACAAAATCTGCACCTTTGAACACGTGGGTTAGTCACAAAACCCCCAATTGTACCAGAGTTGCACCCTTTTAGGAACTGAAAAGTGCAAAGGAAGCCAAGACACACTGGAGGGTACTGTGTCTAGACGCGTCCAGAAGGGCATGTACATAAAATGATAGTGATGTTATTTTATTATGTTTTGTTTTATTTTATTGTATTCTATTTCTGAATGGAGGATTTTGAATACACTTTACTTTCCCCTTGTTTAACGAAGCTGCAACAGACAAAACAAATTACAAACAATTTTCAAACACACTTCGAACTTGTGAAGACTTCACTCTATGACGCTACAAAGCCATTACCAAATAATGTCGCACAACACAGGTTCATCGCTCCCTTTGCCCTTCACTTGCACACCACTCACAAGGTAACTAGACCGTGCTGACATTAGACGCTTTGGAATGCACTTGGGAATATCACTACCGTCAAAAGCCATTGATATTCCACTACAATGAACCACTTTTCCTGCTGAACTGCACTGAGGTGTCATTCCCAAAAATAGCCATAAGATGGCAGCAGAGACCGACACTTGGAATGCCTGTCCCACAAAGGGCTCAGCTGACAGATTCCTTCACTTTTGACTTTGAGGTGCGATGACAGGCGCATTTTTCATTTTTCCTCAAACACGGTGACTGCACAAGGTCGTCGCCGTTCTGTTCCACTACTTTCTGCCACCTTTCAGGTAATTTCCACATTCCATGGTCCCCGAACTTTGTTATTTTTTTGGAGCAGAGAGCTCTTCTAGGTGGCTTCTACAGTGTTCCAGGGAATGGAAATTTCTCTCCAATAAGAGAAATTCAGACAGACCGAAGTCATTGGCCACGTGAAGGTGCAAGGTCTGGTGAGCACTGCGGATGAATCGGGACTGCTCAGCCAGGCTGGAACCTTTCATCACTGGTCACCAAAGAGAAACATGCATTCTCACCTTATCATGAAGCTTCTGCTGACAAATTCCAGACTCATTCCCTCAGGCGGTGCTTTCAGTTGTTCTGACCTGGAGCAGTGCTTGTTGCAAGTCACCTGCCAGCTTTGTACAAGGAACTCCTTCTCCAGGACCCCCTCCAGAAACCACCAGAAGGGTAACATCACCTCTTTCAGATGAAGACCAACTTATGCAGGGGCCTGGTGTTGGTTCTTTTGCTGACCCTGAATCTCTCCAATTCCACATTATTCTAACACATCAACCATTCATCACCCCTCACAATTTGTTTTGGAAATGGAATGTTTTTCTTACATTTCCATAGAGAACCACACGTGGATATGTGGTCCAGATGGCTCCGTCCTTCTACCCATATAACTTCTGTGGAAACCAAACATCAGGGAGACTAAGCTAACTGTGCTGGCGCAAATGATTTTCAATGCTTGGTTAGGATACTTTGAGTTTGTTGCCTGTCTCCCACCTGCCATAATGTGGTGTGTTTTCAGTTATCATCTCCCCTGGATGGCTCTCCACTGCGGCTGGCCTGATGGACCAGTGCAGCAACTGTGCACCAGAAATCTCTGGAATGAAACTCGGAAATACACGTGTGACATGTTCCATCACTCACAGCAATGTCACCATACACACCAAAAAATCTTTCTTTGCCTTACACTGGCACTTGTACCTGTCCCGAAATGACAAAGCCTAAAGGACTGAAAATGTTGCTTATGTTCTTTCATTTTCAGTGAGAAAGTGGCACATATTCTCCAGTTGTGATAAGATTTCTTTCATGCAAGCTGGTATGACAGCTGTCACGATGCATTCTAACAAAATGGTTTCCAATGACGTCAAGGCAAGTCTGTGAGACCAGAGCCAGGTGATGGCGTGGGGTGTGGCGGTGGGAGAGGGTGGGGGGCTGAACTGACATTTCTACCAGCCCCATTTAAAGCAAGTTTTAACCAGCACCGCAGCCTCGAAATCCTATACAAAATGTTTTTGCCCTTATAGCACTGAAGCAGCATTCATTGAGAATAGATGACTAGAAAGTGCTGTTCTTTGGGACTTGTGAAATCAACTCCTAAAGAACCTCTGAAATAAACTGCCATTGGCATTACAAAGTAACTGGGCCTGAGTGATGATAAAGATGCTCCGTAACAAAACTTGAGAAAGAAATCTTCACCCTTGAATGCACAGCTTAGACAAAGAAGCTGGAAATGCACATGTTTGCGCCGATAACAGGAACCTAAATTAGTAGACAAAGTCCAGGGAAAGGGAAGAAACAACCGTAGACACGTCCCAAAGGGCAGGTACATACAATGATGGCGCTGGTACTTTACTTTGCTTTTTGTGTATCTCTTGTAGCACCATCATATATAAATTTTACCTCCACATTGTTTTAGGAAGCTGCAACAGACAAAGCAAAGGACAAATGACTTTCACTCACACTTGGCACTTCTAAAAACCTGCCTCTATTATGCTACAAAGCCACTTCCAAAAAACGTCCCATAAAACACACTTATTCCTCCCTTGGCCATTACTCTGGAGACTAGTCAGAAGATAACTGTATAGTCCTGACAATTAGATGTTTTCCAATGCACTTGTAAATACCACTGCCATCAAAAGTCATTGATATTTCACTGGCATCAACCACTTTTCCTGCTGACGTAAACTAACATGTCATTCCCCAAAATGGCCACGAGATGGCAGCATAGAAAGACACTGGGAACATATACTGTACTGTGGGGTGGGCCAACTAGGTTCCTTCACGTTTTCCAGGAAAATTCAATGACAGGTACATTTTTTCATTATTCTCAAAAATGTGACTGGTTCAGGGCTTCAACATTTATTTCCAAGGCCCTCTGTTATAATTCGGACAACTTCACCATTCCATCTGCCCACAACATTGTTATCTTTCTGAGCACAGAACGCTTCCCGGCCTGGCCAGTTGGTCGACAAGGGCGGCCGCCGACCTCAGCCCGAGGACGGCCGGCCCGGCTGGTTGACACGGGCCGCCGCCGACCACGGCCCGAGGCCGACCGGGCCGGCTGCTTTACCCCGGCGGCCGCTCCACCACAACCGGAGCCCCGCCGGGCCAGCTGGTTGACCCGGGCGGCCGCTCCACCACAGACCGAGCCCGGCCGGGCCGGCCTCCTGACCCGGGCGGCCGCTCCACCACACCCCGAGCCGGGCCGGGCCGGCTGCTTTACCCCGGCGGCCGCTCCACCACAACCGGAGCCCCGCCGGGCCAGCTGGTTGACCCGGGCGGCCGCTCCACAACCGACCGAGCCAGGCCGGGCCGGCTTCCTGACCCGGGCGGGCGCTCCACCACACCCCGAGCCGGGCCGGGCCGGCTGCTTTACCCCGGCGGCCGCTCCACCACAACCGGAGCCCCGCCGGGCCAGCTGGTTGACCCGGGCGGCCGCTCCACAACAGACCGAGCCCGGCCGGGCCGGCTTCCTGACCCGGGCGGCCGCTCCACCACACCCCGAGCCCGGCCGGGCCGGCTGCTTTACCCCGGCGGCCGCTCCACCACAACCGGATCTCCGCCGGGCCAGCTGGTTGACCCGGGCGGCCGCTCCACAACCGACCGAGCCCGGCCGGGCCGGCTTCCTGACCCAGGCGGCCGCTCCACCACACCTCGAGCCGGGCCGGGCCGGCTGCTTTACCCCGGCGGCCGCTCCACCACAACCGGAGCCCCGCCGGGCCAGCTGGTTGACCCGGGAGCCGCTCCACAACCGACCGAGCTCGGCCGGGCCGGCTTCCTGACCCGGTAGGCCGCTCCACCACACCCCGATCCCGCCCGGGCCGGCTGCTTTACCCCGGCGGCCGCTCCACCACAACCGGATCTCCGTCGGGCCAGCTGGTTGACCCGGGCGGCCGCTCCACCACACCCCGAGCCCGGCCGGGCCGGCTGCTTTACCCGGCGGCCGCTCCACCACAACCGGAGCCCCGCCGGGCCAGCTGGTTGACCCGGGCGGCCGCTCCACAACCGACCGAGCCCGGCCGGGCCGGCTTCCTGACCCGGGCGACCGCTCCACCACACCCCGAGCCCGGCCGGGCCGGCTGCTTTACCCCGGCGGCCGCTCCACCACAACCGGAGCCCCGCAGGGCCGGCTGGTTGACCCGGGAGCCGCTCCACAACCGACCGAGCTCGGCCGGGCCGGCTTCCTGACCCGGGCGGCCGCTCCACCACACCACGAGCTCGGCGGGCCGGCTGCTTTACCCCGGCGGCCGCTCCACCTCAACCGGAGCCCCGCCGGGTCAGCTGGTTGACCCGGGCGGCCGCTCCACAACCGACCGAGCCCGGCCGGGCCGGCTTCCTGACCCGGGCGGCCGCTCCACCACACCCCCAGTCCGGCCGGGCCGGCTGCTTTACCCCGGCGGCCGCTCCATCACAACCGGAGCCCCGCCGGGCCAGCTGGTTGACACGGGCGGCCGCTCCACAACCGACCGAGCCCGGCCGGGCCGGCTTCCTGACCCCGGCGGCCGCTCCACCACACCCCGAGCCCGGCCGGGCCGGCTGCTTTACCCCGGCGGCCGCTCCACCACAACCGGATCCCCGCCGGGCCAGCTGGTTGACCCGGGCGGCCGCTCCACAACCGACCGAGCCCGGCCGGGCCGGCTTCCTGACCCGGGCGGACGCTCCACCACACCCCGAGCCGGGCCGGGTCGGCTGCTTTACCCCTGCGGCCGCTCCACCACAGACCGAGCCCGGCCGGGCCAGCTGGTTGACCCGGGCGGCCGCTCCACCACAGACCGAGCCCGGCCGGGCCGGCTTCCTGACCCGGGCGGCCGCTCCACCACACCCCGAGCCCGGCCGGGCCTTCTGCTTGACTCGGGCGGCCGCTCCACCACAACCGGAACCCCGCCAGGACGGCTGCTTGACCCGGGCGGCCGCTCCACCACCGCCCGAGCCGGGCCGGGCCGGCTTCCTGACCCGGGCGGCCGCCGACCACAGCCCGAGGCCGGCCGTGCTGGCTGGTTGACCCGGCCTGCCGCTCCACCACAGCCTGATGCCCAAAGGTCTGAGCATCACTGTCCAGTGCAGTGCGGACTGTCCTCCTCTGCCTGCAGCCACCGAAGTGCAGTGGGGGCAGCAAGTGCAAGGCTGGAGACCGTGAAGCCACAACCAGCAGGCGAGCCATGACCAACAAATGGGACAATAAGATTTGTCATCTCAGTGACACATGAGATGGCAGCAGAGAGCCGCACTTGGGACAATTTTCCTAGGGACCATCCTGTGCTAGGGTAAGTTTTAAATTTTTCAAAGGACTGAAATTATGTACACTATGTTTCTTACTGACATTGCTGTTAATATAGAAATCAGGAACAGAAGGGAACTAGGAAGTCCTGCTATTGAAAACTTACTAAACGCACGTCTAAACAACATTGCGATCAACAGTCATATTCTACTGCATTCAACCACTATTCCTGCTGACCACTCACTAACATGTTATTCCCAAAAGGCCCACGAAATGGCAGCAGAGACACACCTGGGAACATTTTACTATTTGCTTGGCCAACAGGTTCATTTGGTTTTTAGGTAAGGAGACAATGAAAGACGCTTTTCACTTTAACCAATAATTTTCTTAAAGAACATATTCACCATTTTGTTGCACTGCTTTCTGCAATCTTTCAGGCATCTTCATAACTACATCTTCCCAAAACTTTTTATCTTTTGGCCAAGCCAATAAAAAGCCAGTTTCAACAAGCATCGCAGCATTGAAAGTATAGACAATGTTTCTCTAAGTGTTCTCCTTGCACTTAAGCTAGAATGTACAAAAAACTGAGTGACTGGAAGCCCTGGCTGGTGTAGCTCAGTGGATTGAGCACGGGCTAAAAACAACGAAATGCCGGGCTAAACTGGTAAGAGGGGCGAAGCCAGCAGCGGAGCAGGTTGACCGAAAAGATCCCGACCTGGTGGTGCGCAAACAGCCGAAGGTGCAGATCGCAGGTGCGGGCTAGGTAAGAGGCGTGGCTGGCTGTCGGCGGTAGGTCGCACATTTGCGTGCAGATAAACCAGTGAAGAGGCGAGCATTGAGACCGCACGGTGCAGGGCAGCAGGCTCGCACAATTCCGCTCGGATAAACAGACCGGGGAAAGGGGTGGGACGGACTGGGCTAGTGGAGAAGACCGCCATTGTTCCCCCTCTGACCCCGCCCCCACATACAGCGTCACAAACCAGCGTCATGGGTGGCCCCGCCCTGGTAAACAACTAAGGCTCCGCTCCTCGTACTTAAGGGTGCGAACAGACCAAAAATGGCTCAAGAACAACTCAGAGCCCCAGAGCCGATAAATCTAAGCGATGAAGAAATAGCTAAACTTTCAGATGCACAGTTCAAAACACTGGTGACCAGGATCCTCACAGAACTGGTTGATATTAGTCACGAATTAGAGAAACATATGAAAGCTAAACTAATAAAAATGAATGGTAATGCAAAGAAAACCAATAGTAAGGGAAAGGAGATTGGGACTTAAATCAATGGAGTGGACCAGAAGAAAGAAAAAGAGGATCAAACAGAAAAGAATAAAGAAACCAGAATGCATAAAAATGAGGAGAGGCTTAGGGACCTCCAGGACATCGTTAAACGTGCTAACATTCGAATTATAGGGATACCAGAAGGGGAAGAGTCATGAGTGGAAGCCTTATTTGAACAAATAATAAAAGAGAACTTCCCCATTCTGGCAGAGAAAGTAGACTTCCAGGAAATCCAGGAAGCTCAGAGAGTCCCAAAGAAGTTGGACCCAAGAAGGAACACACCAAGGCACATCATCATTATATTAGCCAAGATTCAAATGAAGGAGAGAATCCTAGAAGCAGCAAGAGATAAGGGGACAGTCACCTACAAAGGAGTTCCCATCAGACTGTCAGCGGATCTCTCAAAAGAGACCTTACAGGCAAGAAGGTGCTGGAAAGAGGTATTCCAAGTCATGAAAACCAAGGACCTACAATCAAGATTGCTCTAGCCAGCAAAGTTTTCATTTAGAATGGAAGGACAGATAAAGTGCTTCTCAGATAAGATCAAATTCAAGGAGTTCATCCTCACCAAACCCTTATTATATGAAATGTTAAAGGGGCTTATCTAAGAAAAAGAAGATAAAATAGACGAACAGTGAAAGGACAGCAAACTCACAGTTATGAACAACCACACCTAAAACAAAAGCAGACTAAGAGGACAGCTAGATCAAGAGCAGAACCATAGAAAGGAAGATCACATGGAGGCTTAGCAACAGGGGAGTGGGAGGAGGAGAAGGGGGGAGAAGGTACAGAAAATAAGTAGCATAGACAGTAGATAGAAAATAGATAGGGGGAGGGTAAGAATAGTAGGGGGAATATAGAATCTAAAGAATTTGAGACACGTGTTCATGAACTAAAGGGGGAAATGGTGGGGGAGGGGTATGCATGGTGGAGGGGAACGGAGGGGGGAATAGAACAAATGGAATGGCATAATCAATAAAAAAGTTAAAAGAGAAAATAAAAAAACAAACACGCACTCCCACCTCAACCCGAGGCTTTCCCGTCTTCTGCTTCAACTCTTTTTCTCAGGCAGTGCTTGCGGTTGGTCTGATGGGGCAGCACGTGTTGCGAATTTCCCCAAGGAGCTCCTCCTACAGGACGCCCTCTGGTATCAGCACACAGGCAACGTCACCTCCTTTCGATGAAGACTGCCCTGTATGGAGGGGATGCTGCTGGTGCTTCCTTCATTTGCCTACAATCTTTCCTGTTCCACATTATTCTCAAGTTTCATCCGTTCACACCACCACACAATTTGCTTGCAAGCAGAATGGTTTCTATATATTTCCATAGAAAACCCCATGTGGAAATGAGGTCAAGAAAGTTTCCCCCCCACACACACACACACCCAGCTTAACTTCTGGGGAACCCAAACATCAAAGGGATTCACTGTAATCTTGCAGGTGCATATGATTTTTGACACTGGATCTGGATACTTTGAGTATGTCATCAGTCTCCCACATGGCATGGTGTGGTCTGTCTTCAGTGAACATCTGGACTCTATGGCTCTGAACTGCCAATGGTCTGCCAGACCTGTGGGGCACCTTTGTGTGAGAAATCTTGGGTTGAAACTTTGCAAACCACCTCGGACACATTTCATCACCTACAAGGCCTTCTCCATACACACCACCAATCTTTATTTTGCATTCCAGTTGCGTGTTCACCTTTCTTGAAATGACAGTGTAATGTGCCAAAAGCATTCCTTCTGTTCATCCCTCTTCAGTATGAAAATGACCACAAAATCACAGTGGTTTCGATGAGTTTTTTTCTTTCAATGCCCATTTGTATGACATTTGTCACGGTGCAGTCTGACCCGACGCTTTTCCGTAAAATTAGACAAGTTAGCAAACCAGAGTCACAGGACAGGGCAGTGAGGGTGGTGAGGGCCAAACTGACTTTTGGGCCAACTTGATAGAAATGAAGCTTCAACCAGAATCGCATCATTTACAGTATGTTTTTTGTTCAGGCAGCACTTAAGCTAGAATTCACTGAAAATGAGTGACTAGAAGGTTCTGCTTTGTACTTCTGAAGTAGACTCCTACAGACCTTCCAAAATGAACCATCATGTGAGTTAAAAATAATTGGAACTGAATGATGCTAAAGATACTACACACTGAAACTTAAGAACAAAATCTGCACCTTTGAACACGTGGGTTAGTCACAAAACCCCCAATTGTACCAGAGTTGCACCCTTTTAGGAACTGAAAAGTGCAAAGGAAGCCAAGACACACTGGAGGGTACTGTGTCTAGACGCGTCCAGAAGGGCATGTACATAAAATGATAGTGATGTTATTTTATTATGTTTTGTTTTATTTTATTGTATTCTATTTCTGAATGGAGGATTTTGAATACACTTTACTTTCCCCTTGTTTAACGAAGCTGCAACAGACAAAACAAATTACAAACAATTTTCAAACACACTTCGAACTTGTGAAGACTTCACTCTATGACGCTACAAAGCCATTACCAAATAATGTCGCACAACACAGGTTCATCGCTCCCTTTGCCCTTCACTTGCACACCACTCACAAGGTAACTAGACCGTGCTGACATTAGACGCTTTGGAATGCACTTGGGAATATCACTACCGTCAAAAGCCATTGATATTCCACTACAATGAACCACTTTTCCTGCTGAACTGCACTGAGGTGTCATTCCCAAAAATAGCCATAAGATGGCAGCAGAGACCGACACTTGGAATGCCTGTCCCACAAAGGGCTCAGCTGACAGATTCCTTCACTTTTGACTTTGAGGTGCGATGACAGGCGCATTTTTCATTTTTCCTCAAACACGGTGACTGCACAAGGTCGTCGCCGTTCTGTTCCACTACTTTCTGCCACCTTTCAGGTAATTTCCACATTCCATGGTCCCCGAACTTTGTTATTTTTTTGGAGCAGAGAGCTCTTCTAGGTGGCTTCTACAGTGTTCCAGGGAATGGAAATTTCTCTCCAATAAGAGAAATTCAGACAGACCGAAGTCATTGGCCACGTGAAGGTGCAAGGTCTGGTGAGCACTGCGGATGAATCGGGACTGCTCAGCCAGGCTGGAACCTTTCATCACTGGTCACCAAAGAGAAACATGCATTCTCACCTTATCATGAAGCTTCTGCTGACAAATTCCAGACTCATTCCCTCAGGCGGTGCTTTCAGTTGTTCTGACCTGGAGCAGTGCTTGTTGCAAGTCACCTGCCAGCTTTGTACAAGGAACTCCTTCTCCAGGACCCCCTCCAGAAACCACCAGAAGGGTAACATCACCTCTTTCAGATGAAGACCAACTTATGCAGGGGCCTGGTGTTGGTTCTTTTGCTGACCCTGAATCTCTCCAATTCCACATTATTCTAACACATCAACCATTCATCACCCCTCACAATTTGTTTTGGAAATGGAATGTTTTTCTTACATTTCCATAGAGAACCACACGTGGATATGTGGTCCAGATGGCTCCGTCCTTCTACCCATATAACTTCTATGGAAACCAAACATCAGGGAGACTAAGCTAACTGTGCTGGCGCAAATGATTTTCAATGCTTGGTTAGGATACTTTGAGTTTGTTGCCTGTCTCCCACCTGCCATAATGTGGTGTGTTTTCAGTTATCATCTCCCCTGGATGGCTCTCCACTGTGGCTGGCCTGATGGACCAGTGCAGCAACTGTGCACCAGAAATCTCTGGAATGAAACTCGGAAATACACTTGTGACATGTTCCATCACTCACAGCAATGTCACCATACACACCAAAAAATCTTTCTTTGCCTTACACTGGCACTTGTACCTGTCCCGAAATGACAAAGCCTAAAGGACTGAAAATGTTGCTTATGTTCTTTCATTTTCAGTGAGAAAGTGGCACATATTCTCCAGTTGTGATAAGATTTCTTTCATGCAAGCTGGTATGACAGCTGTCACGATGCATTCTAACAAAATGGTTTCCAATGACGTCAAGGCAAGTCTGTGAGACCAGAGCCAGGTGATGGCGTGGGGTGTGGCGGTGGGAGAGGGTGGGGGGCTGAACTGACATTTCTACCAGCCCCATTTAAAGCAAGTTTTAACCAGCACCGCAGCCTCGAAATCCTATACAAAATGTTTTTGCCCTTATAGCACTGAAGCAGCATTCATTGAGAATAGATGACTAGAAAGTGCTGTTCTTTGGGACTTGTGAAATCAACTCCTAAAGAACCTCTGAAATAAACTGCCATTGGCATTACAAAGTAACTGGGCCTGAGTGATGATAAAGATGCTCCGTAACAAAACTTGAGAAAGAAATCTTCACCCTTGAATGCACAGCTTAGACAAAGAAGCTGGAAATGCACATGTTTGCGCCGATAACAGGAACCTAAATTAGTAGACAAAGTCCAGGGAAAGGGAAGAAACAACCGTAGACACGTCCCAAAGGGCAGGTACATACAATGATGGCGCTGGTACTTTACTTTGCTTTTTGTGTATCTCTTGTAGCACCATCATATATAAATTTTACCTCCACATTGTTTTAGGAAGCTGCAACAGACAAAGCAAAGGACAAATGACTTTCACTCACACTTGGCACTTCTAAAAACCTGCCTCTATTATGCTACAAAGCCACTTCCAAAAAACGTCCCATAAAACACACTTATTCCTCCCTTGGCCATTACTCTGGAGACTAGTCAGAAGATAACTGTATAGTCCTGACAATTAGATGTTTTCCAATGCACTTGTAAATACCACTGCCATCAAAAGTCATTGATATTTCACTGGCATCAACCACTTTTCCTGCTGACGTAAACTAACATGTCATTCCCCAAAATGGCCACGAGATGGCAGCATAGAAAGACACTGGGAACATATACTGTACTGTGGGGTGGGCCAACTAGGTTCCTTCACGTTTTCCAGGAAAATTCAATGACAGGTACATTTTTTCATTATTCTCAAAAATGTGACTGGTTCAGGGCTTCAACATTTATTTCCAAGGCCCTCTGTTATAATTCGGACAACTTCACCATTCCATCTGCCCACAACATTGTTATCTTTCTGAGCACAGAACGCTTCCCGGCCGGGCCAGTTGGTCGACAAGGGCGGCCGCCGACCTCAGCCCGAGGACGGCCGGCACGGCTGGTTGACACGGGCCGCCGCCGACCACGGCCCGAGGCCGACCGGGCCGGCTGCTTTACCCCGGCGGCCGCTCCACCACAACCGGAGCCCCGCCGGGCCAGCTGGTTGACCCGGGCGGCCGCTCCACCACAGACCGAGCCCGGCCGGGCCGGCTTCCTGACCCGGGCGGCCGCTCCACCACACCCCGAGCCCGGCCGGGCCGGCTGCTTTACCCCGGCGGCCGCTCCACCACAACCGGAGCCCCGCCGGGCCAGCTGGTTGACCCGGGCGGCCGCTCCACCACAGACCGAGCCCGGCCGGGCCGGCCTCCTGACCCGGGCGGCCGCTCCACCACACCCCGAGCCGGGCCGGGCCGGCTGCTTTACCCCGGCGGCCGCTCCACCACAACCGGAGCCCCGCCGGGCCAGCTGGTTGACCCGGGCGGCCGCTCCACAACCGACCGAGCCAGGCCGGGCCGGCTTCCTGACCCGGGCGGGCGCTCCACCACACCCCGAGCCGGGCCGGGCCGGCTGCTTTACCCCGGCGGCCGCTCCACCACAACCGGAGCCCCGCCGGGCCAGCTGGTTGACCCGGGCGGCCGCTCCACAACAGACCGAGCCCGGCCGGGCCGGCTTCCTGACCCGGGCGGCCGCTCCACCACACCCCGAGCCCGGCCGGGCCGGCTGCTTTACCCCGGCGGCCGCTCCACCACAACCGGATCTCCGCCGGGCCAGCTGGTTGACCCGGGCGGCCGCTCCACAACCGACCGAGCCCGGCCGGGCCGGCTTCCTGACCCAGGCGGCCGCTCCACCACACCTCGAGCCGGGCCGGGCCGGCTGCTTTACCCCGGCGGCCGCTCCACCACAACCGGAGCCCCGCCGGGCCAGATGGTTGACCCGGGCGGCCGCTCCACCACAGACCGATCCTGGCCGGGCCGGCCTCCTGACCCGGGCGGCCGCTCCACCACACCCCCAGCCCGGCCGGGCCGGCTGCTTTTCCCCGGCGGCCGCTCCACCACAACCGGAGCCCCGCCGGGCCAGCTGGTTGACCCGGGAGCCGCTCCACAACCGACCGAGCTCGGCCGGGCCGGCTTCCTGACCCGGTAGGCCGCTCCACCACACCCCGATCCCGGCCGGGCCGGCTGCTTTACCCCGGCGGCCGCTCCACCACAACCGGATCTCCGTCGGGCCAGCTGGTTGACCCGGGCGGCCGCTCCACCACACCCCGAGCCCGGCCGGGCCGGCTGCTTTACCCGGCGGCCGCTCCACCACAACCGGAGCCCCGCCGGGACAGCTGGTTGACCCGGGCGGCCGCTCCACAACCGACCGAGCCCGGCCGGGCCGGCTTCCTGACCCGGGCGACCGCTCCACCACACCCCGAGCCCGGCCGGGCCGGCTGCTTTACCCCGGCGGCCGCTCCACCACAACCGGAGCCCCGCAGGGCCGGCTGGTTGACCCGGGAGCCGCTCCACAACCGACCGAGCTCGGCCGGGCCGGCTTCCTGACCCGGGCGGCCGCTCCACCACACCACGAGCTCGGCGGGCCGGCTGCTTTACCCCGGCGGCCGCTCCACCTCAACCGGAGCCCCGCCGGGTCAGCTGGTTGACCCGGGCGGCCGATCCACAACCGACCGAGCCCGGCCGGGCCGGCTTCCTGACCCGGGCTGCCGCTCCACCACACCCCGAGCCGGGCCGGGCCGGCTGCTTTAGCCCGGCGGCCGCTCCACCACAACCGGAGCCCCGCCAGGCCAGCTGGTTGACCCGGGCGGCCGTTCCACAACCGACCGAGCCCGGCCGGGCCGGCTTCCTGACTCCGGCGGCCGCTCCACCACAACCCCAGCCCGGCCGGGCCGGCTGCTTTACCCCGGCGGCCGCTCCACCACAACCGGAGCCCCGCCGGGCCAGCTGGTTGACCCGGGAGCCGCTCCACAACCGACCGAGCCCGGCCGGGCCGGCTTCCTGACCCGGGCGGCCGCTCGACCACACCCCGAGCCGGGCCGGGTCGGCTGCTTTACCCCGGCGGCCGCTCCACCACAACCGGAGCCCCGCCGGGCCAGCTGGTTGACCCGGGCGGCCGCTCCACAACCGACCGAGCCCGGCCGGGCCGGCTTCCTGACCCGGGCGGCCGCTCCACCACACCCCGAGCCTGGCCGGGCCGGCTGCTTTACCCCGGCGGCCGCTCCACCACAACCGGAGCCCGGCCGGGCCAGCTGGTTGACCCTGGCGGCCGCTCCACAACCGACTGATCCTGGCCGGGCCGGCCTCCTGACCCGGGCGGCCGCTCCACCACACTTCCAGCCCGGCCGGGCCGGCTGCTTTACCCCGGAGGCCGCTCCACCACAACCGGAGCCCCGCCGGGCCAGCTGGTTGACCCGGGAGCCGCTCCACAACCGACCGAGCTCGGCCGGGCCGGCTTCCTGACCCGGTAGGCCGCTCCACCACACCCCGAGCCCGGCCGGGCCGGCTGCTTTACCCCGGCGGCCGCTCCACCACAACCGGAGCCCCGCCGGGCCAGCTGGTTGACCCGGGCGGCCGCTCCACCACAGACCCAGCCCCGCCGGGCCGGCCTCCTGACCCGGGCTGCCGCTCCACCACACCCCGAGCCCGGCCGGGCCGGCTGCTTTACCCCGGCGGCCGCTCCACCATAACCGGAGCCTCGCCGTGCCAGCTGGTTGACCCGGGCGGCCGCTCCACAACCGACCGAGTCTGGCCGGGCCGGCTTCCTGACCCGGGCGGCCGCTCCACCACACCCCCAGCCCGGCCGGGACGGCTGCTTTACCCCGGCGGCAGCTCCACCACAAACGGAGCCCCGCCGGGCCGGCTGGTTGACCCGGGAGCCGCTCCACAACCGACCGAGCTCGGCCGGGCCGGCTTCCTGACCCGGGCGGCCGCTCCACCACACCCCGAGCCCGGCCGGGCCCGCTGCTTTACCCCGGCGGCCGCTCCACCTCAACCGGAGCCCCGCCGGGCCAGCTGGTTGACCCGGGCGGCCGCTCCACAACCGACCGAGCCCGGCCGGGCCGGCTTCCTGACCCGGGCGGCCGCTCCACCACACCCCGAGCCGGGCCGGGCCGGTTGCTTTACCCCGGCGGCCGCTCCACCACAAACGGAGCCCCGCCAGGCCAGCTGGTTGACCCGGGCGGCCGCTCCACAACCGACCGAGCCCGGCCGGGCCGGCTTTCTGACCCCGGCGGCCGCTCCACCACAACCCCAGCCCGGCCGGGCCGGCTGCTTTACCCCGGCGGCCGCTCCACCACAACCGGAGCCCCGCCGGGTCAGCTGGTTGACCCGGGAGCCGCTCCACAAACGACCGAGCCCGGCCGGGCCGGCTTCCTGACCCGGGCGGCCGCTCCACCACACTCCGAGCCGGGCCGGGCCGGCTGCTTTACCCCGGCGGCCGCTCCACCACAACCGGAGCCCCGCCGGGCCAGCTGGTTGACCCGGGCGGCCGCTCCACCACAGACCCAGCCCGGCCGGGCCGGCCTCCTGACCCGGGCTGCCGCTCCACCACACCCCGAGCCCGGCCGGGCCGGCTGCTTTACCCCGGCGGCCGCTCCACCACAACCGGAGCCACGCCGGGCCAGCTGGTTGACCCGGGCGGCCGCTCCACCACAGACCGAGCCTGGCCGGGCCGGCCTCCTGACCCGGGCGGCCGCTCCACCACACCCCGAGCCGGGCCGGGCTGGCTGCTTTACCCCGGCGGCCGCTCCACCACAACCGGAGCCCCGCCGGGCCAGCTGGTTGACCCGGGGGGCCAGTCCACCACAACCCCAGCCCGGCCGGGCCCGCTGCTTTACCCCGGCGGCCGCTCCACCACAACCGGAGCCCCGCCGGGCCAGCTGGTTGACCCGGGCGGCCGCTCCACAACCGACCGAGCCCGGCCGGGCCGGCTTCCTGACCTGGACGGCCGCTCCACCACACCCCGAGCCCGGCCGGGCCGGCTGCTTTACCCCGGCGGCCGCTCCACCACAACCGGATCCCCGCCGGGCCAGCTGGTTGACCCGGGCGGCCGCTCCACAACCGACGGAGCCCGGCCGGGCCGGCTTCCTTACCCGGGCGACCGCTCCACCACACCTCGAGCCCGGCCGGGCCCGCTGCTTTACCCCGGCGGCCGCTCCACCACAACCGGAGCCCCGCCGGGCCAGCTGGTTGACCCGGGCGGCCGCTCCACCACAGACAGATCCTGGCCGGGCCGGCCTCCTGACCCGGGCGGCCGCTCCACCACACCCCCAGCCCGGCCGGGCCGGCTGCTTTACCCCGGCGGCCGCTCCACCACAACCGGAGCCCCGCCGGGCCAGCTGGTTGACCCGGGAGCCGCTCCACAACCGACCGAGCTCGGCCGGGCCGGCTTCCTGACCCGGTAGGCCGCTCCACCACACCCCGATCCCGGCCGGGCCGGCTGCTTTACCCCGGCGGCCGCTCCACCACAACCGGAGCCCCGCCGGGCCAGCTGGTTGACCCGGGCGGCCGCTCCACAACCGAACGAGCCCGGCCGGGCCGGCTTCCTGACCCGGGCGGCCGCTCCACCACACCCTGAGCCAGGCCGGGCCGGCTGCTTTACCCCGGCGGCCGCTCCACCACAACCGGAGCCCCGCCGGGCCAGCTGGTTTACCCGGGCGGCCGCTCCACAACCGACCGAGCCCGGCCGGGCCGGCTTCCTGACCCGGGCGACCGCTCCACCACACCCCGAGCCCGGCCGGGGCGGCTGCTTTACCCCGGCGGCCGCTCCACCACAACCGGATCCCCGCCGGGGCAGCTGGTTGACCCGGGCGGCCGCTCCACCACAGACCCAGCCCCGCCGGGCCGGCCTCCTGACCCGGGCTGCCGCTCCACCACACCCCGAGCCCGGCCGGGCCGGCTGCTTTACCCCGGCGGCCGCTCCACCATAACCGGAGCCCCGCCGGGCCAGCTGGTTGACCCGGGCGGCCGCTCCACAACCGACCGAGTCCGCCCGGGCCGGCCTCCTGACCCGGGCTGCCGCTCAACCACACCCCGATCCCGGCCGGGCCGGCTGCTTTACCCCGGCGGCAGCTCCACCACAACCGGAGCCCCGCCGGGCCGGCTGGTTGACCCGGGAGCCGCTCCACAACCTACCGAGCTCGGCCGGGCCGGCTTCCTGACCCGGGCGGCCGCTCCACCACTCCCCGAGCTCGGCGGGCCGGCTGCTTTACCCCGGCGGCCGCTCCACCTCAACCGGAGCCCCGCCGGGCCAGCTGGTTGACCCGGGCGGCCGCTCCACAACCGACCGAGCCCGGCCGGGCCGGCTTCCTGACCCGGGCGGCCGCTCCACCACACCCCGAGCCGGGCCGGGCCGGCTGCTTTAGCCCGGCGGCCGCTCCACCACAACCGGAGCCCCGCCGGGCCAGCTGGTTGACCCGGGCGGCCGCTCCACAACCGACCGAGCCCGGCCGGGCCGGCTTCCTGACCCCGGCGGCCGCTCCACCACAACCCCAGCCCGGCCGGGCCGGCTGCTTTACCCCGGCGGCCGCTCCACCACAACCGGAGCCCCGCCGGGCCAGCTGGTTGACCGGGGAGCCGCTCCACAACCGACCGAGCCCGGCCGGGCCGGCTTCCTGACCCGGGCGGCCGCTCCACCACACCCCGAGCTCGGCGGGCCGGCTGCTTTACCCCGGCGGCCGCTCCACCTCAACCGGAGCCCCGCCGGGCCAGCTGGTTGACCCGGGCGGCCGCTCCACAACCGACCGAGCCCGGCCGGGCCGGCTTCCTGACCCGGGCGGCCGCTCCACCACACCCCGAGCCGGGCCGGGCCGGCTGCTTTAGCCCGGCGGCCGCTCCACCACAACCGGAGCCCCGCCAGGCCAGCTGGTTGACCCGGGCGGCCGCTCCACAACCGACCGAGCCCGGCCGGGCCAGCTTCCTGACCCGGGCGGCCGCTCCACCACACCCCGAGCCGGGCCGGGCCGGCTGCTATAGCCCGGCGGCCGCTCCACCACAACCGGAGCCCCGCCGGTCCAGCTGGTTGACCCGGGAGCCGCTCCACAACCGACCGAGCCCGGCCGGGCCGGCTTCCTGACCCGGGCGGCCGCTCCACCACACCCCGAGCCGGGCCGGGTCGGCTGCTTTACCCCGGCGGCCGCTCCACCACAACCGGATCCCCGCCGGGCCAGCTGGTTGACCCGGGCGGCCGCTCCACCACAGACCCAGCCCCGCCGGGCCGGCCTACTGACCCGGGCTGCCGCTCCACCACACCCCGAGCCCGGCCGGGCCGGCTGCTTTACCCCGGCGGCCGCTCCACCATAACCGGAGCCCCGCCGGGCCAGCTGGTTGACCCGGGCGGCCGCTCCACAACCGACCGAGTCCGCCCGGGCCGGCCTCCTGACCCGGGCTGCCGCTCCACCACACCCCGATCCCGGCCGGGCCGGCTGCTTTACCCCGGCGGCAGCTCCACCACAACCGGAGCCCCGCCGGGCCGGCTGGTTGACCCGGGAGCCGCTCCACAACCTACCGAGCTCGGCCGGGCCGGCTTCCTGACCCGGGCGGCCGCTCCACCACTCCCCGAGCTCGGCGGGCCGGCTGCTTTACCCCGGCGGCCGCTCCACCTCAACCGGAGCCCCGCCGGGCCAGCTGGTTGACCCGGGCGGCCGCTCCACAACCGACCGAGCCCGGCCGGGCCGGCTTCCTGACCCCGGCGGCCGCTCCACCAAAACCCCAGCCCGGCCGGGCCGGCTGCTTTACCCCGGCGGCCGCTCCACCACAACCGGAGCCCCGCCGGGCCAGCTGGTTGACCGGGGAGCCGCTCCACAACCGACCGAGCCCGGCCGGGCCGGCTTCCTGACCCGGGCGGCCGCTCCACCACACCCCGAGCCGGGCCGGGTCGGCTGCTTTACCCCGGCGGCCGCTCCACCACAACCGGAGACCCGCCGGGCCAGCTGGTTGACCCGGGCCGCCGCTCCACAACCGACCGAGCCCGGCCGGGCCGGCTTCCTGACCCCGGCGGCCGCTCCACCACAACCCCAGCCCGGCCGGGCCGGCTGCTTTACCCCGGCGGCCGCTCCACCACAACCGGAGCCCCGCCGGGCCAGCTGGTTGACCCGGGCGGCCGCTCCACAACCGACCGAGCCCGGCCGGGCCGGCTTCCTGACCCGGGCGGCCGCTCCACCACACCCTGAGCCCGGCCGGGCCGGCTGCTTTACCCCGGCGGCCGCTCCACCACAACCGGATCTCCGTCGGGCCAGCTGGTTGACCCGGGCGGCCGCTCCACCACACCCCGAGCCCGGCCGGGCCGGCTGCTTTACCCGGCGGCCGCTCCACCACAACCGGAGCCCCGCCAGGCCAGCTGGTTGACCCGGGCGGCCGCTCCACAACCGACCGAGCCCGGCCGGGCCGGCTTCGTGACCCGGGCGACCGCTCCACCACACCCCGAGCCCGGCCGGGCCGGCTGCTTTACCCCGGCGGCCGCTCCACCACAACCGGAGCCCCGCCGGGCCAGCTGGTTGACCCGGGCGGCCTCTCCACGACAGACCCAGCCCGACCGGGCCGGCCTCCTGACCCGGGCTGCCGCTCCACCACACACCGAGCCCGGCCGGGCCGGCTGCTTTACCCCGGCGGCCGCTCCACCACAACCGGATCCCCGCCGGGCCAGCTGGTTGACCCGGGCGGCCGCTCCACCACAGACCCAGCCCCGCCGGGCCGGCCTCCTGACCCGGGCTGCCGCTCCACCACACCCCGAGCCCGGCCGGGCCGGCTGCTTTACCCCGGCGGCCGCTCCACCATAACCGGAGCCCCGCCGGGCCAGCTGGTTGACCCGGGCGGCCGCTCCACAACCGACCGAGTGCGGCCGGACCGGCTTCCTGACCGGGGCGGCCGCTCCACCACACCCCCAGCCCGGCCGGGCCGGCTGCTTTACCCCGGCGGCAGCTCCACCACAACCGGAGCCCCGCCGGGCCGGCTGGTTGACCCGGGAGCCGCTCCACAACCGACCGAGCTCGGCCGGGCCGGCTTCCTGACCCGGGCGGCCGCTCCACCACACCCCGAGCTCGGCGGGCCGGCTGCTTTACCCCGGCGGCCGCTCCACCTCAACCGGAGCCCCGCCGGGCCAGCTGGTTGACCCGGGCGGCCGCTCCACAACCGACCGAGCCCGGCCGGGCCGGCTTCCTGACCCGGGCGGCCGCTCCACCACACCCCGAGCCGGGCCGGGCCGGCTGCTTTAGCCCGGCGGCCGCTCCACCACAACCGGAGCCCCGCCAGGCCAGCTGGTTGACCCGGGCGGCCGCTCCACAACCGACCGAGCCCGGCCGGGCCGGCTTCCTGACCCGGGCGGCCGCTCCACCACACCCCGAGCCGGGCCGGGCCGGCTGCTATAGCCCGGCGGCCGCTCCACCACAACCGGAGCCCCCGCCGGACCAGCTGGTTGACCCGGGAGCCGCTCCACAACCGACCGAGCCCGGCCGGGCCGGCTTCCTGACCCGGGCGGCCGCTCCACCACACCCCGAGCCGGGCCGGGTCGGCTGCTTTACCCCGGCGGCCGCTCCACCACAACCGGAGCCCCGCCGGGCCAGCTGGTTGACCCGGGCGGCCGCTCCACCACAGACCGAGCCCGGCCGGGCCGGCCTCCTGACCCGGGCTGCCGCTCCACCACACCTTGAGCCCGGCCGGGCCGGCTGCTTTACCCCGGCGGCCGCTCCACCATAACCGGAGCCCCGCCGGGCCTGCTGGTTGACCCGGGCGGCCGCTCCACAACCGACCGAGTCCGGCCGGGCTGGCTTCCTGACCCGGGCGGCCGCTCCACCACACCCCCAGCCCGGCCGGGCCGGCTGCTTTATCCCGGCGGCAGCTCCACCACAACCGGAGCCCCGCCGGGCCGGCTGGTTGACCCTGGCGGCCGCTCCACAACCGACCGAGCCCGGCCGGGCCGGCTTCCTGACCCGGGCGGCCGCTCCACCACACCCCGAGCCCGGCCGGGCCGGCTGCTTTACCCCGGCGGCCGCTCCACCACAACCGGATCCCCGCCGGGCCAGCTGGTTGACCCGGCGGCCGCTCCACAAGCGACCGAGCCCGGCCGGGCCGGCTTCCTCACCCGGGCGGCCGCTCCACCACACCCCGAGCCGGGCCCGGTCGGCTGCTTTACCCCGGCGGCCGCTCCACCACAACCGGAGCCCCGCCGGGCCAGCTGGTTGACCCGGGCGGCCGCTCCACAACCGACCGAGCCCGGCCGGGCCGGATTCCTGACCCCGGCGGCCGCTCCACCACAACCCCAGCCCGGCCGGGCCGGCTGCTTTACCCCGGCGGCCGCTCCACCTCAACCGGAGCCCCGCCGGGCCAGCTGGTTGAACCGGGCGGCCGCTCCACCACAGACCGAGCCTGGCCGGGCCGTCCTCCTGACCCGGGCTGCCGCTCCACCACACCCCGAGTCTGGCCGGGCCGGCTGCTTTACCCCGGCGGCCGCTCCACCACAACCGGAGCCCCGCCGAGCCAGCTGGTTGACCCTGGCGGCCGCTCCACAACCGACCGAGCCCAGCCGGGCCGGCTTCCTGACCCGGGCGGCCGCTCCACCACACCCCCAGCCCGGCCGGGCCGGCTGCTTTACCCCGGCGGCAGCTCCACCACAACCGGAGCCCCGCCGGGCCAGCTGGTTGACCCGGGAGCCGCTCCACAACCGACCGAGCTCGGCCGGGCCGGCTTCCTGACCCGGGCGGCCGCTCCACCACACCCCGAGCCCGGCCGGGCCGGCTGCTTTACCCCGGCGGCCGCTCCACCACAACCGGAGCCCCGCCGGGCCAGCTGGTTGACCCGGGCGGCCGCTCCACAACCGACCGAGCCCGGCCGGGCCGGCTTCCTGTCCCGGACGGCCGCTCCACCACACCCCGAGCCGGGCCGGGCCGGCTGCTTTACCCCGGCGGCCGCTCCACCACAACCGGAGCCCCGCCGGGCCAGCTGGTTGACCCGGGCGGCCGCTCCACAACCGACCGAGCCCGGCCGGGCCGGCTTCCTGACCCCGGCAGCCGCTCCACCACAACCCCAGCCCGGCCGGGCCGGCTGCTTTACCCCGGCGGCCGCTCCACCACAACCGGAGCCCCGCCGGGCCAGCTGGTTGACCCGGGCGGCCGCTCCACAACCGACCGAGTCCGCCCGGGCCGGCCTCCTGACCCGGGCTTCCGCTCCACCACACCCCGATCCCGGCCGGGCCGGCTGCTTTACCCCGGCGGCAGCTCCACCACAACCGGAGCCCCGCCGGGCCGGCTGGTTGACCCGGGAGCCGCTCCACAACCTACCGAGCTCGGCCGGGCCGGCTTCCTGACCCGGGCGGCCGCTCCACCACTCCCCGAGCTCGGCGGGCCGGCTGCTTTACCCCGGCGGCCGCTCCACCTCAACCGGAGCCCCGCCGGGCCAGCTGGTTGACCCGGGCGGCCGCTCCACAACCGACCGAGCCCGGCCGGGCCGGCTTCCTGACCCCGGCGGCCGCTCCACCACAACCCCAGCCCGGCCGGGCCGGCTGCTTTACCCCGGCGGCCGCTCCACCACAACCGGAGCCCCGCCGGGCCAGCTGGTTGACCGGGGAGCCGCTCCACAACCGACCGAGCCCGGCCGGGCCGGCTTCCTGACCCGGGCGGCCGCTCCACCACACCCCGAGCCGGGCCGGGTCGGCTGCTTTACCCCGGCGGCCGCTCCACCACAACCGGAGACCCGCCGGGCCAGCTGGTTGACCCGGGCCGCCGCTCCACAACCGACCGAGCCCGGCCGGGCCGGCTTCCTGACCCCGGCGGCCGCTCCACCACAACCCCAGCCCGGCCGGGCCGGCTGCTTTACCCCGGCGGCCGCTCCACCACAACCGGAGCCCCGCCGGGCCAGCTGGTTGACCCGGACGGCCGCTCCACAACCGACCGAGCCCGGCCGGGCCGGCTTCCTGACCCGGGCGGCCGCTCCACCACACCCTGAGCCCGCCCGGGCCGGCTGCTTTACCCCGGCGGCCGCTCCACCACAACCGGATCTCCGTCGGGCCAGCTGGTTGACCCGGGCGGCCGCTCCACCACACCCCGAGCCCGGCCGGGCCGGCTGCTTTACCCGGCGGCCGCTCCACCACAACCGGAGCCCCGCCAGGCCAGCTGGTTGACCCGGGCGGCCGCTCCACAACCGACCGAGCCCGGCCGGTCCGGCTTCGTGACCCGGGCGACCCCTCCACCACACCCCGAGCCCGGCCGGGCCGGCTGCTTTACCCCGGCGGCCGCTCCACCACAACCGGAGCCCCGCCGGGCCAGCTGGTTGACCCGGGCGGCCTCTCCACGACAGACCCAGCCCGACCGGGCCGGCCTCCTGACCCGGGCTGCCGCTCCACCACACACCGAGCCCGGCCGGGCCGGCTGCTTTACCCCGGCGGCCGCTCCACCACAACCGGATCCCCGCCGGGCCAGCTGGTTGACCCGGGCGGCCGCTCCACCACAGACCCAGCCCCGCCGGGCCGGCCTCCTGACCCGGGCTGCCGCTCCACCACACCCCGAGCCCGGCCGGGCCGGCTGCTTTATCCCGGCGGCCGCTCCACCATAACCGGAGCCCCGCCGGGCCAGCTGGTTGACCCGGGCGGCCGCTCCACAACCGACCGAGTGCGGCCGGACCGGCTTCCTGACCGGGGCGGCCGCTCCACCACACCCCCAGCCCGGCCGGGCCGGCTGCTTTACCCCGGCGGCAGCTCCACCACAACCGGAGCCCCGCCGGGCCGGCTGGTTGACCCGGGAGCCGCTCCACAACCGACCGAGCTCGGCCGGGCCGGCTTCCTGACCCGGGCGGCCGCTCCACCACACCCCGAGCTCGGCGGGCCGGCTGCTTTACCCCGGCGGCCGCTCCACCTCAACCGGAGCCCCGCCGGGCCAGCTGGTTGACCCGGGCGGCCGCTCCACAACCGACCGAGCCCGGCCGGGCCGGCTTCCTGACCCGGGCGGCCGCTCCACCACACCCCGAGCCGGGCCGGGCCGACTGCTTTAGCCCGGCGGCCGCTCCACCACAACCGGAGCCCCGCCAGGCCAGCTGGTTGACCCGGGCGGCCGCTCGACAACCGACCGAGCCCGGCCGGGCCGGCTTCCTGACCCGGGCGGCCGCTCCACCACACCCCGAGCCGGGCCGGGCCGGCTGCTATAGCCCGGCGGCCGCTCCACCACAACCGGAGCCCCGCCGGACCAGCTGGTTGACCCGGGAGCCGCTCCACAACCGACCGAGCCCGGCCGGGCCGGCTTCCTGACCCGGGCGGCCGCTCCACCACACCCCGAGCCGGGCCGGGTCGGCTGCTTTACCCCGGCGGCCGCTCCACCACAACCGGAGCCCCGCCGCGCCAGCTGGTTGACCCGGGCGGCCGCTCCACCACAGACCGAGCCCGGCCGGGCCGGCCTCCTGACCCGGGCTGCCGCTCCACCACACCTTGAGCCCGGCCGGGCTGGCTGCTTTACCCCGGCGGCCGCTCCACCATAACCGGAGCCCCGCCGGGCCTGCTGGTTGACCCGGGCGGCCGCTCCACAACCGACCGAGTCCGGCCGGGCTGGCTTCCTGACCCGGGCGGCCGCTCCACCACACCCCCAGCCCGGCCGGGCCGGCTGCTTTATCCCGGCGGCAGCTCCACCACAACCGGAGCCCCGCCGGGCCGGCTGGTTGACCCGGGAGCCGCTCCACAACCGACCGAGCTCGGCCGGGCCGGCTTCCTGACCCGGGCGGCCGCTCCACCACACCCCGAGCCCGGCGGGCCGGCTGCTATACCCCGGCGGCCGCTCCACCTCAACCGGAGCCCCGCCGGGCCAGCTGGTTGACCCGGGCGGCCGCTCCACAACCGACCGAGCCCGGCCGGGCCGGCTTCCTGACCCGGGCGGCCGCTCCACCACACCCCCAGCCCGGCCGGGCCGGCTGCTTTACCCCGGCGGCAGCTCCACCACAACCGGAGCCCCGCCGGGCCAGCTGGTTGACCCGGGAGCCGCTCAACAACCGACCGAGCTCGGCCGGGCCGGCTTCCTGACCCGGGTGGCCGCTCCACCACACCCCGAGCTGGGCCGGGCCGGCTGCTTTACCCCGGCGGCCGCTCCACCACAACCGGAGCCCCCCCGGGCCAGCTGGTTGACCCGGGCTGCCGCTCCACCACAGATCGAGCCCGGCCGGGCAGGCTTCCTGACCCCAAGGGCCGCTCCACCACAACCCCAGCCCGACCGGGCCGGCTGCTTTACCCCGGCGGCCGCTCCACCACAACCGGAGCCCCGCCGGGCCAGCTGGTTGACCCGGGAGCCGCTCCACAACCGACCGAGCTCGGCCGGGCCGGCTTCCTGACCCGGGCGGCCGTTCCACCACACCCCCAGCCCGGCCGGGCCGGCTGCTTTACCCCGGCGGCAGCTCCACCACAACCGGAGCCCCGCCGGGCCAGCTGGTTGACCCGGGCGGCCGGTCTATAACCGACCGAGCCCGGCCGGGCCGGCTTCCTGACCCGGGCGGCCGCTCCACCACACCCCGAGCCCGGCCGGGCCGTCTGCTTTACCCCGGTGGCCGCTCCACCACAACCGGAGCCCCGCCGGGCCAGCTGGTTGACCCGGGCGGCCGCTCCACCACAGACCCAGCCCGGCCGGGCCGGCCTCCTGACCCGGGCGGCCGACCCACCACACCCCCAGCCCGGCCGGGCCGGCTGCTTTACCCCGGCGGCCGCTCCACCACAACCGGAGCCCCGCCGGGCCAGCTAGTTGACCCGGGCGGCCGCTCCACAACCGACCGAGCCCGGCCGGGCCGGCTTCCTGACCCCGGGGGCCGCTCCACCACAACCCCAGCCCGGCCGGGCCGGCTGCTTTACCCCGGCGGTCGCTCCACCACAACCGGAGCCCCGCCGGGCCAGCTGGTTGACCCGGGCGGCCGGTCCACAACAGACCGAGCTCGGCCGGGCCGGCTTCCTGACCCGGGCGGCCGCTCCACCACACCCCGAGCCGGGCCGGACCGGCTGCTTTACCCGGCGGCCGCTCCACCACAACCAGAGCCCCGCCGGGCCAGCTGGTTGACCCGGGCGGCCGCTCCACCACAGACCCAGCCCGGCCGGGCCGGCCTCCTGACCCGGGCGGCCGACCCCACCACACCCCCAGCCCGGCCGGGCCGGCTGCTTTACCTTGGCGGCCGCTCCACCACAACCGGAGCCCCGCCGGGCCAGCTGGTTGACCCGGGAGCCGCTCCACAACCGACCGAGCTCGGCCGGGCCGGTTTCCTGACCCGGGCGGCCGCTCCACCACACCCCCAGCACGGCCGGGCCGGCTGCTTTACCCCGGCGGCCGCTCCACCACAACCGGAGCCCCCCCGGGCCAGCTGGTTGACCCGGGAGCCGCTCCACAACCGACCGAGCTCGGCCGGGCCGGCTTCCTGACCCGGGCGGCCGCTCCACCACACCCCGAGCCCGGCCGGGCCGGCTGCTTTACCCCGGGGCCGCTCACCTCAACCGGAGCCCCGCCGGGCCAGCTGGTTGACCCGGGCGGCCGCTCCACATCCGACCGAGCCCGGCCGGGCCGGCTTCCTGACCCGGGCGGCCGCTCCACCACCACCCCGAGCCGGGCCGGCCGGCTGCTTTACCCCGGCGGCCGCCTCCACCACAACCCGGAGCCCCGCCGGGCCAGCTGGTTGACCCGGGAGCCGCTCCACTACCGACCGAGCTCGGCCGGGCCGGCTTCCTGACCCGGGCGGCCGCTCCACCACACCCCCAGCCCGGCCGGGCCGGCTGCTTTACCCCTGCGGCAGCTCCACCA
Organism: Artibeus lituratus; assembly: GCA_038363175.2. NCBI lineage: Eukaryota > Metazoa > Chordata > Mammalia > Chiroptera > Phyllostomidae > Artibeus > Artibeus lituratus. The sequence continues at coordinate 199,849 of JBAWUR020000039.1, read as the reverse complement.
CAACCGGAGCCCCGCCGGGCCAGCTGGTTGACCCGGGAGCCGCTCCACAACCGACCGAGCTTGGCCGGGCCGGCTTCCTGACCCGGGCGGCCGCTCCACCACACCCCCAGCCCGGCCGGGCCGGCTGCTTTACCCCGGCGGCCGCTCCACCACAACCGGAGCCCCGCCGGGCCAGCTGGTTGACCCGGGCGGCCGCTCCACAACCGACCGAGCCCGGCCGGGCTGGCTTCCTGACCCGGGCGGCCGCTCCACCACACCCCGAGCCGGGCCGGGCCGGCTGCTTTACCCCGGCGGCCGCTCCACCACAACCGGAGCCCCGCCGGGCCAGCTGGTTGACCCGGGCGGCCGGTCCACAACAGACCGAGCCGGCCGGGCCGGCTTCCTGACTCGGGCGGCCGCTCCACCACACCCCGAGCCGGGCCGGACCGGCTGCTTTACCCGGCGGCCGCTCCACCACAACCGGAGCCCCGCCGGGCCAGCTGGTTTACCCCGGGCGGCCGCTCCACCACAGACCGAGCCTGGCCGGGCCGGCCTCCTGACCCGCGCGTTCGCTCCACCACACCCCCAGCCCGGCCGGGCCGGCTTCTTTTCCCCGGCGGCCCCTCCACCACAACCGGAGCCCCGCTGGGCCAGCTGGTTGACCCGGGAGCCGCTCCACAACCGACCGAGCCCGGCCGGGCCGGCTTCCTGACCCGGGCGGCCGCTCCACCACACCCCGAGCCGGGGCGGGCCGGCTGCTTTACCCCGGCGGCCGCTCCACCACAACCGGAGCCCCGCCGGGCCAGCTGGTTGACCCGGGCGGCCGCTCCACCACATTCCCAGCCCGGGCGGGACGGCTTCCTCACCCGGGCGGCCGCTCCACCACACCCCGAGCCCGGTCGGGACGGCTGCTTTACCCCGGCGGCCGCTCCACCACAACCGGAGCCCCGCCGGGCCAGCTGGTTGACCCGGGCGGCCGCTCCACAACCGACCAAGCCCGGCCGGGCCGGCTTCCTGACCCGGGCTGCCGCTCCACCACACCCCGAGCCCGGCCGGGCCGGCTGCTTTACCCCGGCGGCCGCTCCACCACAACCGGATCCCCGCCGGGCCAGCTGGTTGACCCGGGCGGCCGTTCCACCACAGACCCAGCCCGGCCGGGCCGGCCTCCTGACCCGGGCTGCCGCTCCACCACACCCCGAGCCCGGCCGGGCCGGCTGCTTTACCCCGGCGGCCGCTCCACCACAACCGGAGCCCCGCCGGGCCAGCTGGTTGACCCGGGCGGCCGCTCCACAACCAACCGAGCCCGGCCGGGCCGGCTTCCTGACCCGGGCAGCCGCTCCACCACACCCCGAGCCCGGCCGGATCGGCTGCTTTACCCCGGCGGCCGCTCCACCACAACCGGAGCCCCGCCGGGCCAGCTGGTTGACCCGGGAGCCGCTCCACTACCGACCGAGCTCGGCCGGGCCGGCTTCCTGACCCGGGCGGCCGCTCCACCACACCCCCAGCCCGGCCGGGCCGGCTGCTTTACCCCTGCGGCAGCTCCACCACAACCGGAGCCCCGCCGGGCCAGCTGGTTGACCCGGGAGCCGCTCCACAACCGACCGAGCTTGGCCGGGCCGGCTTCCTGACCCGGGCGGCCGCTCCACCACACCCCCAGCCCGGCCGGGCCGGCTGCTTTACCCCGGCGGCCGCTCCACCACAACCGGAGCCCCGCCGGGCCAGCTGGTTGACCCGGGCGGCCGCTCCACAACCGACCGAGCCCGGCCGGGCTGGCTTCCTGACCCGGGCGGCCGCTCCACCACACCCCGAGCCGGGCCGGGCCGGCTGCTTTACCCCGGCGGCCGCTCCACCACAACCGGAGCCCCGCCGGGCCAGCTGGTTGACCCGGGCGGCCGGTCCACAACCGACCGAGCCCGGCCGGGCCGGCTTCCTGACCCGGGCAGCCGCTACACCACACCCCGAGCCCGGCCGGATCGGCTGCTTTACCCCGGCGGCCGCTCCACCACAACCGGAGCCCCGCCGGGCCAGCTGGTTGACCCGGGAGCCGCTCCACAACCGACCGAGCTCGGCCGGGCCGGCTTCCTGAACCGGGCGGCCGCTCCACCACACCCCCAGCCCGGCCGGGCCGGCTGCTTTACCCCGGCGGCAGCTCCACCACAACCGAGCCCCGCCGGGCCAGCTGGTTGACCCGGGAGCCGCTCCACAACCGACCGAGCTCGGCCGGGCGGCTTCCTGACCCGGGCGGCCGATCCACCACACCCCGAGCCGGGCCGGGCCGGCTGCTTTAACCCGGCGGCCGCTCCACCACAACCGGAGCCCCCCCGGGCCAGCTGGTTGACCCGGGCGGCCGCTCCACCACAGACCGAGCCCGGCCGGGCCGGCTTCCTAACCAGGAGGCCGCTCCACCACACCTCGAGCCGGGCCGGGCCGGCTGCTTTACCCCGGCGGCCGCTCCACCACAACCGGAGCCCCGCCGGGCCAGCTGGTTGACCCGGGCGGCCGCTCCACAACCGACCGAGCCCGGCCGGGCCGGCTTCCTGACCCCGGGGGCCGCTCCACCACAACCCCAGCCCGGCCGGGCCGGCTGCTTTACCCCGGCGGCCGCTCCACCACAACCGGAGCCCCGCCGGGCCAGCTGGTTGACCCGGGCGGCCGGTCCACAACAGACCGAGCCCGGCCGGGCCGGCTTCCTGACTCGGCGGGCCGCTCCACCACACACCCCGAGCCGGGCCGGACCGGCTGCTTTACCCGGCGGCCGCTCCACCACAACCGGAGCCCCGCCGGGCCAGCTGGTTGACCCGGGCGGCCGCTCCACAACCGACCGAGCCCAGTCGGGCCGGCTTCCTGACCCGGGCGGCCGCTCCACCACACCCCGAGCCCGCCCGGGCCGGCTGCTTTACCCCGGCGGCCGCTCCACCACAACCGGAGCCCCGCCAGGCCAGCTGGTTGACCCGGGCGGCCGCTCCACCACAGACCGAGCCTGGCCGGGCCGGCCTCCTGACCCGGGCGGCCGCTCCACCACAGACCGAGCCTGGCCGGGCCGGCCTCCTGACCCGGGCGGCCGCTCCACCACAGACCAAGCCCGGCCGGGCCGGCTTCCGGCTTCCTAACCCAGGAGGCCGCTCCACCACACCTCGAGCCGGGCCGGGCCGGCTGCTTTACCCCGGCGGCCGCTCCACCACAACCGGAGCCCCGCCGGGCCAGCTGGTTGACCCGGGCGGCCGCTCCACCACAGACCGAGCCTGGCCGGGCCAACCTCCTGACCCGGGCGGCCGCTCCACCACACCCCCAGCCCGGCCGGGCCGGCTGCTTTACCCCCGGCGGCCGCTCCACCACAACGGGAGCCCCGCCGGGCCAGCTGGTTGACCCGGGCGGGCCGCTCCACAACCGACCGAGCCCAGCCGGGCCGGCTTCCTGACCCGGGCGGCCGCCTCCACCACACCCCGAGCCCCGGCCGGGGCGGCTGCTTTACCCCGGCGGCCGCTCCACCACAACCGGATCCCCGCCGGGCCAGCTGGTTGACCCGGGCGGCCGTTCCACCACAGACCCAGCCCGGCCGGGCCGGCCTCCTGACCCGGGCTGCCGCTCCACCACACCCCGAGCCCGGCCGGGCCGGCTGCTTTACCCCCGGCGGCCGCTCCACCACAACCGGAGCCCCGCCGGGCCAGCTGGTTGACCCGGGCGGTCGCTCCACCACAGACCGAGCTTGGCCGGGGCCGGCCTCCTGACCCGGGCGGCCGCTCCACCACACCCCCAGACCGGCCGGGCCCGCTGCTTTACCCCGCGGGAGCTCCACCACAACCGGAGCCCCGCCGGGCCCGCTGGTTGACCCGGGAGCCGCTCCACAACCGACCGAGCTCGGCCGGGCCGGCTTCCTGACCTGGGCGGCCGCTCCACCACACCCCGAGCCCGGCCGGGCCGACTGCTTTACCCCGGCGGCCGCTCCACCACAACCGGAGCCCCGCCGGGCCAGCTGGTTGACCCGGGCGGCCGCTCCACCACAACCCCAGCCCGGCCGGGCCGGCTGCTTTACCCCGGCGGCCGCTCCACCACAACCGGCGCCCCGCCGGGCCAGCTGGTTGACCCGCGCCGCCGGTCCACAACAGACCGAGCTTGGCCGGCCGGCTTCCTGACCCGGGCGGCCGCTCCACCACACCCCGAGCCGGGCCGGGCCGGCTGCTTTACCCCGGCGGCCGCTCCACCACAACCGGAGCCCTGCCGGGCCAGCTGGTTGACCCGGGCGGGCCTCTCCACCACAGACCGAGCCCGGCCGGGCCGGCTTCCTGACCCGGGCGGCCGGTCCACCACACCCCGAGCCGGGCCGGGCCGGCTGCTTTACCCCGGTGGCCGCTCCATCCCAACCGGAGCCCCGCGGGGCCAGCTGGTTGACCCGGGCGGCCGCTCCACAACCGACCGAGCCTGGCCGGGCCGGCCTCCTGACCCGGGCGGCCGCTCCACCACACCCCGAGCCGGCCGGGCCGGCTGCTTTACCCCGGCGGCCGCTCCACCACAACCGGAGCCCCCCGCCGGGCCAGCTGGTTGACCCGGGCGGCCGCTCCACAACCGACCGAGCCCGGCCGGGCCGGCTTCCTGACCCGGGCGGTCGCTCCACCACACCCCGAGCCGGGCCCGGCCGGCTGCTTTACCCCCGGCGGCCCGCTCCACCACAACCGGAGCCGTGCCGGGCCAGGTGGTTGACCGGGCTGCCTCTCCACCACAGATCGAGCCCGGCCGGGCCGGCTTCCTGACCCGGGCGGCCGCTCCACCACACCCCGAGCGGGGCCGTGCCGGCTGCTTTACCCCGGCGGCCGCTCCACCACAACCGGAGCCCCCGCCGGGCCAGCTGGTTGACCCGGGGCGGTCGCTCCACCACAGACCGAGCCTGGCCGGGCCGGCCTCCTGACCCGGGCGGCCGCTCCACCACACCCCCAGCCCGGCCGGGCCGGCTGCTTTACCCCCGGCGGCAGCTCCACCACAACCGGAGCCCCGCCGGGCCCGCTGGTTGACCCGGGCGGCCGCTCCACCACAGACCGAGCCCGGACGGGCCGGCTTCCTGACCCAGGAGGCGGCTCCACCATACCTCGAGCAGGGCCGGGCCGGCTGCTTTACCCCCGGCCGCCGCTCCACCACAACCGGAGCCCCGCCGGGCCAGCTGGTTGACCCGGGCGGCGGCTCCATAACCGACCGAGCCCGGCCGGGGCGGCTTCCTGACCCGGGCGGGCCGCTCCACCACACCCCCAGCCCGGCCGGGCCGGCTGCTTTACCCCGGCGGCAGCTCCACCACAACCGGAGCCCCGCCGGGCCAGCTGGTTGACCCGGGAGCCGCTCCACAACCGACGGAGCTCGGCCGACCCGGCTTCCTGACCCGGGCGGCCCGCTCCACCACACCCCGAGCCCGGCCGGGCCGGCTGCTTTACCCCGGGGCCGCTCAACCTCAACCGGAGCCCCGCCGGGCCAGCTGGTTGACCCGGGCGGCCGCTGCACATCCGACCGAGCCCGGCCGGGCCGGCTTCCTGACCCCGGGCGGCCGCTCCACCACACCCCGAGCCGGGCCGGGCCGGCTGCTTTACCCCGGCGGCCGCTCCACCACAACCGGAGCCCCCGCCAGGCCAGCTGGTTTGACCCGGGCGGCCCGCTCCACAACCGACCGAGCCCGGCCGGGCCGGCTTCCTGTCCCGGACGGCCGCTCCACCACAACCCCAGCCCGGCCGTGCCGGCTGCTTTACCCCGGCGGCCGCTCCACCACAACCGGAGCCCCGCCGGGCCAGCTGGTTGACCCGGGACCCGCTCAACAACCGACCGAGCCCGGCCGGGCCGGCTTCCTGACCCGGGCGGCCGCTCCACCACACTCCGAGCCGGGCCGGGCCGGCTGCTTTACCCCGGCGGCCGCTCCACCACAACCGGAGCCCCGCCGGGCCAGCTGGTTGACCCGGGCGGCTTCTCCACCACAGACCCAGCCCCGCCGGGCCAGCTGGTTGACCCCGGGAGCCGCTCCACAACCGACCGAGCCGGCCGGGCCGGCTTCCTGACCCGGGCAGCCGCTCCACCACACCCCGAGCCCGGCCGGACCGGCTGCTTTACCCCGGCGGCCGCTCCACCACAACCGGAGCCCCGCCGGGCCAGCTGGTTGACCCAGGAGCCGCTCCACAACCGACCGAGCTCGGCCGGGCCGGCTTCCTGACCCGGGCGGCCGCTCCACCACACCCCGAGCCCGGCCGGGCCGGCTGATTTACCCCGACGGCCGCTCCACCGCAACCGGAGCCCCGCGCCGGCCAGCTGGTTGACCCTGGCGGCCCGCTCCACAACCGACAAACCCCGGCCGGGCCGGCTTCCTGACCCGGGCGGCCGCTCCACCACACCCCGAGCCCGGCCGGGCCGGCTGCTTTACCCCGGCGGCCGCTCCACCACAACCGGAGCCCCGCCGGGCCAGCTGGTTGACCCGGGCGGCCGCTCCACAATCGACCGAGCCCGCCCGGGCCGGCTTCTTGACCCGGGCAGCCGCTCCACCACACCCCGAGCCCGGCCGGATCGGCTGCTTTACCCCGGCGGCCGCTCCACCACAACCGGAGCCCCCGCCGGGCCAGCTGGTTGACCCGGGCGGCCGCTCCACCACAGACCGAGCCTGGCCGGGTCGGCCTCCTGACCCGGGCGGCCGCTCCACCACACCCCCAGCCCGGCCGGGCCGGCTGCTTTACCCCGGCGGCCGCTCCACCACAACCGGAGCCCCGCCGGGCCAGCTGGTTGACCCGGGAGCCGCTCCCAAACCGACCGAGCCCGGCCGGGCCGGCTTCCTCACCCCGGCGGCCGCTCCACCACAACCCCAGCCCGGCTGGGCCGGCTGCTTTACCCCGGCGGCCGCTCCACCACAACCGGAGCCCCGCCGGGCCAGCTGGTTGACCCGGGCGGCCGCTCCACAACGGACCGAGCCCGGCCTGGCCGGCTTCCTCACCCCGGCGGCCGCTCCACCACAACCCCAGCCCGGCCGGCCGGCTGCTTTACCCCGGCGGCCGCTCCACCACAACCGGAGCCCCGCCGGACCAGCTGGTTGACCCCGGCGCCGCTCCACAACCGACCGAGTCCAGCCGGGCCGGCTTCCTGACCCGGGCGGCCGCTCCACCACACCCCCAGCCCGGCCGGGCCGGCTGCTTTACCCCGGCGGCAGCTCCACCACAACCGGAGCCCCCGCCGGGCCAGCTGGTTGACCCGGGCGGCCGCTCCACAACCGACCGAGCCCGGCCGGGCCGGCTTCCTGACCCGGGCAGCCGCTCCACCACACCCCGAGCCGGGCCGGGCCGGCTGCTTTAGCCCGGCGGCCGCTCCACCACAACCGGAGCCCCCGCCAGGCCAGCTGGGTTGACCCGGGCGGCCGCTCCACAACCGACCGAGCCAGGCCGGGCCGGCTTCCTGACCCCGGCGGCCGTTCCACCACAACCCCAGCCCGGCCGGGCCGGCTGCTTTACCCCGGCGGCCGCTCCACCACAACCGGAGCCCCGCCGGACCAGCTGGTTGACCCGGGGAGCCGCTCCACAACCGACCGAGCCCGGCCGGGCCGGCTTCCTGACCCGGGCGGCCGCTCCACCACACCCCGAGCCGGGCCGGGTCGGCTGCTTTACCCCGGCGGCCGCTCCCCCACAACCGGAGCCCCCGCCGGGCCAGCTGGTTGACCCGGGCGGCCGCTCCACCACAGACCGAGCCCGGCCGGGCCGGCCCTCCTGACCCGGGCTGCCGCTCCACCACACCCCGAGCCCGGCCGGGCCGGCTGCTTTACCCGGCGGCCGCTCCACCACAACCGGAGCCCCGCCGGGCCAGCTGGTTGACCCTGGCGGCCGCTCCACAACCGACCGAGCCCGGCCGGGCCGGCTTCCTGACCCGGGCGGCCGCTCCACCACACCCCGAGCCGGGCCGGGTCGGCTGCTTTACCCCGGCGACCGCTCCACCACAACCGGAGCCCCCGCCGGGCCAGCTGGTTGACCCGGGCGGCCGCTCCACAACCGACCGAGCCCGGCCGGGCCGGCTTCCTGACCCCGGCGGGCGCTCCACCACAACCCCAGCCCGGCCGGGCCGGCTGCTTTACCCCGGCGGCTGCTCCACCTCAACCGGAGCCCCCGCCGGGCCAGCTGGTTGAACCGGGCGGCCGCTCCACCACAGACCGAGCCTGGCCGGGCCGGCCTCCTGACCCGGGCTGCCGCTCCACCACACCCCGAGTCTGGCCGGGCCGGCTGCTTTACCCCGGCGGCCGCTCCACCACAACCGGAGCCCCGCCGAGCCAGCTGGTTGACCCTGGCGGCCGCTCCACAACCGACCGAGCCCGGCCGGGCCGGCTTCCTGACCCGGGCGGCCGCTCCACACACACCCCCAGCCCCGCCCGGGCCGGCTGCTTTACCCCGGCGGCAGCTCCACCACAACCGGAGCCCCGCCGGGGCCAGCTGGTTGACCCGGGAGACGCTCCACAACCGACCGAGCTCGGCCGGGCCGGCTTCCTGACCCGGGCGGCCGCTCCACCACACCCCGAGCCCGGCCGGGCCGGCTGCTTTACCCCCGGCGGCCGCTCCACCACAACCGGAGCCCCGCCGGGCCAGCTGGTTGACCCTGGCGGCCGCTCCACAACCGACCGAGCCCGGCCGGGCTGGCTTCCTGACCCGGGCGGCCGCTCCACCACACCCCGAGCCGGGCCGGGTCGGCTTGCTTTACCCCGGCGGCCGCTTCCACCACAACCGGAGCCCCGCCGGGCCAGCTGGTTGACCCGGGGGGCCGCTCCACAACCGACCGAGCCCGGCCGGGCCGGCTTCCTGACCCCGGCGGCCGCTCCACCACAACCCCAGCCCGGCCGGGCCGGCTGCTTTACCCCGGCGGCCGCTCCACCACAACCGGAGCCCAGCCGGGCCAGCTGGTTGACCCGGGAGCCGCTCCACAACCGACCGAGCTCGGCCGGGCCGGCTTCCTGACCCGGGCGGCCGCTCCACCACACCCCGAGCCCGGCCGGGCCGGCTGCTTTACCCCGGGCGGCCGCTCCACCACAACCGGATCCCCGCCGGGCCCAGCTGGTTGACCCGGGCGGGCCGCTCCACAACCGACCGAGCCCGGCCGGGCCGGCTTCCTCACCCGGGCGGCCGCTCCACCACACCCCGAGCCGGGCCCGGTCGGCTGCTTTACCCCGGCGGCCGCTCCACCACAACCGGAGCCCCGCCGGGCCAGCTGGTTGACCCGGGCGGCCGCCTCCACAACCGACCGAGCCCGGCCGGCGGCCGGCTTCCTGACCCCGGCGGCCGCTCCACCACAACCCCAGCCCGGCAAGGCCGGCTGCTTTTACCCCGGCGGCCGCTCCACCTCAACCGGAGCCCCGCCGGGCCAGCTGGTTGAACCGGTGCGGGCCGCTCCACCACAGACCGAGCCTGGCCGGGCCGGCCTCCTGACCCGGGCTGCCGCTCCACCACACCCCGAGTCTGGCCGGGCCGGCTGCTTTACCCCGGCGGCCGCTCCACCACAACCGGAGCCCCGCCGAGCCAGCTGGTTGACCCTGGCGGCCGCTCCACAACCGACCGAGCCCAGCCGGGCCGGCTTCCTGACCCGGGGCGGCCGCTCCACCACCACCCCCCAGCCCGGCCGGGCCGGCTGCTTTACCCCGGCGGCAGCTCCACCACAACCGGAGCCCGCCGGGCCAGCTGGTTGACCCGGGCGGCCGCTCCACAACCGACCGAGCTCTTCCGGGCCGGCTTCCTGACCCGGGCGGCCGCTCCACCACACCCCGAGCCCGGCCGGGCCGGCTGCTTTACCCCCGGCGGCCGCTCCACCACAACCGGAGCCCCGCCGGGGCAGCTGGTTGACCCCGGGCGGCCGCTCCACAACCGACCGAGCCCGGCCGGGCCGGCTTCCTGTCCCGGACGGCCGCTCCACCACACCCCGAGCCGGGCCGGGCCGGCTGCTTTACCCCGGCGGCCGCTCCACCACAACCGGAGCCCCGCCGGGCCAGCTGGTTGACCCGGGCGGCCGCTCCACAACCGACCGAGCCCGGCCGGGCCGGCTTCCTGACCCCGGGCAGCCGCTCCACCACAACCCCAGCCCGGCCGGGCCGGCTGCTTTACCCCGGCGGCCGCTCCACCACAACCGGAGCCCCGCCGGGCCAGCTGGTTGACCCAGGCGGCCGCTCCACCACAACCGGAGCCCCCGCCGGGGCCAGCTGGTTGACCCGGGAGCCGCTCCACAACCGACCGAGCCCGGCCGGGCCGGCTTCCTGACCCGGGCGGCCGCTGCACCACACTCCGAGCCGTGCCGGGCCGGCTGCTTTACCCCGGCGGCCGCTCCACCACAACCGGAGCCCCGCCGGGCCAGCTGGTTGACCCGGGCGGCCGCTCCACCACAGACCCAGCCCGGCCGGGCCGGCCTCCTGACCCGGCTGCCGCTCCACCACACCCCGATCCCCGCCGGGCCGGCTGCTTTACCCCGGCGGCAGCTCCACCACAACCGGAGCCCCGCCGGGCCGGCTGGTTGACCCGGGGAGCCGCTCCACAACCGACCGAGCCTCGGCCGGGCCGGCTTCCTGACCCGGGCGGCCCGCTCCACCACACCCCGAGCCCGGCCGGGCCGGCTGCTTTACCCCGGCGGCCGCTCCACCACAAACGGAGCCCCGCCGGGCCAGCTGGTTGACCCTGGCGGCCGCTCCACAATCGACCGAGCCCGGCCGGGCCGGCTTCCTGACCCGGGCGGCCGCTCCACCACACCCCGAGCCGGGCCGGGTCGGCTGCTTTACCCCGGCGGCCGCTCCACCACAACCGGAGCCCCGCCGGGCCAGCTGGTTGACCCGGGCGGCCGCTCCACAACCGACCGAGCCCGGCCGGGCCGGCTTCCTTACCCCGGCGGCCGCTCCACCACAACCCCAGCCCGGCCGGGCCGGCTGCTTTACCCCGGCGGCCGCTCCACCACAACCGGAGCCCCGCCGGGCCAGCTGGTTGAACCGGGCGGCCGCTCCACCACAGACCGAGCCTGGCCGGGCCGGCCTCCTGACCCGGGCGGCCGCTCCACCACACCCCCAGCCCGGCCGGGCCGGCTGCTTTACCCCGGCGGCCGCTCCACCACAACCGGAGCCCCGCCGGGCCAGCTGGTTGACCCGGGAGCCGCTCCACAACCGACCGAGCCCGGCCGGGCCGGCTTCCTCACCCCGGCGGCCGCTCCACCACAACCCCAGCCCGGCCGGGCCGGCTGCTTTACCCCGGCGGCCGCTCCACCACAACCGGAGCCCCGCCGGGCCAGCTGGTTGACCCGGGCGGCCGCTCCACAACGGACCGAGCCCGGCCGGGCCGGCTTCCTCACCCCGGCGGCCGCTCCACCACAACCCCAGCCCGGCCGGCCGGCTGCTTTACCCCGGCGGCCGCTCCACCACAACCGGAGCCCCGCCGGGCCAGCTGGTTGACCCGGGGGGCCGCTCCACAACCGACCGAGCCCGGCCGGGCCGGCTTCCTGACCCCGGCGGCCGCTCCACCACAACCCCAGCCCGGCCGGGCCGGCTGCTTTACCCCGGCGGCCGCTCCACCACAACCGGAGCCCAGCCGGGCCAGCTGGTTGACCCGGGAGCCGCTCCACAACCGACCGAGCTCGGCCGGGCCGGCTTCCTGACCCGGGCGGCCGCTCCACCACACCCCGAGCCCGGCCGGGCCGGCTGCTTTACCCCGGCGGCCGCTCCACCACAACCGGATCCCCGCCGGGCCAGCTGGTTGACCCGGGCGGCCGCTCCACAACCGACCGAGCCCGGCCGGGCCGGCTTCCTCACCCGGGCGGCCGCTCCACCACACCCCGAGCCGGGCCCGGTCGGCTGCTTTACCCCGGCGGCCGCTCCACCACAACCGGAGCCCCGCCGGGCCAGCTGGTTGACCCGGGCGGCCGCTCCACAACCGACCGAGCCCGGCCGGGCCGGCTTCCTGACCCCGGCGGCCGCTCCACCACAACCCCAGCCCGGCAAGGCCGGCTGCTTTACCCCGGCGGCCGCTCCACCTCAACCGGAGCCCCGCCGGGCCAGCTGGTTGAACCGGGCGGCCGCTCCACCACAGACCGAGCCTGGCCGGGCCGGCCTCCTGACCCGGGCTGCCGCTCCACCACACCCCGAGTCTGGCCGGGCCGGCTGCTTTACCCCGGCGGCCGCTCCACCACAACCGGAGCCCCGCCGAGCCAGCTGGTTGACCCTGGCGGCCGCTCCACAACCGACCGAGCCCAGCCGGGCCGGCTTCCTGACCCGGGCGGCCGCTCCACCACACCCCCAGCCCGGCCGGGCCGGCTGCTTTACCCCGGCGGCAGCTCCACCACAACCGGAGCCCCGCCGGGCCAGCTGGTTGACCCGGGCGGCCGCTCCACAACCGACCGAGCTCTTCCGGGCCGGCTTCCTGACCCGGGCGGCCGCTCCACCACACCCCGAGCCCGGCCGGGCCGGCTGCTTTACCCCGGCGGCCGCTCCACCACAACCGGAGCCCCGCCGGGGCAGCTGGTTGACCCGGGCGGCCGCTCCACAACCGACCGAGCCCGGCCGGGCCGGCTTCCTGTCCCGGACGGCCGCTCCACCACACCCCGAGCCGGGCCGGGCCGGCTGCTTTACCCCGGCGGCCGCTCCACCACAACCGGAGCCCCGCCGGGCCAGCTGGTTGACCCGGGCGGCCGCTCCACAACCGACCGAGCCCGGCCGGGCCGGCTTCCTGACCCCGGCAGCCGCTCCACCACAACCCCAGCCCGGCCGGGCCGGCTGCTTTACCCCGGCGGCCGCTCCACCACAACCGGAGCCCCGCCGGGCCAGCTGGTTGACCCAGGCGGCCGCTCCACCACAACCGGAGCCCCGCCGGGCCAGCTGGTTGACCCGGGAGCCGCTCCACAACCGACCGAGCCCGGCCGGGCCGGCTTCCTGACCCGGGCGGCCGCTGCACCACACTCCGAGCCGTGCCGGGCCGGCTGCTTTACCCCGGCGGCCGCTCCACCACAACCGGAGCCCCGCCGGGCCAGCTGGTTGACCCGGGCGGCCGCTCCACCACAGACCCAGCCCGGCCGGGCCGGCCTCCTGACCCGGGCTGCCGCTCCACCACACCCCGATCCCCGCCGGGCCGGCTGCTTTACCCCGGCGGCAGCTCCACCACAACCGGAGCCCCGCCGGGCCGGCTGGTTGACCCGGGAGCCGCTCCACAACCGACCGAGCTCGGCCGGGCCGGCTTCCTGACCCGGGCGGCCGCTCCACCACACCCCGAGCCCGGCCGGGCCGGCTGCTTTACCCCGGCGGCCGCTCCACCACAAACGGAGCCCCGCCGGGCCAGCTGGTTGACCCTGGCGGCCGCTCCACAATCGACCGAGCCCGGCCGGGCCGGCTTCCTGACCCGGGCGGCCGCTCCACCACACCCCGAGCCGGGCCGGGTCGGCTGCTTTACCCCGGCGGCCGCTCCACCACAACCGGAGCCCCGCCGGGCCAGCTGGTTGACCCGGGCGGCCGCTCCACAACCGACCGAGCCCGGCCGGGCCGGCTTCCTTACCCCGGCGGCCGCTCCACCACAACCCCAGCCCGGCCGGGCCGGCTGCTTTACCCCGGCGGCCGCTCCACCACAACCGGAGCCCCGCCGGGCCAGCTGGTTGAACCGGGCGGCCGCTCCACCACAGACCGAGCCTGGCCGGGCCGGCCTCCTGACCCGGGCGGCCGCTCCACCACACCCCCAGCCCGGCCGGGCCGGCTGCTTTACCCCGGCGGCCGCTCCACCACAACCGGAGCCCCGCCGGGCCAGCTGGTTGACCCGGGAGCCGCTCCACAACCGACCGAGCCCGGCCGGGCCGGCTTCCTCACCCCGGCGGCCGCTCCACCACAACCCCAGCCCGGCCGGGCCGGCTGCTTTACCCCGGCGGCCGCTCAACCACAACCGGAGCCCCGCCGGGCCAGCTGGTTGACCCGGGCGGCCGCTCCACAACGGACCGAGCCCGGCCGGGCCGGCTTCCTCACCCCGGCGGCCGCTCCACCACAACCCCAGCCCGGCCGGCCGGCTGCTTTACCCCGGCGGCCGCTCCACCACAACCGGAGCCCCGCCGGGCCAGCTGGTTGACCCCGGCGGCCGCTCCACAACCGACCGAGTCCGGCCGGGCCGGCTTCCTGACCCGGGCGGCCGCTCCACCACACCCCCAGCCCGGCCGGGCCGGCTGCTTTACCCTGGCGGCAGCTCCACCACAACCGGAGCCCCGCCGGGCCAGCTGGTTGACCCGGGAGCCGCTCCACAACCGACCGAGCTCGGCCGGGCCGGCTTCCTGACCCGGGCGGCCGCTCCACCACACCCCGAGCCCAGCCGGGCCGGCTGCTTTACCCCGGCGGCCGCTCCACCTCAACCGGAGCCCCGCCGGGCCAGCTGGTTGACCCGGGCGGCCGCTCCACAACCGACCGAGCCCGGCCGGGCCGGCTTCCTGACCCGGGCAGCCGCTCCACCACACCCCGAGCCGGGCCGGGCCGGCTGCTTTAGCCCGGCGGCCGCTCCACCACAACCGGAGCCCCGCCAGGCCAGCTGGTTGACCCGGGCGGCCGCTCCACAACCGACCGAGCCCGGCCGGGCCGGCTTCCTGACCCCGGCGGCCGCTCCACCACAACCCCAGCCCGGCCGGGCCGGCTGCTTTACCCCGGCGGCCGCTCCACCACAACCGGAGCGCCACCGGACCAGCTGGTTGACCCGGGAGCCGCTCCACAACCGACCGAGCCCGGCCGGGCCGGCTTCCTGACCCGGGCGGCCGCTCCACCACACCCCGAGCCGGGCCGGGTCGGGTGCTTTACCCCGGCGGCCGCTCCACCACAACCGGAGCCCCGCCGGGCCAGCTGGTTGACCCGGGCGGCCGCTCCACCACAGACCGAGCCCGGCCGGGCCGGCCTCCTGACCCGGGCTGCCGCTCCACCACACCCCGAGCCCGGCCGGGCCGGCTGCTTTACCCGGCGGCCGCTCCACCACAACCGGAGCCCCGCCGGGCCAGCTGGTTGACCCTGGCGGCCGCTCCACAACCGACCGAGCCCGGCCGGGCCGGCTTCCTGACCCGGGCGGCCGCTCCACCACACCCCGAGCCGGGCCGGGCCGGCTGCTTTACCCCGGCGGCCGCTCCACCACAACCGGATCCCCGCCGGGCCAGCTGGTTGACCCGGGCGGCCGCTCCACAACCGACCGAGCCCGGCCGGGCCGGCTTCCTGACCCGGGCGGCCGCTCCACCACACCCCGAGCCGGGCCGGGTCGGCTGCTTTACCCCGGCGGCCGCTCCAACACAACCGGAGCCCCGCCGGGCCAGCTGGTTGACCCGGTCGGCCGCTCCACAACCGACCGAGCCCGGCCGGGCCGGCTTCCTGACCCCGGCGGCCGCTCCACCACAACCCCAGCCCGGCCGGGCCGGCTGCTTTACCCCGGCGGCCGCTCCACCTCAACCGGAGCCCCGCCGGGCCAGCTGGTTGAACCGGGCGGCCGCTCCACCACAGACCGAGCCTGGCCGGGCCGGCCTCCTGACCCGGGCTGCCGCTCCACCACACCCCGAGTCTGGCCGGGCCGGCTGCTTTACCCCGGCGGCCGCTCCACCACAACCGGAGCCCCGCCGAGCCAGCTGGTTGACCCGGGCGGCCGCTCCACAACCGACCGAGCCCGGCCGGGCCGGCTTCCTGACCCGGGCGGCCGCTCCACCACACCCCCAGCCCGGCCGGGCCGGCTGCTTTACCCCGGCAGCAGCTCCACCACAACCGGAGCCCCGCCGGGCCAGCTGGTTGACCCGGGAGCCGCTCCACAACCGACCGAGCTCGGCCGGGCCGGCTTCCTGACCCGGGCGGCCGCTCCACCACACCCCGAGCCCGGCCGGGCCGGCTGCTTTACCCCGGCGGCCGCTCCACCACAACCGGAGTCCCGCCGGGCCAGCTGGTTGACCCTGGCGGCCGCTCCACAACCGACCGAGCCCGGCCGGGCTGGCTTCCTGACCCGGGCGGCCGCTCCACCACAACCCCAGCCCGGCCGGGCCGGCTGCTTTACCCCGGCGGCAGCTCCACCACAACCGGAGCCCCGCCGGGCCAGCTGGTTGAACCGGGCGGCCGCTCCACCACAGACCGAGCCTGGCCGGGCCGGCCTCCTGACCCGGGCGGCCGCTCCACCACACCCCCAGCCCGGCCTGGCCGGCTGCTTTACCCCGGCGGCCGCTCCACCACAACCGGAGCCCCGCCGGGCCAGCTGGTTGACCCGGGCGACCGCTCCACAACCGACCGAGCCCGGCCGGGCCGGCTTCCTCACCCCGGCGGCCGCTCCACCACAACCCCAGCCCGGCCGGGCCGGCTGCTTTACCCCGGCGGCCGCTCCACCACAACCGGAGCCCCGCCGGGCCAGCTGGTTGACCCCGGCGGCCGCTCCACAACCGACCGAGTTAGGCCGGGCCGGCTTCCTGACCCGGGCGGCCGCTCCACCACACCCCCAGCCCGGCCGGGCCGGCTGCTTTACCCCGGCGGCAGCTCCACCACAACCGGAGCCCCGCCGGGCCAGCTGGTTGACCCGGGAGCCGCTCCACAACCGACCGAGCTCGGCCGGGCCGGCTTCCTGACCCGGGCGGCCGCTCCACCACACCCCGAGCCCGGCCGGGCCGGCTGCTTTACCCCGGCGGCCGCTCCACCACAACCGGAGCCCCGCCGGGCCAGCTGGTTGACCCGGGCGGCCGCTCCACAACCGACCGAGCTCGGCCGGGCCGGCTTCCTGACCCGGGCGGTCGCTCCACCACACCCCGACCCCGGCCGGGCCGGCTGCTTTACCCCTGCGGCAGCTCCACCACAACCGGAGCCCCGCCGGGCCGGCTGGTTGACCCGGGAGCCGCTCCACAACCGACCGAGCTCGGCCGGGCCGGCTTCCCGACCCGGGTGGCCGCTCCACCACACCCCGAGCTCGGCGGGCCGGCTGCTTTACCCCGGCGGCCGCTCCACCACAACCGGAGCCCCGACGGGCCAGCTGGTTGACCCGGGCGGCCGCTCCAAAACCGACCGAGCCCGGCCGGGCCGCCTTCCTGACCCGGGCGGCCGCTCCACCACACCCCGAGCCGGGCCGGGCCGGCTGCTTTAGCCCGGCGGCCGCTCCACCACAACCGGAGCCCCGCCAGGCCAGCTGGTTGACCCGGGCGGCCGCTCCACAAGCGACCGAGCCCGGCCGGGCCGGCTTCCTGACCCCGGCGGCCGCTCCACCACAACCCCAGCCCGGCCGGGCCGGCTGCTTTACCCCGGCGGTCGCTCCACCACAACCGGAGCCCCGCCGGACCAGCTGGTTGACCCGGGAGCCGCTCCACAACCGACCGAGCCCGGCCGGGCCGGCTTCCTGACCCGGGCGGCCGCTCCACCACACCCCGAGCCGGGCCGGGTCGGCTGCTTTACCCCGGCGGCCGCTCCACCACAACCGGAGCCCCGCCGGGCCAGCTGGTTGACCCGGGCGGCCGCTCCACCACAGACCGAGCCCGGCCGGGCCGGCCTCCTGACCCGGGCTGCCGCTCCACCACACCCCGAGCCCGGCCGGGCCGGGCCGGCTGCTTTACCCCGGCGGCCGCTCCACCATAACCGGAGCCCCGCCGGGCCAGCTGGTTGACCCGGGCGGCCGCTCCACAACCGACCGAGTCCGGCCGGGCTGGCTTCCTGACCCGGGCGGCCGCTCCACCACACCCCCAGCCCGGCCGGGCCGGCTGCTTTACCCCGGCGGCAGCTCCACCACAACCGGAGCCCCGCCGGGCCGGCTGGTTGACCCGGGAGCCGCTCCACAACCGACCGAGCTTGGCCGGGCCGGCTTCCTGACCCGGGCGGCCGCTCCACCACACCCCGAACCCGGCGGGCCGGCTGCTATACCCCGGCGGCCGCTCCACCTCAACCGGAGCCCCGCCGGGCCAGCTGGTTGACCCGGGCGGCCGCTCCACAACCGACCGAGCCCGGCCGGGCCGGCTTCCTGACCCGGGCGGCCGCTCCACCACACTCCGAGCCGGGCCGGGCCGGCTGCTTTACCCCGGCGGCCGCTCCACCACAACCGGAGCTCCGCCGGGCCAGCTGGTTCACCCGGGCGGCCGCTCCACAACCGACCGAGCCCGGCCGGGCCGGCCTCCTGACCCGGGCTGCCGCTCCACCACACCCCGAGCCCGGCCGGGCCGGCTTCTTTACCCCGGCGGCCGCTCCACCATAACCGGAGCCCCACCGGGCCAGCTGGTTGACCCGGGAGCCGCTCCACAACCGACCGAGCTCGGCCGGGCCGACTTCCTGACCCGGGCGGCCGCTCCACCACACCCCGAGCCCGGCCGGGCCGGCTGCTTTACCCCGGCGGCCGCTCCACCATAACCGGAGCCCCACCGGGCCAGCTGGTTGACCCGGGAGCCGCTCCACAACCGACCGAGCTCGGCCGGGCCGGCTTCCTGACCCGGGCGGTTGCTCCACCACACCCCGAGCCGGGCCGGGTCGGCTGCTTTACCCCGGCGGCCGCTCCACCACAACCGGAGCCCCGCCGGGCCAGCTGGTTGACCCGGGGGGCCGCTCCACAACCGACCGAGCCCGGCCGGGCCGGCTTCCTGACCCGGGCGGCCGCTCCACCACACCCCGAGCCGGGCCGGGTCGGCTGCTTTACCCCGGCGGCCGCTCCACCACAACCGGAGCCCCGCCGGACCAGCTGGTTGACCCGGGAGCCGCTCCACAACCGACCGAGCCCGGCCGGGCCGGCTTCCTCACCCCGGCGGCCGCTCCACCACAACCCCAGCCCGGCCGGGCCGGCTGCTTTACCCCGGCGGCCGCTCCACCACAACCGGAGCCCCGCCGGGCCAGCTGGTTGACCCGGGCGGCCGCTCCACAACGGACCGAGCCCGGCCGGGCCGGCTTCCTCACCCCGGCGGCCGCTCCACCACAACCCCAGCCCGGCCGGCCGGCTGCTTTACCCCCGGCGGCCGCTCCACCACAACCGGAGCCCCGCCGGACCAGCTGGTTGACCCCGGCGGCCGCTCCACAACCGACCGAGTCCAGCCGGGCCGGCTTTCTGACCCGGGCGGCCGCTCCACCACACCCCCAGCCCGGCCGGGCCGGCTGCTTTACCCCGGCGGCAGCTCCACCACAACCGGAGCCCCGCCGGGCCAGCTGGTTGACCCGGGCGGCCGCTCCACAACCGACCGAGCCCGGCCGGGCCGGCTTCCTGACCCGGGCAGCCGCTCCACCACACCCCGAGCCGGGCCGGGCCGGCTGCTTTAGCCCGGCGGCCGCTCCACCACAACCGGAGCCCCGCCAGGCCAGCTGGTTGACCCGGGCGGCCGCTCCACAACCGACCGAGCCCGGCCGGGCCGGCTTCCTGACCCCGGCGGCCGTTCCACCACAACCCCAGCCCGGCCGGGCCGGCTGCTTTACCCCGGCGGCCGCTCCACCACAACCGGAGCCCCGCCGGACCAGCTGGTTGACCCGGGAGCCGCTCCACAACCGACCGAGCCCGGCCGGGCCGGCTTCCTGACCCGGGCGGCCGCTCCACCACACCCCGAGCCGGGCCGGGTCGGCTGCTTTACCCCGGCGGCCGCTGCCCCACAACCGGAGCCCCGCCGGGCCAGCTGGTTGACCCGGGCGGCCGCTCCACCACAGACCGAGCCCGGCCGGGCCGGCCTCCTGACCCGGGCTGCCGCTCCACCACACCCCGAGCCCGGCCGGGCCGGCTGCTTTACCCGGCGGCCGCTCCACCACAACCGGAGCCCCGCCGGGCCAGCTGGTTGACCCTGGCGGCCGCTCCACAACCGACCGAGCCCGGCCGGGACGGCTTCCTGACCCGGGCGGCCGCTCCACCACACCCCGAGCCCGGCCCGGCCGGCTGCTTTACCCCGGCGGCCGCTCCACCACAACCGGATCCCCGCCGGGCCAGCTGGTTGACCCGGGCGCCCGCTCCACAACCGACCGAGCCCGGCCGGGCCGGCTTCCTGACCCGGGCGGCCGCTCCACCACACCCCGAGCCGGGCCGGGTCGGCTGCTTTACCCCGGCGGCCGCTCCACCACAACCGGAGCCCCGCCGGGCCAGCTGGTTGACCCGGGCGGCCGCTCCACAACCGACCGAGCCCGGCCGGGCCGGCTTCCTGACCCCGGCGGGCGCTCCACCACAACCCCAGCCCGGCCGGGCCGGCTGCTTTACCCCGGCGGCCGCTCCACCTCAACCGGAGCCCCGCCGGGCCAGCTGGTTGAACCGGGCGGCCGCTCCACCACAGACCGAGCCTGGCCGGGCCGGCCTCCTGACCCGGGCTGCCGCTCCACCACACCCCGAGTCTGGCCGGGCCGGCTGCTTTACCCCGGCGGCCGCTCCACCACAACCGGAGCCCCGCCGAGCCAGCTGGTTGACCCTGGCGGCCGCTCCACAACCGACCGAGCCCGGCCGGGCCGGCTTCCTGACCCGGGCGGCCGCTCCACCACACCCCCAGCCCGGCCGGGCCGGCTGCTTTACCCCGGCGGCAGCTCCACCACAACCGGAGCCCCGCCGGGCCAGCTGGTTGACCCGGGAGCCGCTCCACAACCGACCGAGCTCGGCCGGGGCCGGCTTCCTGACCCGGGCGGCCGCTCCACCACACCCCGAGCCCGGCCGGGCCGGCTGCTTTACCCCGGCGGCCGCTTCACCCACAACCGGAGCCCCGCCGGGCCAGCTGGTTGACCCTGGCGGCCGCTCCACAACCGACCGAGCCCGGCCGGGCTGGCTTCCTGACCCGGGCGGCCGCTCCACCACACCCCGAGCCCGGCGGGCCGGCTGCTTTAACCCGGCGGCCGCTCCACCACAACCGGAGCCCCGCCGGGCCAGCTGGTTGACCCGGGCGGCCGCTCCACAACCGACCGAGCCCGGCCGGGCCGGCTTCCTCACCCCGGCGGCCGCTCCACCACAACCCCAGCCCGGCCGGGCCGGCTGCTTTTACCCCGGCGGCAGCTCCACCACAACCGGAGCCCCGCCGGGCCAGCTGGTTGAACCGGGCGGCCGCTCCACCACAGACCGAGCCTGGCCGGGCCGGCCTCCTGACCCGGGCGGCCGCTCCACCACACCCCCAGCCCGGCCGGGCCGGCTGCTTTACCCCGGCGGCCGCTCCACCACAACCGGAGCCCCGCCGGGCCAGCTGGTTGACCCGGGCGACCGCTCCACAACCGACCGAGCCCGGCCGGGCCGGCTTCCTCACCCCGGCGGCCGCTCCACCACAACCCCAGCCCGGCCGGGCCGGCTGCTTTACCCCGGCGGCCGCTCCACCACAACCGGAGCCCCGCCGGGCCAGCTGGTTGACCCGGGCGGCCGCTCCACAACCGACCGAGCCCGGCCGGGCCGGCTTCCTCACCCCGGCGGCCGCTCCACCACAACCCCAGCCCGGCCGGGCCGCTGCTTTACCCCGGCGGCCGCTCCACCACAACCGGAGCCCCGCCGGGCCAGCTGGTTGACCCCCGGCGGCCGCTCCACAACCGACCGAGTCCGGCCGGGCCGGCTTCCTGACCCGGGCGGCCGCTCCACCACACCCCCAGCCCGGCCGGGCCGGCTGCTTTACCCCGGCGGCAGCTCCACCACAACCGGAGCCCCGCCGGGCCAGCTGGTTGACCCGGGAGCCGCTCCACAACCGACCGAGCTCGGCCGGGCCGGCTTCCTGACCCGGGCGGCCGCTCCACCACACCTCGATCCCGGCCGGGCCGGCTGCTTTACCCCGGCGGCCGCTCCACCACAACCGGAGCCCCGCCGGGCCAGCTGGTTGACCCGGGCGGCCGCTCCACAACCGACCGAGCTCGGCCGGGGCCGGCTTCCTGACCCGGGCGGTCGCTCCACCACACCCCGACCCCGGCCGGGCCGGCTGCTTTACCCCTGCGGCAGCTCCACCACAACCGGAGCCCCGCCGGGCCGGCTGGTTGACCCGGGAGCCGCTCCACAACCGACCGAGCTCGGCCGGGCCGGCTTCCCGACCCGGCGGCCGCTCCACACACCCCGAGCTCGGCGGGCCGGCTGCTTTACCCCGGCGGCCGCTCCACCACAACCGGAGCCCCGACGGGCCAGCTGGTTGACCCGGGCTGGCCGCTCCAAAACCGACCGAGCCCGGCCGGGCCGGCTTCCTGACCCGGGCGGCCGCTCCACCACACCCCGAGCCGGGCCGGGCCGGCTGCTTTAGCCCGGCGGCCGCTCCACCACAACCGGAGCCCCGCCAGGCCAGCTGGTTGACCCGGGCGGCCGCTCCACAAGCGACCGAGCCCGGCCGGGCCGGCTTCCTGACCCCGGCGGCCGCTCCACCACAACCCCAGCCCGGCCGGGCCGGCTGCTTTACCCCGGCGGCCGCTCCACCACAACCGGAGCCCCGCCGGACCAGCTGGTTGACCCGGGAGCCGCTCCACAACCGACCGAGCCCGGCCGGGCCGGCTTCCTGACCCGGGCGGCCGCTCCACCACACCCCGAGCCGGGCCGGGTCGGCTGCTTTACCCCGGCGGCCGCTCCACCACAACCGGAGCCCCGCCGGGCCAGCTGGTTGACCCGGGCGGCCGCTCCACCACAGACCGAGCCCGGCCGGGCCGGCCTCCTGACCCGGGCTGCCGCTCCACCACACCCCCGAGCCCGGCCGGGCCGGGCCGGCTGCTTTACCCCGGCGGCCGCTCCACCATAACCGGAGCCCCGCCGGGCCAGCTGGTTGACCCGGGGCCGCTCCACAACCGACCGAGTCCGGCCGGGCTGGCTTCCTGACCCGGGCGGCCGCTCCACCACACCCCCAGCCCGGCCGGGCCGGCTGCTTTACCCCGGCGGCAGCTCCACCACAACCGGAGCCACGCCGGGCCGGCTGGTTGACCCGGGAGCCGCTCCACAACCGACCGAGCTCGGCCGGGCCGGCTTCCTGACCCGGGCGGCCGCTCCACCACACCCCGAGCCCGGCGGGCCGGCTGCTATACCCCGGCGGCCGCTCCACCTCAACCGGAGCCCCGCCGGGCCAGCTGGTTGACCCGGGCGGCCGCCTCCACAACCGACCGAGCCCGGCCGGGCCGGCTTCCTGACCCGGGCGGGCCGCTCCACCACACCCCGAGCCGGGCCGGGCCGGCTGCTTTACCCCGGCGGCCGCTCCACCACAACCGGAGCCCCGCCAGGCCAGCTGGTTGACCCCGGGCGGCCGCTCGACAAACCGACCGAGCCCGGCCGGGCCGGCTTCCTGACCCCGGCGGCCGCTCCACCACAACCCCAGCCCGGCCGGGCCGGCTGCTTTACCCCGGCGGCCGCTCCACCACAACCGGAGCCCCGCCGGGCCAGCTGGTTGACCCGGGCGGCCGCTCCACAACCGACCGAGCCCGGCCGGGCCGGCTTCCTGACCCGGGCGGCCGCTCCACCACACTCCGAGCCGGGCCGGGCCGGCTGCTTTACCCCGGCGGCCCGCTCCACCACAACCGGAGCTCCGCCGGGCCAGCTGGTTCACCCGGGCGGCCGCTCCACAACCGACCGAGCTCGGCCGGGCCGGCCTCCTGACCCGGGCTGCCGCTCCACCACACCCCGAGCCCGGCCGGGCCGGCTTCTTTACCCCGGCGGCCGCTCCACCATAACCGGAGCCCCACCGGGCCAGCTGGTTGACCCGGGAGCCGCTCCACAACCGACCGAGCTCGGCCGGGCCGACTTCCTGACCCGGGCGGCCGCTCCACCACACCCCGAGCCCGGCCGGGCCGGCTGCTTTACCCCGGCGGCCGCTCCACCACAACCGGAGCCCCGCCGGGCCAGCTGGTTGACCCTGGCGGCCGCTCCACAACCGACCGAGCCCGGCCGGGCCGGCTTCCTGACCCGGGCGGCCGCTCCACACCACACCCGAGCCGGGCCGGGTCGGCTGCTTTACCCCGGCGGCCGCTCCACCACAACCGGAGCCCCGCCGGGCCAGCTGGTTGACCCCGGGGGGGCCGCTCCACAACCGACCGAGCCCGGCCGGGCCGGCTTCCTGACCCGGGCGGCCGCTGCACCACACCCCGAGCCGGGCCGGGTCGGCTGCTTTACCCCGGCGGCCGCTCCACCACAACCGGAGCCCCGCCGGACCAGCTGGTTGACCCGGGAGCCGCTCCACAACCGACCGAGGCCCGGCCGGGCCGGCTTCCTGACCCGGGCGGCCGCTCCACCACACCCCGAGCCGGGCCGGGTCGGCTGCTTTACCCCGGCGGCCGCTCCACCACAACCGCAGCCCCGCCGGGCCAGCTGGTTGACCCGGGCGGGCCGCTCCACCACAGACCGAGCCCGGCCGGGCCGGCCTCCTGACCCGGGCTGCCGCTCCACCACACCCCGAGCCCGGCCGGGCCGGCTGCTTTACCCCCGGCGGCCGCTCCACCATAACCGGAGCCCGCCGGGCCAGCTGGTTGACCCGGGCGGCCGCTCCACAACCGACCGAGTCCGGTCGGGCTGGCTTCCTGACCCGGGCGGCCGCTCCACCACACCCCCAGCCCGGCCGGGCCGGCTGCTTTACCCCGGCGGCAGCTCCACCACAACCGGAGCCACGCCGGGCCGGCTGGTTGACCCGGGAGCCGCTCCACAACCGACCGAGCTCGGCCGGGCCGGCTTCCTGACCCGGGCGGCCGCTCCACCACACCCCGAGCCCGGCGGGCCGGCTGCTATACCCCGGCGGCCGCTCCACCTCAACCGGAGCCCCGCCGGGCCAGCTGGTTGACCCGGGCGGCCGCTCCACAACCGACCGAGCCCGGCGGGCCGGCTTCCTGACCCGGCGGTCCGCTCCACCACACCCCGAGCCGGGCCGGGCCGGCTGCTTTACCCCGGCGGCCGCTCCACCACAACGGAGCCCGCCAGGCCAGCTGGTTGACCCGGGCGGCCCGCTCGACAAACCCGACCGAGCCCGGCCGGGCCGGCTTCCTGACCCCGGCGGCCGCTCCACCACAACCCCAGCCGGCCGGGCCGGCTGCTTTACCCCGGCGGCCGCTCCACCACAACCGGAGCCCCGCCGGGCCAGCTGGTTGACCCGGGCGGCCGCTCCACAACCGACCGAGCCCGGCCGGGCCGGCTTCCTGACCGGGCGGCCGCTCCACCACACTCCGAGCCGTGCCGGGCCGGCTGCTTTACCCCGGCGGCCGCTCCACCACAACCGGAGCTCCGCCGGGCCAGCTGGTTCACCCGGCGGGCCGCTCCACAACCGACCGAGCTCGGCCGGGCCGGCCTCCTGACCCGGGCTGCCGCTCCACCACACCCCGAGCCCGGCCGGGCCGGCTTCTTTACCCCGGCGGTCCGCTCCACCATAACCGGAGCCCACCGGGCCAGCTGGTTGACCCGGGAGCCGCTCCACAACCGACCGAGCTCGGCCGGGCCGACTTCCTGACCCGGGCGGCCGCTCCACCACACCCCGAGCCCGGCCGGGCCGGCTGCTTTACCCCGGCGGCCGCTCCACCACAACCGGAGCCCCGCCGGGCCAGCTGGTTGACCCTGGCGGCCGCTCCACAACCGACCGAGCCCGGCCGGGCCGGCTTCCTGACCCGGGCGGCCGCTCCACCACACCCCGAGCCGGGCCGGGTCGGCTGCTTTACCCCGGCGGCCGCTCCACCACAACCGGAGCCCCGCCGGGCCAGCTGGTTGACCCGGGGGGCCGCTCCACAACCGACCGAGCCCGGCCGGGCCGGCTTCCTGACCCGGGCGGCCGCTGCACCACACCCCGAGCCGGGCCGGGTCGGCTGCTTTACCCCGGCGGCCGCTCCACCACAACCGGAGCCCCGCCGGACCAGCTGGTTGACCCGGGAGCCGCTCCACAACCGACCGAGCCCGGCCGGGCCGGCTTCCTGACCCGGGCGGCCGCTCCACCACACCCCGAGCCGGGCCGGGTCGGCTGCTTTACCCCGGCGGCCGCTCCACCACAACCGCAGCCCCGCCGGGCCAGCTGGTTGACCCGGGCGGCCGCTCCACCACAGACCGAGCCCGGCCGGGCCGGCCTCCTGACCCGGGCTGCCGCTCCACCACACCCCGAGCCCGGCCGGGCCGGCTGCTTTACCCCGGCGGCCGCTCCACCATAACCGGAGCCCCGCCGGGCCAGCTGGTTGACCCGGGCGGCCGCTCCACAACCGACCGAGTCCGGTCGGGCTGGCTTCCTGACCCGGGCGGCCGCTCCACCACACCCCCAGCCCGGCCGGGCCGGCTGCTTTACCCCGGCGGCAGCTCCACCACAACCGGAGCCCCGCCGGGCCGGCTGGTTGACCCGGGAGCCGCTCCACAACCGACCGAGCTCGGCCGGGCCGGCTTCCTGACCCGGGCGGGCGCTCCACCACACCCCGAGCCCTGTGGGCCGGCTGCTATACCCCGGCGGCCGCTCCACCTCAACCGGAGCCCCGCCGGGCCAGCTGGTTGACCCGGGCGGCCGCTCCACAACCGACCGAGCCCGGCCGGGCCGGCTTCCTGACCCGGGCGGCCGATCCACCACACCCCGAGCCGGGCCGGGCCGGCCTCTTTACCCCGGCGGCCGCTCCACCACAACCGGAGCCCCGCCGGGCCAGCTGGTTGACCCGGGCGGCCGCTCCACAACCGACCGAGCCCGGCCGGGCCGGCTTCCTGACCCGGGCGGCCGCTCCACCACACTCCGAGCCGGGCCGGGCCGGGCCGGCTGCTTTACCCCGGCGGCCGCTCCACCACAACCGGAGCTCCGCCGGGCCAGATGGTTCACCCGGGCGGCCGCTCCACAACCGACCGAGCCCGGCCGGGCCGGCCTCCTGACCCGGGCTGCCGCTCCACCACACCCCGAGCCCGGCCGGGCCGGCTGCTTTACCCGGCGGCCGCTCCACCACAACCGGAGCCCCGCCGGGCCAGCTGGTTGACCCTGGCGGCCGCTCCACAACCGACCGAGCCCGGCCGGGCCGGCTTCCTGACCCGGGCGGCCGCTCCACCACACCCCGAGCCCGGCCGGGCCGGCTGCTTTACCCCGGCGGCCGCTCCACCACAACCGGAGCCCCGCCGGGCCAGCTGGTTGACCCGGGCGGCCGCTCCACAATCGACCGAGCCCGGCCGGGCCGGCTTCCTGACCCGGGCGGCCGCTCCACCACACCCCGAGCCGGGCCGGGTCGGCTGCTTTACCCTGGCGGCCGCTCCACCACAACCGGAGCCCCGCCGGGCCAGCTGGTTGACCCGGGCGGCCGCTCCACAACCGACCGAGCCCGGCCGGGCCGGCTTCCTGACCCGGGCGGCCGCTCCACCACACCCCCAGCCCGGCCGGGCCGGCTGCTTTACCCCGGCGGCCGCTCCACCACAACCGGAGCCCCGCCGGGCCAGCTGGTTGACCCTGGCGGCCGCTCCACAACCGACCGAGCCCGGCCGGGCTGGCTTCCTGACCCGGGCGGCCGCTCCACCACACCCCGAGCCGGGCCGGGTCGGCTGCTTTACCTCGGCGGCCGCTCCACCATAACCGGAGCCCCACCGGGCCAGCTGGTTGACCCGGGAGCCGCTCCACAACCCGACCGAGCTCGGCCGACCCGGCTTCCTGACCCGGTCGGCCGCTCCACCACACCCCGAGCCCGGCCGGGCCGGCTGCTTTACCCCGGCGGCCGCTCCACCACAACCGGAGCCCCGCCGGGCCAGCTGGTTGACCCTGGCGGCCGCTCCACAACCGACCGAGCCCGGCCGGGCTGGCTTCCTGACCCGGGCGGCCGCTCCACCACACCCCGAACCGGGCCGGGTCGGCTGCTTTACCCCGGCGGCCGCTCCACCACAACCGGAGCCCCGCCGGGCCAGCTGGTTGACCCGGGGGGCCGCTCCACAACCGACCGAGCCCGGCCGGGCCGGCTTTCTGACCCCGGCGGCCGCTCCACCACAACACCAGCCCGGCCGGGCCGGCTGCTTTACCCCGGCGGCCGCTCCACCACAACCGGAGCCCCGCCGGGCCAGCTGGTTGAACCGGGCGGCCGCTCCACCACAGACCGAGCCTGGCCGGGCCGGCCTCCTGACCCGGGCGGCCGCTCCACCACACCCCCAGCCCGGCCGGGCCGGCTGCTTTACCCCGGCGGCCGCTCCACCACAACCGGAGCCCCGCCGGGCCAGCTGGTTGACCCGGGCGGCCGCTCCACAACCGACCGAGCCCGGCCGGGCCGGCTTCCTCACCCCGGCGGCCGCTCCACCACAACCCCAGCCCGGCCGGGCCGGCTGCTTTACCCCGGCGGCCGCTCCACCACAACCGGAGCCCCGCCGGGCCAGCTGGTTGACCCGGGCGGCCGCTCCACAACCGACCGAGCCCGGCCGGGCCGGCTTCCTCACCCCGGCGGCCGCTCCACCACAACCCCAGCCCGGCCGGGCCGGCTGATTTACCCCGGCGGCCGCTCCACCACAACCGGAGCCCCGCCGGGCCAGCTGGTTGACCCCGGCGGCCGCTCCACAACCGACCGAGTCCGGCCGGGCCGGCTTCCTGACCCGGGCGGCCGCTCCACCACACCCCCAGCCCGGCCGGGCCGGCTGCTTTACCCCGGCGGCCGCTCCACCACAACCGGAGCCCCGCCGGGCCAGCTGGTTGACCCGGGCGGCCGCTCCACAACCGACCGAGCTCGGTCGGGCCGGCTTCCTGACCCGGGCGGTCGCTCCACCACACCCCGACCCCGGCCGGGCCGGCTGCTTTACCCCGGCGGCAGCTCCACCACAACCGGAGCCCCGCCGGGCCGGCTGGTTGACCCGGGAGCCGCTCCACAACCGACCGAGCTCGGCCGGGCCGGCTTCCTGACCCGGGCG
This sequence comes from Artibeus lituratus, assembly GCA_038363175.2. Lineage (NCBI taxonomy): Eukaryota > Metazoa > Chordata > Mammalia > Chiroptera > Phyllostomidae > Artibeus > Artibeus lituratus. Next base: position 171,230 of record JBAWUR020000039.1, on the reverse strand, counting down.
GCCGCTCCACCACACCCCGAGCTCGGCGGGCCGGCTGCTTTACTCCGGCGGCCGCTCCACCTAAACCGGAGCCCCGCCGGGCCAGCTGGTTGACCCGGGCGGCCGCTCCACAACCGACCGAGCCCGGCCGGGCCGGCTTCCTGACCCGGGCGGCCGCTCCACCACACCCTGAGCCGGGCCGGGCCGGCTGCTTTAGCCCGGCGGCCGCTCCACCACAACCGGAGCCCCGCCAGGCCAGCTGGTTGACCCGGGCGGCCGCTCCACAAGCGACCGAGCCCGGCCGGGCCGGCTTCCTGACCCCGGCGGCCGCTCCACCACAACCCCAGCCCGGCCGGGCCGGCTGCTTTACCCCGGCGGCCGCTCCACCACAACCGGAGCCCCGCCGGACCAGCTGGTTGACCCGGGAGCCGCTCCACAACCGACCGAGCCCGGCCGGGCCGGCTTCCTGACCCGGGCGGCCGCTCCACCACACCCCGAGCCGGGCCGGGTCGGCTGCTTTACCCTGGCGGCCGCTCCACCACAACCGGAGACCCGCCGGGCCAGCTGGTTGACCCGGGCGGCCGCTCCACCACAGACCGAGCCCGGCCGGGCCGGCCTCCTGACCCGGGCTGCCGCTCCACCACACCCCGAGCCCGGCCGGGCCGGCTGCTTTACCTCGGCGGCCACTCCACCATAACCGGATCCCCGTCGGGCCAGCTGGTTGACCCGGGCGGCCGCTCCACAACCGACCGAGTCCGGCCGGGCTGGCTTCCTGACCCGGGCGGCCGCTCCACCACACCCCCAGCCCGGCCGGGCCGGCTGCTTTACCCCGGCGGCAGCTCCACCACAACCGGAGCCCCGCCGGGCCGGCTGGTTGACCCGGGAGCCGCTCCACAACCGACCGAGCTCGGCCGGGCCGGCTTCCTGACCCGGGCGGCCGCTCCACCACACCCCGAGCTCGGCGGGCCGGCTGCTTTACCCCGGCGGCCGCTCCACCTCAACCGGAGCCCCGCCGGGCCAGCTGGTTGACCCGGGCGGCCGCTCCACAACCGACCGAGCCCGGCCGGGCCGGCTTCCTGACCCGGGCGGCCGCTCCACCACACCCCGAGCCGGGCCGGGCCGGCTGCTTTAGCCCGGCGGCCGCTCCACCACAACCGGAGCCCCTCCAGGCCAGCTGGTTGACCCGGGCGGCCGCTCCACAACCGACCGAGCCCGGCCGTGCCGGCTTCCTGACCCGGGCGGCCGCTCCACCACACCCCGAGCCGGGCCGGGCCGGCTGCTTTACCCCGGCGGCCGCTCCACCACAACCGGAGCCCCGCCGGGCCAGCTGGTTGACCCGGGCGGCCGCTCCACAACAGACCGAGCCCGGCCGGGCCGGCTTCCTGACCCGGGCGGCCGCTCCACCACACCCCGAGCCCGGCCGGGCCGGCTGCTTTACCCCGGCGGCCGCTCCACCACAACCGGATCTCCGCCGGGCCAGCTGGTTGACCCGGGCGGCCGCTCCACAACCGACCGAGCCCGGCCGGGCCGGCTTCCTGACCCAGGCGGCCGCTCCACCACACCTCGAGCCGGGCCGGGCCGGCTGCTTTACCCCGGCGGCCGCTCCACCACAACCGGATCTCCGTCGGGCCAGCTGGTTGACCCGGGCGGCCGCTCCACCACACCCCGAGCCCGGCCGGGCCGGCTGCTTTACCCGGCGGCCGCTCCACCACAACCGGAGCCCCGCCGGGCCAGCTGGTTGACCCGGGCGGCCGCTCCACAACCGACCGAGCCCGGCCGGGCCGGCTTCCTGACCCGGGCGACCGCTCCACCACACCCCGAGCCCGGCCGGGCCGGCTGCTTTACCCCGGCGGCCGCTCCACCACAACCGGAGCCCCGCCGGGCCGGCTGGTTGACCCGGGAGCCGCTCCACAACCGACCGAGCTCGGCCGGGCCGGCTTCCTGACCCGGGCGGCCGCTCCACCACACCACGAGCTCGGCGGGCCGGCTGCTTTACCCCGGCGGCCGCTCCACCTCAACCGGAGCCCCGCCGGGTCAGCTGGTTGACCCGGGCGGCCGCTCCACAACCGACCGAGCCCGGCCGGGCCGGCTTCCTGACCCGGGCGGCCGCTCCACCACACCCCGAGCCGGGCCGGGCCGGCTGCTTTAGCCCGGCGGCCGCTCCACCACAACCGGAGCCCCGCCAGGCCAGCTGGTTGACCCGGGCGGCCGTTCCACAACCGACCGAGCCCGGCCGGGCCGGCTTCCTGACTCCGGCGGCCGCTCCACCACAACCCCAGCCCGGCCGGGCCGGCTGCTTTACCCCGGCGGCCGCTCCACCACAACCGGAGCCCCGCCGGGCCAGCTGGTTGACCCGGGAGCCGCTCCACAACCGACCGAGCCCGGCCGGGCCGGCTTCCTGACCCGGGCGGCCGCTCGACCACACCCCGAGCCGGGCCGGGTCGGCTGCTTTACCCCGGCGGCCGCTCCACTACAACCGGAGCCCCGCCGGGCCAGCTGGTTGACCCGGGCGGCCGCTCCACAACCGACCGAGCCCGGCGGGGCCGGCTTCCTGACCCGGGCGGCCGCTCCACCACACCCCGAGCCCGGCCGGGCCGGCTGCTTTACCCCGGCGGCCGCTCAACCACAACCGGAGCCCCGCCGGGCCAGCTGGTTGACCCTGGCGGCCGCTCCACAACCGACTGATCCTGGCCGGGCCGGCTTCCTGACCCGGGCGGCCGCTCCACCACACCCCCAGCCCGGCCGGGCCGGCTGCTTTACCCGGCGGCCGCTCCACCACAACCGGAGCCCCGCCGGGCCAGCTGGTTGACCCGGGAGCCGCTCCACAACCGACCGAGCTCGGCCGGGCCGGCTTCCTGACCCGGTAGGCCGCTCCACCACACCCCGAGCCCGGCCGGGCCGGCTGCTTTACCCCGGAGGCCGCTCCACCACAACCGGATCCCCGCCGGGCCAGCTGGTTGACCCGGGCGGCCTCTCCACCACAGACCCAGCCCGGCCGGGCCGACCTCCTGACCCGGGCTGCCGCTCCACCACACCCCGAGCCCGGCCGGGCCGGCTGCTTTACCCCGGCGGCCGCTCCACCACAACCGGATCCCCGCCGGGCCAGCTGGTTGACCCGGGCGGCCGCTCCACCACAGACCCAGCCCCGCCGGGCCGGCCTCCTGACCCGGGCTGCCGCTCCACCACACCCCGAGCCCGGCCGGGCCGGCTGCTTTACCCCGGCGGCCGCTCCACCATAACCGGAGCCCCGCCGGGCCAGCTGGTTGACCCGGGCGGCCGCTCCACAACCGACCGAGTCTGGCCGGGCCGGCTTCCTGACCCGGGCGGCCGCTCCACCACACCCCCAGCCCGGCCGGGACGGCTGCTTTACCCCGGCGGCAGCTCCACCACAACCGGAGCCCCGCCGGGCCGGCTGGTTGACCCGGGAGCCGCTCCACAACCGACCGAGCTCGGCCGGGCCGGCTTCCTGACCCGGGCGGCCGCTCCACCACACCCCGAGCCCGGCCGGGCCCGCTGCTTTACCCCGGCGGCCGCTCCACCTCAACCGGAGCCCCGCCGGGCCAGCTGGTTGACCCGGGCGGCCGCTCCACAACCGACCGAGCCCAGCCGGGCCGGCTTCCTGACCCGGGCGGCCGCTCCACAACCGACCGAGCCCAGCCTGGCCGGCTTCCTGACCCGGGCGGCCGCTCCACCACACCCCGAGCCGGGCCGGGCCGGTTGCTTTACCCCGGCGGCCGCTCCACCACAAACGGAGCCCCGCCAGGCCAGCTGGTTGACCCGGGCGGCCGCTCCACAACCGACCGAGCCCGGCCGGGCCGGCTTTCTGACCCCGGCGGCCGCTCCACCACAACCCCAGCCCGGCCGGGCCGGCTGCTTTACCCCGGCGGCCGCTCCACCACAACCGGAGCCCCGCCGGGCCAGCTGGTTGACCCGGGAGCCGCTCCACCACAGACCCAGCCCGGCCGGGCCGGCCTCCTGACCCGGGCTGCCGCTCCACCACACCCCGAGCCCGGCCGGGCCGGCTGCTTTACCCCGGCGGCCGCTCCACCACAACCGGAGCCCCGCCGGGCCAGCTGGTTGACCCGGGCGGCCGCTCCACCACAGACCGAGCCTGGCCGGGCCGGCCTCCTGACCCGGGCGGCCGCTCCACCACACCCCGAGCCGGGCCGGGCCGGCTGCTTTACCCCGGCGGCCGCTCCACCACAACCGGAGCCCCGCCGGGCCAGCTGGTTTACCCGGGCGGCCGCTCCACAACCGACCGAGCCAGGCCGGGCCGGCTTCCTGACCCGGGCGGGCGCTCCACCACACCCCGAGCCGGGCCGGGCCGGCTGCTTTACCCCGGCGGCCGCTCCACCACAACCGGAGCCCCGCCGGGCCAGCTGGTTGACCCGGGCCGCCGCTCCACAACAGACCGAGCCCGGCCGGGCCGGCTTCCTGACCCGGGCGGCCGCTCCACCACACCCCCAGCCCGGCCGGGCCGGCTGCTTTACCCCGGCGGCCGCTCCACCACAACCGGATCTCCGCCGGGCCAGCTGGTTGACCCGGGCGGCCGCTCCACAACCGACCGAGCCCGGCCGGGCCGGCTTCCTGACCCAGGCGGCCGCTCCACCACACCTCGAGCCGGGCCGGGCCGGCTGCTTTACCCCGGCGGCCGCTCCACCACAACCGGAGCCCCGCCGGGCAAGCTGGTTGACCCGGGCGGCCGCTCCACCACAGACCGATCCTGGCCGGGCCGGCCTCCTGACCCGGGCGGCCGCTCCACCACACCCCCAGCCCGGCCGGGCCGGCTGCTTTTCCCCGGCGGCCGCTCCACCACAACCGGAGCCCCGCCGGGCCAGCTGGTTGACCCGGGAGCCGCTCCACAACCGACCGAGCTCGGCCGGGCCGGCTTCCTGACCCGGTAGGCCGCTCCACCACACCCCGATCCTGGCCGGGCCGGCTGCTTTACCCCGGCGGCCGCTCCACCACAACCGGATCTCCGTCGGGCCAGCTGGTTGACCCGGGCGGCCGCTCCACCACACCCCGAGCCCGGCCGGGCCGGCTGCTTTACCCGGCGGCCGCTCCACCACAACCGGAGCCCCGCCGGGCCAGCTGGTTGACCCGGGCGGCCGCTCCACAACCGACCGAGCCCGGCCGGGCCGGCTTCCTGACCCGGGCGACCGCTCCACCACACCCCGAGCCCGGCCGGGCCGGCTGCTTTACCCCGGCGGCCGCTCCACCACAACCGGAGCCCCGCCGGGCCGGCTGGTTGACCCGGGAGCCGCTCCACAACCGACCGAGCTCGGCCGGGCCGGCTTCCTGACCCGGGCGGCCGCTCCACCACACCACGAGCTCGGCGGGCCGGCTGCTTTACCCCGGCGGCCGCTCCACCTCAACCGGAGCCCCGCCGGGTCAGCTGGTTGACCCGGGCGGCCGCTCCACAACCGACCGAGCCCGGCCGGGCCGGCTTCCTGACCCGGGCGGCCGCTCCACCACACCCCGAGCCGGGCCGGGCCGGCTGCTTTAGCCAGGCGGCCGCTCCACCACAACCGGAGCCCCGCCAGGCCAGCTGGTTGACCCGGGCGGCCGTTCCACAACCGATCGAGCCCGGCCGGGCCGGCTTCCTGACTCCGGCGGCCGCTACACCACAACCCCAGCCCGGCCGGGCCGGCTGCTTTACCCCGGCGGCCGCTCCACCACAACCGGAGCCCCGCCGGGCCAGCTGGTTGACCCGGGAGCCGCTCCACAACCGACCGAGCCCGGCCGGGCCGGCTTCCTGACCCGGGCGGCCGCTCCACCACCCCCCGAGCCGGGCCGGGTCGGCTGCTTTACCCCGGCGGCCGCTCCACCACAACCGGAGCCCCGCCGGGCCAGCTGGTTGACCCGGGCGGCCGCTCCACAACCGACCGAGCCCGGCCGGGCCGGCTTCCTGACCCGGGCGGCCGCTCCACCACACCCCGAGCCCGGCCGGGCCGGCTGCTTTACCCCGGCGGCTGCTCAACCACAACCGGAGCCCCGCCGGGCCAGCTGGTTGACCCTGGCGGCCGCTCCACAACCGACTGATCCTGGCCGGGCCGGCCTCCTGACCCGGGCGGCCGCTCCACCACACCCCCAGCCCGGCCGGGCCGGCTGCTTTACCACGGCGGCCGCTCCACCACAACCGGAGCCCCGCCGGGCCAGCTGGTTGACCCGGGAGCCGCTCCACAACCGACCGAGCTCGGCCGGGCCGGCTTCCTGACCCGGTAGGCCGCTCCACCACACCCCGAGCCCGGCCGGGCCGGCTGCTTTACCCCGGCGGCCGCTCCACCACAACCGGATCCCCGCCGGGCCAGCTGGTTGACCCGGGCGGCCGCTCCACAACCGACCGAGCCCGGCCGGGCCGGCTTCCTCACCCGGGCGGCCGCTCCACCACACCCCGAGCCGGGCCCGGTCGGCTGCTTTACCCCGGCGGCCGCTCCACCACAACCGGAGCCCCGCCGGGCCAGCTGGTTGACCCGGGCGGCCGCTCCACAACCGACCGAGCCCGGCCGGGCCGGCTTCCTGACCCCGGCGGCCGCTCCACCACAACCCCAGCCCGGCAAGGCCGGCTGCTTTACCCCGGCGGCCGCTCCACCTCAACCGGAGCCCCGCCGGGCCAGCTGGTTGAACCGGGCGGCCGCTCCACCACAGACCGAGCCTGGCCGGGCCGGCCTCCTGACCCGGGCTGCCGCTCCACCACACCCCGAGTCTGGCCGGGCCGGCTGCTTTACCCCGGCGGCCGCTCCACCACAACCGGAGCCCCGCCGAGCCAGCTGGTTGACCCTGGCGGCCGCTCCACAACCGACCGAGCCCAGCCGGGCCGGCTTCCTGACCCGGGCGGCCGCTCCACCACACCCCCAGCCCGGCCGGGCCGGCTGCTTTACCCCGGCGGCAGCTCCACCACAACCGGAGCCCCGCCGGGCCAGCTGGTTGACCCGGGCGGCCGCTCCACAACCGACCGAGCTCTTCCGGGCCGGCTTCCTGACCCGGGCGGCCGCTCCACCACACCCCGAGCCCGGCCGGGCCGGCTGCTTTACCCCGGCGGCCGCTCCACCACAACCGGAGCCCCGCCGGGGCAGCTGGTTGACCCGGGCGGCCGCTCCACAACCGACCGAGCCCGGCCGGGCCGGCTTCCTGTCCCGGACGGCCGCTCCACCACACCCCGAGCCGGGCCGGGCCGGCTGCTTTACCCCGGCGGCCGCTCCACCACAACCGGAGCCCCGCCGGGCCAGCTGGTTGACCCGGGCGGCCGCTCCACAACCGACCGAGCCCGGCCGGGCCGGCTTCCTGACCCCGGCAGCCGCTCCACCACAACCCCAGCCCGGCCGGGCCGGCTGCTTTACCCCGGCGGCCGCTCCACCACAACCGGAGCCCCGCCGGGCCAGCTGGTTGACCCAGGCGGCCGCTCCACCACAACCGGAGCCCCGCCGGGCCAGCTGGTTGACCCGGGAGCCGCTCCACAACCGACCGAGCCCGGCCGGGCCGGCTTCCTGACCCGGGCGGCCGCTGCACCACACTCCGAGCCGTGCCGGGCCGGCTGCTTTACCCCGGCGGCCGCTCCACCACAACCGGAGCCCCGCCGGGCCAGCTGGTTGACCCGGGCGGCCGCTCCACCACAGACCCAGCCCGGCCGGGCCGGCCTCCTGACCCGGGCTGCCGCTCCACCACACCCCGATCCCCGCCGGGCCGGCTGCTTTACCCCGGCGGCAGCTCCACCACAACCGGAGCCCCGCCGGGCCGGCTGGTTGACCCGGGAGCCGCTCCACAACCGACCGAGCTCGGCCGGGCCGGCTTCCTGACCCGGGCGGCCGCTCCACCACACCCCGAGCCCGGCCGGGCCGGCTGCTTTACCCCGGCGGCCGCTCCACCACAAACGGAGCCCCGCCGGGCCAGCTGGTTGACCCTGGCGGCCGCTCCACAATCGACCGAGCCCGGCCGGGCCGGCTTCCTGACCCGGGCGGCCGCTCCACCACACCCCGAGCCGGGCCGGGTCGGCTGCTTTACCCCGGCGGCCGCTCCACCACAACCGGAGCCCCGCCGGGCCAGCTGGTTGACCCGGGCGGCCGCTCCACAACCGACCGAGCCCGGCCGGGCCGGCTTCCTTACCCCGGCGGCCGCTCCACCACAACCCCAGCCCGGCCGGGCCGGCTGCTTTACCCCGGCGGCCGCTCCACCACAACCGGAGCCCCGCCGGGCCAGCTGGTTGAACCGGGCGGCCGCTCCACCACAGACCGAGCCTGGCCGGGCCGGCCTCCTGACCCGGGCGGCCGCTCCACCACACCCCCAGCCCGGCCGGGCCGGCTGCTTTACCCCGGCGGCCGCTCCACCACAACCGGAGCCCCGCCGGGCCAGCTGGTTGACCCGGGAGCCGCTCCACAACCGACCGAGCCCGGCCGGGCCGGCTTCCTCACCCCGGCGGCCGCTCCACCACAACCCCAGCCCGGCCGGGCCGGCTGCTTTACCCCGGCGGCCGCTCCACCACAACCGGAGCCCCGCCGGGCCAGCTGGTTGACCCGGGCGGCCGCTCCACAACGGACCGAGCCCGGCCGGGCCGGCTTCCTCACCCCGGCGGCCGCTCCACCACAACCCCAGCCCGGCCGGCCGGCTGCTTTACCCCGGCGGCCGCTCCACCACAACCGGAGCCCCGCCGGGCCAGCTGGTTGACCCGGGGGGCCGCTCCACAACCGACCGAGCCCGGCCGGGCCGGCTTCCTGACCCCGGCGGCCGCTCCACCACAACCCCAGCCCGGCCGGGCCGGCTGCTTTACCCCGGCGGCCGCTCCACCACAACCGGAGCCCAGCCGGGCCAGCTGGTTGACCCGGGAGCCGCTCCACAACCGACCGAGCTCGGCCGGGCCGGCTTCCTGACCCGGGCGGCCGCTCCACCACACCCCGAGCCCGGCCGGGCCGGCTGCTTTACCCCGGCGGCCGCTCCACCACAACCGGATCCCCGCCGGGCCAGCTGGTTGACCCGGGCGGCCGCTCCACAACCGACCGAGCCCGGCCGGGCCGGCTTCCTCACCCGGGCGGCCGCTCCACCACACCCCGAGCCGGGCCCGGTCGGCTGCTTTACCCCGGCGGCCGCTCCACCACAACCGGAGCCCCGCCGGGCCAGCTGGTTGACCCGGGCGGCCGCTCCACAACCGACCGAGCCCGGCCGGGCCGGCTTCCTGACCCCGGCGGCCGCTCCACCACAACCCCAGCCCGGCAAGGCCGGCTGCTTTACCCCGGCGGCCGCTCCACCTCAACCGGAGCCCCGCCGGGCCAGCTGGTTGAACCGGGCGGCCGCTCCACCACAGACCGAGCCTGGCCGGGCCGGCCTCCTGACCCGGGCTGCCGCTCCACCACACCCCGAGTCTGGCCGGGCCGGCTGCTTTACCCCGGCGGCCGCTCCACCACAACCGGAGCCCCGCCGAGCCAGCTGGTTGACCCTGGCGGCCGCTCCACAACCGACCGAGCCCAGCCGGGCCGGCTTCCTGACCCGGGCGGCCGCTCCACCACACCCCCAGCCCGGCCGGGCCGGCTGCTTTACCCCGGCGGCAGCTCCACCACAACCGGAGCCCCGCCGGGCCAGCTGGTTGACCCGGGCGGCCGCTCCACAACCGACCGAGCTCTTCCGGGCCGGCTTCCTGACCCGGGCGGCCGCTCCACCACACCCCGAGCCCGGCCGGGCCGGCTGCTTTACCCCGGCGGCCGCTCCACCACAACCGGAGCCCCGCCGGGGCAGCTGGTTGACCCGGGCGGCCGCTCCACAACCGACCGAGCCCGGCCGGGCCGGCTTCCTGTCCCGGACGGCCGCTCCACCACACCCCGAGCCGGGCCGGGCCGGCTGCTTTACCCCGGCGGCCGCTCCACCACAACCGGAGCCCCGCCGGGCCAGCTGGTTGACCCGGGCGGCCGCTCCACAACCGACCGAGCCCGGCCGGGCCGGCTTCCTGACCCCGGCAGCCGCTCCACCACAACCCCAGCCCGGCCGGGCCGGCTGCTTTACCCCGGCGGCCGCTCCACCACAACCGGAGCCCCGCCGGGCCAGCTGGTTGACCCAGGCGGCCGCTCCACCACAACCGGAGCCCCGCCGGGCCAGCTGGTTGACCCGGGAGCCGCTCCACAACCGACCGAGCCCGGCCGGGCCGGCTTCCTGACCCGGGCGGCCGCTGCACCACACTCCGAGCCGTGCCGGGCCGGCTGCTTTACCCCGGCGGCCGCTCCACCACAACCGGAGCCCCGCCGGGCCAGCTGGTTGACCCGGGCGGCCGCTCCACCACAGACCCAGCCCGGCCGGGCCGGCCTCCTGACCCGGGCTGCCGCTCCACCACACCCCGATCCCCGCCGGGCCGGCTGCTTTACCCCGGCGGCAGCTCCACCACAACCGGAGCCCCGCCGGGCCGGCTGGTTGACCCGGGAGCCGCTCCACAACCGACCGAGCTCGGCCGGGCCGGCTTCCTGACCCGGGCGGCCGCTCCACCACACCCCGAGCCCGGCCGGGCCGGCTGCTTTACCCCGGCGGCCGCTCCACCACAAACGGAGCCCCGCCGGGCCAGCTGGTTGACCCTGGCGGCCGCTCCACAATCGACCGAGCCCGGCCGGGCCGGCTTCCTGACCCGGGCGGCCGCTCCACCACACCCCGAGCCGGGCCGGGTCGGCTGCTTTACCCCGGCGGCCGCTCCACCACAACCGGAGCCCCGCCGGGCCAGCTGGTTGACCCGGGCGGCCGCTCCACAACCGACCGAGCCCGGCCGGGCCGGCTTCCTTACCCCGGCGGCCGCTCCACCACAACCCCAGCCCGGCCGGGCCGGCTGCTTTACCCCGGCGGCCGCTCCACCACAACCGGAGCCCCGCCGGGCCAGCTGGTTGAACCGGGCGGCCGCTCCACCACAGACCGAGCCTGGCCGGGCCGGCCTCCTGACCCGGGCGGCCGCTCCACCACACCCCCAGCCCGGCCGGGCCGGCTGCTTTACCCCGGCGGCCGCTCCACCACAACCGGAGCCCCGCCGGGCCAGCTGGTTGACCCGGGAGCCGCTCCACAACCGACCGAGCCCGGCCGGGCCGGCTTCCTCACCCCGGCGGCCGCTCCACCACAACCCCAGCCCGGCCGGGCCGGCTGCTTTACCCCGGCGGCCGCTCCACCACAACCGGAGCCCCGCCGGGCCAGCTGGTTGACCCGGGCGGCCGCTCCACAACGGACCGAGCCCGGCCGGGCCGGCTTCCTCACCCCGGCGGCCGCTCCACCACAACCCCAGCCCGGCCGGCCGGCTGCTTTACCCCGGCGGCCGCTCCACCACAACCGGAGCCCCGCCGGGCCAGCTGGTTGACCCCGGCGGCCGCTCCACAACCGACCGAGTCCGGCCGGGCCGGCTTCCTGACCCGGGCGGCCGCTCCACCACACCCCCAGCCCGGCCGGGCCGGCTGCTTTACCCTGGCGGCAGCTCCACCACAACCGGAGCCCCGCCGGGCCAGCTGGTTGACCCGGGAGCCGCTCCACAACCGACCGAGCTCGGCCGGGCCGGCTTCCTGACCCGGGCGGCCGCTCCACCACACCCCGAGCCCAGCCGGGCCGGCTGCTTTACCCCGGCGGCCGCTCCACCTCAACCGGAGCCCCGCCGGGCCAGCTGGTTGACCCGGGCGGCCGCTCCACAACCGACCGAGCCCGGCCGGGCCGGCTTCCTGACCCGGGCAGCCGCTCCACCACACCCCGAGCCGGGCCGGGCCGGCTGCTTTAGCCCGGCGGCCGCTCCACCACAACCGGAGCCCCGCCAGGCCAGCTGGTTGACCCGGGCGGCCGCTCCACAACCGACCGAGCCCGGCCGGGCCGGCTTCCTGACCCCGGCGGCCGCTCCACCACAACCCCAGCCCGGCCGGGCCGGCTGCTTTACCCCGGCGGCCGCTCCACCACAACCGGAGCGCCACCGGACCAGCTGGTTGACCCGGGAGCCGCTCCACAACCGACCGAGCCCGGCCGGGCCGGCTTCCTGACCCGGGCGGCCGCTCCACCACACCCCGAGCCGGGCCGGGTCGGGTGCTTTACCCCGGCGGCCGCTCCACCACAACCGGAGCCCCGCCGGGCCAGCTGGTTGACCCGGGCGGCCGCTCCACCACAGACCGAGCCCGGCCGGGCCGGCCTCCTGACCCGGGCTGCCGCTCCACCACACCCCGAGCCCGGCCGGGCCGGCTGCTTTACCCGGCGGCCGCTCCACCACAACCGGAGCCCCGCCGGGCCAGCTGGTTGACCCTGGCGGCCGCTCCACAACCGACCGAGCCCGGCCGGGCCGGCTTCCTGACCCGGGCGGCCGCTCCACCACACCCCGAGCCGGGCCGGGCCGGCTGCTTTACCCCGGCGGCCGCTCCACCACAACCGGATCCCCGCCGGGCCAGCTGGTTGACCCGGGCGGCCGCTCCACAACCGACCGAGCCCGGCCGGGCCGGCTTCCTGACCCGGGCGGCCGCTCCACCACACCCCGAGCCGGGCCGGGTCGGCTGCTTTACCCCGGCGGCCGCTCCAACACAACCGGAGCCCCGCCGGGCCAGCTGGTTGACCCGGTCGGCCGCTCCACAACCGACCGAGCCCGGCCGGGCCGGCTTCCTGACCCCGGCGGCCGCTCCACCACAACCCCAGCCCGGCCGGGCCGGCTGCTTTACCCCGGCGGCCGCTCCACCTCAACCGGAGCCCCGCCGGGCCAGCTGGTTGAACCGGGCGGCCGCTCCACCACAGACCGAGCCTGGCCGGGCCGGCCGCCTGACCCGGGCTGCCGCTCCACCACACCCCGAGTCTGGCCGGGCCGGCTGCTTTACCCCGGCGGCCGCTCCACCACAACCGGAGCCCCGCCGAGCCAGCTGGTTGACCCGGGCGGCCGCTCCACAACCGACCGAGCCCGGCCGGGCCGGCTTCCTGACCCGGGCGGCCGCTCCACCACACCCCCAGCCCGGCCGGGCCGGCTGCTTTACCCCGGCAGCAGCTCCACCACAACCGGAGCCCCGCCGGGCCAGCTGGTTGACCCGGGAGCCGCTCCACAACCGACCGAGCTCGGCCGGGCCGGCTTCCTGACCCGGGCGGCCGCTCCACCACACCCCGAGCCCGGCCGGGCCGGCTGCTTTACCCCGGCGGCCGCTCCACCACAACCGGAGTCCCGCCGGGCCAGCTGGTTGACCCTGGCGGCCGCTCCACAACCGACCGAGCCCGGCCGGGCTGGCTTCCTGACCCGGGCGGCCGCTCCACCACAACCCCAGCCCGGCCGGGCCGGCTGCTTTACCCCGGCGGCAGCTCCACCACAACCGGAGCCCCGCCGGGCCAGCTGGTTGAACCGGGCGGCCGCTCCACCACAGACCGAGCCTGGCCGGGCCGGCCTCCTGACCCGGGCGGCCGCTCCACCACACCCCCAGCCCGGCCGGGCCGGCTGCTTTACCCCGGCGGCCGCTCCACCACAACCGGAGCCCCGCCGGGCCAGCTGGTTGACCCGGGCGACCGCTCCACAACCGACCGAGCCCGGCCGGGCCGGCTTCCTCACCCCGGCGGCCGCTCCACCACAACCCCAGCCCGGCCGGGCCGGCTGCTTTACCCCGGCGGCCGCTCCACCACAACCGGAGCCCCGCCGGGCCAGCTGGTTGACCCCGGCGGCCGCTCCACAACCGACCGAGTTAGGCCGGGCCGGCTTCCTGACCCGGGCGGCCGCTCCACCACACCCCCAGCCCGGCCGGGCCGGCTGCTTTACCCCGGCGGCAGCTCCACCACAACCGGAGCCCCGCCGGGCCAGCTGGTTGACCCGGGAGCCGCTCCACAACCGACCGAGCTCGGCCGGGCCGGCTTCCTGACCCGGGCGGCCGCTCCACCACACCCCGAGCCCGGCCGGGCCGGCTGCTTTACCCCGGCGGCCGCTCCACCACAACCGGAGCCCCGCCGGGCCAGCTGGTTGACCCGGGCGGCCGCTCCACAACCGACCGAGCTCGGCCGGGCCGGCTTCCTGACCCGGGCGGTCGCTCCACCACACCCCGACCCCGGCCGGGCCGGCTGCTTTACCCCTGCGGCAGCTCCACCACAACCGGAGCCCCGCCGGGCCGGCTGGTTGACCCGGGAGCCGCTCCACAACCGACCGAGCTCGGCCGGGCCGGCTTCCCGACCCGGGTGGCCGCTCCACCACACCCCGAGCTCGGCGGGCCGGCTGCTTTACCCCGGCGGCCGCTCCACCACAACCGGAGCCCCGACGGGCCAGCTGGTTGACCCGGGCGGCCGCTCCAAAACCGACCGAGCCCGGCCGGGCCGCCTTCCTGACCCGGGCGGCCGCTCCACCACACCCCGAGCCGGGCCGGGCCGGCTGCTTTAGCCCGGCGGCCGCTCCACCACAACCGGAGCCCCGCCAGGCCAGCTGGTTGACCCGGGCGGCCGCTCCACAAGCGACCGAGCCCGGCCGGGCCGGCTTCCTGACCCCGGCGGCCGCTCCACCACAACCCCAGCCCGGCCGGGCCGGCTGCTTTACCCCGGCGGTCGCTCCACCACAACCGGAGCCCCGCCGGACCAGCTGGTTGACCCGGGAGCCGCTCCACAACCGACCGAGCCCGGCCGGGCCGGCTTCCTGACCCGGGCGGCCGCTCCACCACACCCCGAGCCGGGCCGGGTCGGCTGCTTTACCCCGGCGGCCGCTCCACCACAACCGGAGCCCCGCCGGGCCAGCTGGTTGACCCGGGCGGCCGCTCCACCACAGACCGAGCCCGGCCGGGCCGGCCTCCTGACCCGGGCTGCCGCTCCACCACACCCCGAGCCCGGCCGGGCCGGGCCGGCTGCTTTACCCCGGCGGCCGCTCCACCATAACCGGAGCCCCGCCGGGCCAGCTGGTTGACCCGGGCGGCCGCTCCACAACCGACCGAGTCCGGCCGGGCTGGCTTCCTGACCCGGGCGGCCGCTCCACCACACCCCCAGCCCGGCCGGGCCGGCTGCTTTACCCCGGCGGCAGCTCCACCACAACCGGAGCCCCGCCGGGCCGGCTGGTTGACCCGGGAGCCGCTCCACAACCGACCGAGCTTGGCCGGGCCGGCTTCCTGACCCGGGCGGCCGCTCCACCACACCCCGAACCCGGCGGGCCGGCTGCTATACCCCGGCGGCCGCTCCACCTCAACCGGAGCCCCGCCGGGCCAGCTGGTTGACCCGGGCGGCCGCTCCACAACCGACCGAGCCCGGCCGGGCCGGCTTCCTGACCCGGGCGGCCGCTCCACCACACTCCGAGCCGGGCCGGGCCGGCTGCTTTACCCCGGCGGCCGCTCCACCACAACCGGAGCTCCGCCGGGCCAGCTGGTTCACCCGGGCGGCCGCTCCACAACCGACCGAGCCCGGCCGGGCCGGCCTCCTGACCCGGGCTGCCGCTCCACCACACCCCGAGCCCGGCCGGGCCGGCTTCTTTACCCCGGCGGCCGCTCCACCATAACCGGAGCCCCACCGGGCCAGCTGGTTGACCCGGGAGCCGCTCCACAACCGACCGAGCTCGGCCGGGCCGACTTCCTGACCCGGGCGGCCGCTCCACCACACCCCGAGCCCGGCCGGGCCGGCTGCTTTACCCCGGCGGCCGCTCCACCACAACCGGAGCCCCGCCGGGCCAGCTGGTTGACCCTGGCGGCCGCTCCACAACCGACCGAGCCCGGCCGGGCCGGCTTCCTGACCCGGGCGGTTGCTCCACCACACCCCGAGCCGGGCCGGGTCGGCTGCTTTACCCCGGCGGCCGCTCCACCACAACCGGAGCCCCGCCGGGCCAGCTGGTTGACCCGGGGGGCCGCTCCACAACCGACCGAGCCCGGCCGGGCCGGCTTCCTGACCCGGGCGGCCGCTCCACCACACCCCGAGCCGGGCCGGGTCGGCTGCTTTACCCCGGCGGCCGCTCCACCACAACCGGAGCCCCGCCGGACCAGCTGGTTGACCCGGGAGCCGCTCCACAACCGACCGAGCCCGGCCGGGCCGGCTTCCTCACCCCGGCGGCCGCTCCACCACAACCCCAGCCCGGCCGGGCCGGCTGCTTTACCCCGGCGGCCGCTCCACCACAACCGGAGCCCCGCCGGGCCAGCTGGTTGACCCGGGCGGCCGCTCCACAACGGACCGAGCCCGGCCGGGCCGGCTTCCTCACCCCGGCGGCCGCTCCACCACAACCCCAGCCCGGCCGGCCGGCTGCTTTACCCCGGCGGCCGCTCCACCACAACCGGAGCCCCGCCGGACCAGCTGGTTGACCCCGGCGGCCGCTCCACAACCGACCGAGTCCAGCCGGGCCGGCTTTCTGACCCGGGCGGCCGCTCCACCACACCCCCAGCCCGGCCGGGCCGGCTGCTTTACCCCGGCGGCAGCTCCACCACAACCGGAGCCCCGCCGGGCCAGCTGGTTGACCCGGGCGGCCGCTCCACAACCGACCGAGCCCGGCCGGGCCGGCTTCCTGACCCGGGCAGCCGCTCCACCACACCCCGAGCCGGGCCGGGCCGGCTGCTTTAGCCCGGCGGCCGCTCCACCACAACCGGAGCCCCGCCAGGCCAGCTGGTTGACCCGGGCGGCCGCTCCACAACCGACCGAGCCCGGCCGGGCCGGCTTCCTGACCCCGGCGGCCGTTCCACCACAACCCCAGCCCGGCCGGGCCGGCTGCTTTACCCCGGCGGCCGCTCCACCACAACCGGAGCCCCGCCGGACCAGCTGGTTGACCCGGGAGCCGCTCCACAACCGACCGAGCCCGGCCGGGCCGGCTTCCTGACCCGGGCGGCCGCTCCACCACACCCCGAGCCGGGCCGGGTCGGCTGCTTTACCCCGGCGGCCGCTGCCCCACAACCGGAGCCCCGCCGGGCCAGCTGGTTGACCCGGGCGGCCGCTCCACCACAGACCGAGCCCGGCCGGGCCGGCCTCCTGACCCGGGCTGCCGCTCCACCACACCCCGAGCCCGGCCGGGCCGGCTGCTTTACCCGGCGGCCGCTCCACCACAACCGGAGCCCCGCCGGGCCAGCTGGTTGACCCTGGCGGCCGCTCCACAACCGACCGAGCCCGGCCGGGACGGCTTCCTGACCCGGGCGGCCGCTCCACCACACCCCGAGCCCGGCCCGGCCGGCTGCTTTACCCCGGCGGCCGCTCCACCACAACCGGATCCCCGCCGGGCCAGCTGGTTGACCCGGGCGCCCGCTCCACAACCGACCGAGCCCGGCCGGGCCGGCTTCCTGACCCGGGCGGCCGCTCCACCACACCCCGAGCCGGGCCGGGTCGGCTGCTTTACCCCGGCGGCCGCTCCACCACAACCGGAGCCCCGCCGGGCCAGCTGGTTGACCCGGGCGGCCGCTCCACAACCGACCGAGCCCGGCCGGGCCGGCTTCCTGACCCCGGCGGGCGCTCCACCACAACCCCAGCCCGGCCGGGCCGGCTGCTTTACCCCGGCGGCCGCTCCACCTCAACCGGAGCCCCGCCGGGCCAGCTGGTTGAACCGGGCGGCCGCTCCACCACAGACCGAGCCTGGCCGGGCCGGCCTCCTGACCCGGGCTGCCGCTCCACCACACCCCGAGTCTGGCCGGGCCGGCTGCTTTACCCCGGCGGCCGCTCCACCACAACCGGAGCCCCGCCGAGCCAGCTGGTTGACCCTGGCGGCCGCTCCACAACCGACCGAGCCCGGCCGGGCCGGCTTCCTGACCCGGGCGGCCGCTCCACCACACCCCCAGCCCGGCCGGGCCGGCTGCTTTACCCCGGCGGCAGCTCCACCACAACCGGAGCCCCGCCGGGCCAGCTGGTTGACCCGGGAGCCGCTCCACAACCGACCGAGCTCGGCCGGGCCGGCTTCCTGACCCGGGCGGCCGCTCCACCACACCCCGAGCCCGGCCGGGCCGGCTGCTTTACCCCGGCGGCCGCTTCACCACAACCGGAGCCCCGCCGGGCCAGCTGGTTGACCCTGGCGGCCGCTCCACAACCGACCGAGCCCGGCCGGGCTGGCTTCCTGACCCGGGCGGCCGCTCCACCACACCCCGAGCCCGGCCGGGCCGGCTGCTTTAACCCGGCGGCCGCTCCACCACAACCGGAGCCCCGCCGGGCCAGCTGGTTGACCCGGGCGGCCGCTCCACAACCGACCGAGCCCGGCCGGGCCGGCTTCCTCACCCCGGCGGCCGCTCCACCACAACCCCAGCCCGGCCGGGCCGGCTGCTTTACCCCGGCGGCAGCTCCACCACAACCGGAGCCCCGCCGGGCCAGCTGGTTGAACCGGGCGGCCGCTCCACCACAGACCGAGCCTGGCCGGGCCGGCCTCCTGACCCGGGCGGCCGCTCCACCACACCCCCAGCCCGGCCGGGCCGGCTGCTTTACCCCGGCGGCCGCTCCACCACAACCGGAGCCCCGCCGGGCCAGCTGGTTGACCCGGGCGACCGCTCCACAACCGACCGAGCCCGGCCGGGCCGGCTTCCTCACCCCGGCGGCCGCTCCACCACAACCCCAGCCCGGCCGGGCCGGCTGCTTTACCCCGGCGGCCGCTCCACCACAACCGGAGCCCCGCCGGGCCAGCTGGTTGACCCGGGCGGCCGCTCCACAACCGACCGAGCCCGGCCGGGCCGGCTTCCTCACCCCGGCGGCCGCTCCACCACAACCCCAGCCCGGCCGGGCCGGCTGCTTTACCCCGGCGGCCGCTCCACCACAACCGGAGCCCCGCCGGGCCAGCTGGTTGACCCCGGCGGCCGCTCCACAACCGACCGAGTCCGGCCGGGCCGGCTTCCTGACCCGGGCGGCCGCTCCACCACACCCCCAGCCCGGCCGGGCCGGCTGCTTTACCCCGGCGGCAGCTCCACCACAACCGGAGCCCCGCCGGGCCAGCTGGTTGACCCGGGAGCCGCTCCACAACCGACCGAGCTCGGCCGGGCCGGCTTCCTGACCCGGGCGGCCGCTCCACCACACCTCGAGCCCGGCCGGGCCGGCTGCTTTACCCCGGCGGCCGCTCCACCACAACCGGAGCCCCGCCGGGCCAGCTGGTTGACCCGGGCGGCCGCTCCACAACCGACCGAGCTCGGCCGGGCCGGCTTCCTGACCCGGGCGGTCGCTCCACCACACCCCGACCCCGGCCGGGCCGGCTGCTTTACCCCTGCGGCAGCTCCACCACAACCGGAGCCCCGCCGGGCCGGCTGGTTGACCCGGGAGCCGCTCCACAACCGACCGAGCTCGGCCGGGCCGGCTTCCCGACCCGGGCGGCCGCTCCACCACACCCCGAGCTCGGCGGGCCGGCTGCTTTACCCCGGCGGCCGCTCCACCACAACCGGAGCCCCGACGGGCCAGCTGGTTGACCCGGGCGGCCGCTCCAAAACCGACCGAGCCCGGCCGGGCCGGCTTCCTGACCCGGGCGGCCGCTCCACCACACCCCGAGCCGGGCCGGGCCGGCTGCTTTAGCCCGGCGGCCGCTCCACCACAACCGGAGCCCCGCCAGGCCAGCTGGTTGACCCGGGCGGCCGCTCCACAAGCGACCGAGCCCGGCCGGGCCGGCTTCCTGACCCCGGCGGCCGCTCCACCACAACCCCAGCCCGGCCGGGCCGGCTGCTTTACCCCGGCGGCCGCTCCACCACAACCGGAGCCCCGCCGGACCAGCTGGTTGACCCGGGAGCCGCTCCACAACCGACCGAGCCCGGCCGGGCCGGCTTCCTGACCCGGGCGGCCGCTCCACCACACCCCGAGCCGGGCCGGGTCGGCTGCTTTACCCCGGCGGCCGCTCCACCACAACCGGAGCCCCGCCGGGCCAGCTGGTTGACCCGGGCGGCCGCTCCACCACAGACCGAGCCCGGCCGGGCCGGCCTCCTGACCCGGGCTGCCGCTCCACCACACCCCGAGCCCGGCCGGGCCGGGCCGGCTGCTTTACCCCGGCGGCCGCTCCACCATAACCGGAGCCCCGCCGGGCCAGCTGGTTGACCCGGGCGGCCGCTCCACAACCGACCGAGTCCGGCCGGGCTGGCTTCCTGACCCGGGCGGCCGCTCCACCACACCCCCAGCCCGGCCGGGCCGGCTGCTTTACCCCGGCGGCAGCTCCACCACAACCGGAGCCACGCCGGGCCGGCTGGTTGACCCGGGAGCCGCTCCACAACCGACCGAGCTCGGCCGGGCCGGCTTCCTGACCCGGGCGGCCGCTCCACCACACCCCGAGCCCGGCGGGCCGGCTGCTATACCCCGGCGGCCGCTCCACCTCAACCGGAGCCCCGCCGGGCCAGCTGGTTGACCCGGGCGGCCGCTCCACAACCGACCGAGCCCGGCCGGGCCGGCTTCCTGACCCGGGCGGCCGCTCCACCACACCCCGAGCCGGGCCGGGCCGGCTGCTTTACCCCGGCGGCCGCTCCACCACAACCGGAGCCCCGCCAGGCCAGCTGGTTGACCCGGGCGGCCGCTCGACAACCGACCGAGCCCGGCCGGGCCGGCTTCCTGACCCCGGCGGCCGCTCCACCACAACCCCAGCCCGGCCGGGCCGGCTGCTTTACCCCGGCGGCCGCTCCACCACAACCGGAGCCCCGCCGGGCCAGCTGGTTGACCCGGGCGGCCGCTCCACAACCGACCGAGCCCGGCCGGGCCGGCTTCCTGACCCGGGCGGCCGCTCCACCACACTCCGAGCCGGGCCGGGCCGGCTGCTTTACCCCGGCGGCCGCTCCACCACAACCGGAGCTCCGCCGGGCCAGCTGGTTCACCCGGGCGGCCGCTCCACAACCGACCGAGCTCGGCCGGGCCGGCCTCCTGACCCGGGCTGCCGCTCCACCACACCCCGAGCCCGGCCGGGCCGGCTTCTTTACCCCGGCGGCCGCTCCACCATAACCGGAGCCCCACCGGGCCAGCTGGTTGACCCGGGAGCCGCTCCACAACCGACCGAGCTCGGCCGGGCCGACTTCCTGACCCGGGCGGCCGCTCCACCACACCCCGAGCCCGGCCGGGCCGGCTGCTTTACCCCGGCGGCCGCTCCACCACAACCGGAGCCCCGCCGGGCCAGCTG
Organism: Artibeus lituratus; assembly: GCA_038363175.2. Classification (NCBI taxonomy): domain Eukaryota; kingdom Metazoa; phylum Chordata; class Mammalia; order Chiroptera; family Phyllostomidae; genus Artibeus; species Artibeus lituratus. Next base: position 150,322 of record JBAWUR020000039.1, on the reverse strand, counting down.
GTTGACCCTGGCGGCCGCTCCACAACCGACCGAGCCCGGCCGGGCCGGCTTCCTGACCCGGGCGGCCGCTCCACCACACCCCGAGCCGGGCCGGGTCGGCTGCTTTACCCCGGCGGCCGCTCCACCACAACCGGAGCCCCGCCGGGCCAGCTGGTTGACCCGGGGGGCCGCTCCACAACCGACCGAGCCCGGCCGGGCCGGCTTCCTGACCCGGGCGGCCGCTGCACCACACCCCGAGCCGGGCCGGGTCGGCTGCTTTACCCCGGCGGCCGCTCCACCACAACCGGAGCCCCGCCGGACCAGCTGGTTGACCCGGGAGCCGCTCCACAACCGACCGAGCCCGGCCGGGCCGGCTTCCTGACCCGGGCGGCCGCTCCACCACACCCCGAGCCGGGCCGGGTCGGCTGCTTTACCCCGGCGGCCGCTCCACCACAACCGCAGCCCCGCCGGGCCAGCTGGTTGACCCGGGCGGCCGCTCCACCACAGACCGAGCCCGGCCGGGCCGGCCTCCTGACCCGGGCTGCCGCTCCACCACACCCCGAGCCCGGCCGGGCCGGCTGCTTTACCCCGGCGGCCGCTCCACCATAACCGGAGCCCCGCCGGGCCAGCTGGTTGACCCGGGCGGCCGCTCCACAACCGACCGAGTCCGGTCGGGCTGGCTTCCTGACCCGGGCGGCCGCTCCACCACACCCCCAGCCCGGCCGGGCCGGCTGCTTTACCCCGGCGGCAGCTCCACCACAACCGGAGCCCCGCCGGGCCGGCTGGTTGACCCGGGAGCCGCTCCACAACCGACCGAGCTCGGCCGGGCCGGCTTCCTGACCCGGGCGGGCGCTCCACCACACCCCGAGCCCTGTGGGCCGGCTGCTATACCCCGGCGGCCGCTCCACCTCAACCGGAGCCCCGCCGGGCCAGCTGGTTGACCCGGGCGGCCGCTCCACAACCGACCGAGCCCGGCCGGGCCGGCTTCCTGACCCGGGCGGCCGATCCACCACACCCCGAGCCGGGCCGGGCCGGCCTCTTTACCCCGGCGGCCGCTCCACCACAACCGGAGCCCCGCCGGGCCAGCTGGTTGACCCGGGCGGCCGCTCCACAACCGACCGAGCCCGGCCGGGCCGGCTTCCTGACCCGGGCGGCCGCTCCACCACACTCCGAGCCGGGCCGGGCCGGGCCGGCTGCTTTACCCCGGCGGCCGCTCCACCACAACCGGAGCTCCGCCGGGCCAGATGGTTCACCCGGGCGGCCGCTCCACAACCGACCGAGCCCGGCCGGGCCGGCCTCCTGACCCGGGCTGCCGCTCCACCACACCCCGAGCCCGGCCGGGCCGGCTGCTTTACCCGGCGGCCGCTCCACCACAACCGGAGCCCCGCCGGGCCAGCTGGTTGACCCTGGCGGCCGCTCCACAACCGACCGAGCCCGGCCGGGCCGGCTTCCTGACCCGGGCGGCCGCTCCACCACACCCCGAGCCCGGCCGGGCCGGCTGCTTTACCCCGGCGGCCGCTCCACCACAACCGGAGCCCCGCCGGGCCAGCTGGTTGACCCGGGCGGCCGCTCCACAATCGACCGAGCCCGGCCGGGCCGGCTTCCTGACCCGGGCGGCCGCTCCACCACACCCCGAGCCGGGCCGGGTCGGCTGCTTTACCCTGGCGGCCGCTCCACCACAACCGGAGCCCCGCCGGGCCAGCTGGTTGACCCGGGCGGCCGCTCCACAACCGACCGAGCCCGGCCGGGCCGGCTTCCTGACCCGGGCGGCCGCTCCACCACACCCCCAGCCCGGCCGGGCCGGCTGCTTTACCCCGGCGGCCGCTCCACCACAACCGGAGCCCCGCCGGGCCAGCTGGTTGACCCTGGCGGCCGCTCCACAACCGACCGAGCCCGGCCGGGCTGGCTTCCTGACCCGGGCGGCCGCTCCACCACACCCCGAGCCGGGCCGGGTCGGCTGCTTTACCTCGGCGGCCGCTCCACCATAACCGGAGCCCCACCGGGCCAGCTGGTTGACCCGGGAGCCGCTCCACAACCGACCGAGCTCGGCCGACCCGGCTTCCTGACCCGGTCGGCCGCTCCACCACACCCCGAGCCCGGCCGGGCCGGCTGCTTACCCCGGCGGCCGCTCCACCACAACCGGAGCCCCGCCGGGCCAGCTGGTTGACCCTGGCGGCCGCTCCACAACCGACCGAGCCCGGCCGGGCTGGCTTCCTGACCCGGGCGGCCGCTCCACCACACCCCGAACCGGGCCGGGTCGGCTGCTTTACCCCGGCGGCCGCTCCACCACAACCGGAGCCCCGCCGGGCCAGCTGGTTGACCCGGGGGGCCGCTCCACAACCGACCGAGCCCGGCCGGGCCGGCTTTCTGACCCCGGCGGCCGCTCCACCACAACACCAGCCCGGCCGGGCCGGCTGCTTTACCCCGGCGGCCGCTCCACCACAACCGGAGCCCCGCCGGGCCAGCTGGTTGAACCGGGCGGCCGCTCCACCACAGACCGAGCCTGGCCGGGCCGGCCTCCTGACCCGGGCGGCCGCTCCACCACACCCCCAGCCCGGCCGGGCCGGCTGCTTTACCCCGGCGGCCGCTCCACCACAACCGGAGCCCCGCCGGGCCAGCTGGTTGACCCGGGCGGCCGCTCCACAACCGACCGAGCCCGGCCGGGCCGGCTTCCTCACCCCGGCGGCCGCTCCACCACAACCCCAGCCCGGCCGGGCCGGCTGCTTTACCCCGGCGGCCGCTCCACCACAACCGGAGCCCCGCCGGGCCAGCTGGTTGACCCGGGCGGCCGCTCCACAACCGACCGAGCCCGGCCGGGCCGGCTTCCTCACCCCGGCGGCCGCTCCACCACAACCCCAGCCCGGCCGGGCCGGCTGATTTACCCCGGCGGCCGCTCCACCACAACCGGAGCCCCGCCGGGCCAGCTGGTTGACCCCGGCGGCCGCTCCACAACCGACCGAGTCCGGCCGGGCCGGCTTCCTGACCCGGGCGGCCGCTCCACCACACCCCCAGCCCGGCCGGGCCGGCTGCTTTACCCCGGCGGCCGCTCCACCACAACCGGAGCCCCGCCGGGCCAGCTGGTTGACCCGGGCGGCCGCTCCACAACCGACCGAGCTCGGTCGGGCCGGCTTCCTGACCCGGGCGGTCGCTCCACCACACCCCGACCCCGGCCGGGCCGGCTGCTTTACCCCGGCGGCAGCTCCACCACAACCGGAGCCCCGCCGGGCCGGCTGGTTGACCCGGGAGCCGCTCCACAACCGACCGAGCTCGGCCGGGCCGGCTTCCTGACCCGGGCGGCCGCTCCACCACACCCCGAGCTCGGCGGGCCGGCTGCTTTACTCCGGCGGCCGCTCCACCTAAACCGGAGCCCCGCCGGGCCAGCTGGTTGACCCGGGCGGCCGCTCCACAACCGACCGAGCCCGGCCGGGCCGGCTTCCTGACCCGGGCGGCCGCTCCACCACACCCTGAGCCGGGCCGGGCCGGCTGCTTTAGCCCGGCGGCCGCTCCACCACAACCGGAGCCCCGCCAGGCCAGCTGGTTGACCCGGGCGGCCGCTCCACAAGCGACCGAGCCCGGCCGGGCCGGCTTCCTGACCCCGGCGGCCGCTCCACCACAACCCCAGCCCGGCCGGGCCGGCTGCTTTACCCCGGCGGCCGCTCCACCACAACCGGAGCCCCGCCGGACCAGCTGGTTGACCCGGGAGCCGCTCCACAACCGACCGAGCCCGGCCGGGCCGGCTTCCTGACCCGGGCGGCCGCTCCACCACACCCCGAGCCGGGCCGGGTCGGCTGCTTTACCCTGGCGGCCGCTCCACCACAACCGGAGACCCGCCGGGCCAGCTGGTTGACCCGGGCGGCCGCTCCACCACAGACCGAGCCCGGCCGGGCCGGCCTCCTGACCCGGGCTGCCGCTCCACCACACCCCGAGCCCGGCCGGGCCGGCTGCTTTACCTCGGCGGCCACTCCACCATAACCGGATCCCCGTCGGGCCAGCTGGTTGACCCGGGCGGCCGCTCCACAACCGACCGAGTCCGGCCGGGCTGGCTTCCTGACCCGGGCGGCCGCTCCACCACACCCCCAGCCCGGCCGGGCCGGCTGCTTTACCCCGGCGGCAGCTCCACCACAACCGGAGCCCCGCCGGGCCGGCTGGTTGACCCGGGAGCCGCTCCACAACCGACCGAGCTCGGCCGGGCCGGCTTCCTGACCCGGGCGGCCGCTCCACCACACCCCGAGCTCGGCGGGCCGGCTGCTTTACCCCGGCGGCCGCTCCACCTCAACCGGAGCCCCGCCGGGCCAGCTGGTTGACCCGGGCGGCCGCTCCACAACCGACCGAGCCCGGCCGGGCCGGCTTCCTGACCCGGGCGGCCGCTCCACCACACCCCGAGCCGGGCCGGGCCGGCTGCTTTAGCCCGGCGGCCGCTCCACCACAACCGGAGCCCCTCCAGGCCAGCTGGTTGACCCGGGCGGCCGCTCCACAACCGACCGAGCCCGGCCGTGCCGGCTTCCTGACCCGGGCGGCCGCTCCACCACACCCCGAGCCGGGCCGGGCCGGCTGCTTTACCCCGGCGGCCGCTCCACCACAACCGGAGCCCCGCCGGGCCAGCTGGTTGACCCGGGCGGCCGCTCCACAACAGACCGAGCCCGGCCGGGCCGGCTTCCTGACCCGGGCGGCCGCTCCACCACACCCCGAGCCCGGCCGGGCCGGCTGCTTTACCCCGGCGGCCGCTCCACCACAACCGGATCTCCGCCGGGCCAGCTGGTTGACCCGGGCGGCCGCTCCACAACCGACCGAGCCCGGCCGGGCCGGCTTCCTGACCCAGGCGGCCGCTCCACCACACCTCGAGCCGGGCCGGGCCGGCTGCTTTACCCCGGCGGCCGCTCCACCACAACCGGATCTCCGTCGGGCCAGCTGGTTGACCCGGGCGGCCGCTCCACCACACCCCGAGCCCGGCCGGGCCGGCTGCTTTACCCGGCGGCCGCTCCACCACAACCGGAGCCCCGCCGGGCCAGCTGGTTGACCCGGGCGGCCGCTCCACAACCGACCGAGCCCGGCCGGGCCGGCTTCCTGACCCGGGCGACCGCTCCACCACACCCCGAGCCCGGCCGGGCCGGCTGCTTTACCCCGGCGGCCGCTCCACCACAACCGGAGCCCCGCCGGGCCGGCTGGTTGACCCGGGAGCCGCTCCACAACCGACCGAGCTCGGCCGGGCCGGCTTCCTGACCCGGGCGGCCGCTCCACCACACCACGAGCTCGGCGGGCCGGCTGCTTTACCCCGGCGGCCGCTCCACCTCAACCGGAGCCCCGCCGGGTCAGCTGGTTGACCCGGGCGGCCGCTCCACAACCGACCGAGCCCGGCCGGGCCGGCTTCCTGACCCGGGCGGCCGCTCCACCACACCCCGAGCCGGGCCGGGCCGGCTGCTTTAGCCCGGCGGCCGCTCCACCACAACCGGAGCCCCGCCAGGCCAGCTGGTTGACCCGGGCGGCCGTTCCACAACCGACCGAGCCCGGCCGGGCCGGCTTCCTGACTCCGGCGGCCGCTCCACCACAACCCCAGCCCGGCCGGGCCGGCTGCTTTACCCCGGCGGCCGCTCCACCACAACCGGAGCCCCGCCGGGCCAGCTGGTTGACCCGGGAGCCGCTCCACAACCGACCGAGCCCGGCCGGGCCGGCTTCCTGACCCGGGCGGCCGCTCGACCACACCCCGAGCCGGGCCGGGTCGGCTGCTTTACCCCGGCGGCCGCTCCACTACAACCGGAGCCCCGCCGGGCCAGCTGGTTGACCCGGGCGGCCGCTCCACAACCGACCGAGCCCGGCGGGGCCGGCTTCCTGACCCGGGCGGCCGCTCCACCACACCCCGAGCCCGGCCGGGCCGGCTGCTTTACCCCGGCGGCCGCTCAACCACAACCGGAGCCCCGCCGGGCCAGCTGGTTGACCCTGGCGGCCGCTCCACAACCGACTGATCCTGGCCGGGCCGGCTTCCTGACCCGGGCGGCCGCTCCACCACACCCCCAGCCCGGCCGGGCCGGCTGCTTTACCCGGCGGCCGCTCCACCACAACCGGAGCCCCGCCGGGCCAGCTGGTTGACCCGGGAGCCGCTCCACAACCGACCGAGCTCGGCCGGGCCGGCTTCCTGACCCGGTAGGCCGCTCCACCACACCCCGAGCCCGGCCGGGCCGGCTGCTTTACCCCGGAGGCCGCTCCACCACAACCGGATCCCCGCCGGGCCAGCTGGTTGACCCGGGCGGCCTCTCCACCACAGACCCAGCTCGGCCGGGCCGGCTTCCTGACCCGGGCGGCCGCTCCACCACACCCCCAGCCCGGCCGGGACGGCTGCTTTACCCCGGCGGCAGCTCCACCACAACCGGAGCCCCGCCGGGCCGGCTGGTTGACCCGGGAGCCGCTCCACAACCGACCGAGCTCGGCCGGGCCGGCTTCCTGACCCGGGCGGCCGCTCCACCACACCCCGAGCCCGGCCGGGCCCGCTGCTTTACCCCGGCGGCCGCTCCACCTCAACCGGAGCCCCGCCGGGCCAGCTGGTTGACCCGGGCGGCCGCTCCACAACCGACCGAGCCCAGCCGGGCCGGCTTCCTGACCCGGGCGGCCGCTCCACAACCGACCGAGCCCAGCCTGGCCGGCTTCCTGACCCGGGCGGCCGCTCCACCACACCCCGAGCCGGGCCGGGCCGGTTGCTTTACCCCGGCGGCCGCTCCACCACAAACGGAGCCCCGCCAGGCCAGCTGGTTGACCCGGGCGGCCGCTCCACAACCGACCGAGCCCGGCCGGGCCGGCTTTCTGACCCCGGCGGCCGCTCCACCACAACCCCAGCCCGGCCGGGCCGGCTGCTTTACCCCGGCGGCCGCTCCACCACAACCGGAGCCCCGCCGGGCCAGCTGGTTGACCCGGGAGCCGCTCCACCACAGACCCAGCCCGGCCGGGCCGGCCTCCTGACCCGGGCTGCCGCTCCACCACACCCCGAGCCCGGCCGGGCCGGCTGCTTTACCCCGGCGGCCGCTCCACCACAACCGGAGCCCCGCCGGGCCAGCTGGTTGACCCGGGCGGCCGCTCCACCACAGACCGAGCCTGGCCGGGCCGGCCTCCTGACCCGGGCGGCCGCTCCACCACACCCCGAGCCGGGCCGGGCCGGCTGCTTTACCCCGGCGGCCGCTCCACCACAACCGGAGCCCCGCCGGGCCAGCTGGTTTACCCGGGCGGCCGCTCCACAACCGACCGAGCCAGGCCGGGCCGGCTTCCTGACCCGGGCGGGCGCTCCACCACACCCCGAGCCGGGCCGGGCCGGCTGCTTTACCCCGGCGGCCGCTCCACCACAACCGGAGCCCCGCCGGGCCAGCTGGTTGACCCGGGCCGCCGCTCCACAACAGACCGAGCCCGGCCGGGCCGGCTTCCTGACCCGGGCGGCCGCTCCACCACACCCCCAGCCCGGCCGGGCCGGCTGCTTTACCCCGGCGGCCGCTCCACCACAACCGGATCTCCGCCGGGCCAGCTGGTTGACCCGGGCGGCCGCTCCACAACCGACCGAGCCCGGCCGGGCCGGCTTCCTGACCCAGGCGGCCGCTCCACCACACCTCGAGCCGGGCCGGGCCGGCTGCTTTACCCCGGCGGCCGCTCCACCACAACCGGAGCCCCGCCGGGCAAGCTGGTTGACCCGGGCGGCCGCTCCACCACAGACCGATCCTGGCCGGGCCGGCCTCCTGACCCGGGCGGCCGCTCCACCACACCCCCAGCCCGGCCGGGCCGGCTGCTTTTCCCCGGCGGCCGCTCCACCACAACCGGAGCCCCGCCGGGCCAGCTGGTTGACCCGGGAGCCGCTCCACAACCGACCGAGCTCGGCCGGGCCGGCTTCCTGACCCGGTAGGCCGCTCCACCACACCCCGATCCTGGCCGGGCCGGCTGCTTTACCCCGGCGGCCGCTCCACCACAACCGGATCTCCGTCGGGCCAGCTGGTTGACCCGGGCGGCCGCTCCACCACACCCCGAGCCCGGCCGGGCCGGCTGCTTTACCCGGCGGCCGCTCCACCACAACCGGAGCCCCGCCGGGCCAGCTGGTTGACCCGGGCGGCCGCTCCACAACCGACCGAGCCCGGCCGGGCCGGCTTCCTGACCCGGGCGACCGCTCCACCACACCCCGAGCCCGGCCGGGCCGGCTGCTTTACCCCGGCGGCCGCTCCACCACAACCGGAGCCCCGCCGGGCCGGCTGGTTGACCCGGGAGCCGCTCCACAACCGACCGAGCTCGGCCGGGCCGGCTTCCTGACCCGGGCGGCCGCTCCACCACACCACGAGCTCGGCGGGCCGGCTGCTTTACCCCGGCGGCCGCTCCACCTCAACCGGAGCCCCGCCGGGTCAGCTGGTTGACCCGGGCGGCCGCTCCACAACCGACCGAGCCCGGCCGGGCCGGCTTCCTGACCCGGGCGGCCGCTCCACCACACCCCGAGCCGGGCCGGGCCGGCTGCTTTAGCCAGGCGGCCGCTCCACCACAACCGGAGCCCCGCCAGGCCAGCTGGTTGACCCGGGCGGCCGTTCCACAACCGATCGAGCCCGGCCGGGCCGGCTTCCTGACTCCGGCGGCCGCTACACCACAACCCCAGCCCGGCCGGGCCGGCTGCTTTACCCCGGCGGCCGCTCCACCACAACCGGAGCCCCGCCGGGCCAGCTGGTTGACCCGGGAGCCGCTCCACAACCGACCGAGCCCGGCCGGGCCGGCTTCCTGACCCGGGCGGCCGCTCCACCACCCCCCGAGCCGGGCCGGGTCGGCTGCTTTACCCCGGCGGCCGCTCCACCACAACCGGAGCCCCGCCGGGCCAGCTGGTTGACCCGGGCGGCCGCTCCACAACCGACCGAGCCCGGCCGGGCCGGCTTCCTGACCCGGGCGGCCGCTCCACCACACCCCGAGCCCGGCCGGGCCGGCTGCTTTACCCCGGCGGCTGCTCAACCACAACCGGAGCCCCGCCGGGCCAGCTGGTTGACCCTGGCGGCCGCTCCACAACCGACTGATCCTGGCCGGGCCGGCCTCCTGACCCGGGCGGCCGCTCCACCACACCCCCAGCCCGGCCGGGCCGGCTGCTTTACCACGGCGGCCGCTCCACCACAACCGGAGCCCCGCCGGGCCAGCTGGTTGACCCGGGAGCCGCTCCACAACCGACCGAGCTCGGCCGGGCCGGCTTCCTGACCCGGTAGGCCGCTCCACCACACCCCGAGCCCGGCCGGGCGGGCTGCTTTACCCCGGCGGCCGCTCCACCACAACCGGATTTCCGCCGGGCCAGCTGGTTGACCCGGGCGGCCTCTCCACCACAGACCCAGCCCGGCCGGGCCGACCTCCTGACCCGGGCTGCCGCTCCACCACACCCCGAGCCCGGCCGGGCCGGCTGCTTTACCCCGGCGGCCGCTCCACCACAACCGGATCCCCGCCGGGCCAGCTGGTTGACCCGGGCGGCCGCTCCACCACAGACCCAGCCCCGCCGGGCCGGCCTCCTGACCCGGGCTGCCGCTCCACCACACCCCGAGCCCGGCCGGGCCGGCTGCTTTACCCCGGCGGCCGCTCCACCATAACCGGAGCCCCGCCGGGCCAGCTGGTTGACCCGGGCGGCCGCTCCACAACCGACCGAGTCTGGCCGGGCCGGCTTCCTGACCCGGGCGGCCGCTCCACCACACCCCCAGCCCGGCCGGGACGGCTGCTTTACCCCGGCGGCAGCTCCACCACAACCGGAGCCCCGCCGGGCCGGCTGGTTGACCCGGGAGCCGCTCCACAACCGACCGAGCTCGGCCGGGCCGGCTTCCTGACCCGGACGGCCGCTCCACCACACCCCGAGCCCGGCCGGGCCCGCTGCTTTACCCCGGCGGCCGCTCCACCTCAACCGGAGCCCCGCCGGGCCAGCTGGTTGACCCGGGCGGCCGCTCCACAACCGACCAAGCCCAGCCGGGCCGGCTTCCTGACCCGGGCGGCCGCTCCACCACACCCCGAGCCGGGCCGGGCCGGTTGCTTTACCCCGGCGGCCGCTCCACCACAAACGGAGCCCCGCCAGGCCAGCTGGTTGACCCGGGCGGCCGCTCCACAACCGACCGAGCCCGGCCGGGCCGGCTTTCTGACCCCGGCGGCCGCTCCACCACAACCCCAGCCCGGCCGGGCCGGCTGCTTTACCCCGGCGGCGGCTCCACCACAACCGGAGCCCCGCCGGGCCAGCTGGTTGACCCCGGAGCCGCTCCACCACAGACCCAGCCCGGCCGGGCCGGCCTCCTGACCCGGGCTGCCGCTCCACCACACCCCGAGCCCGGCCGGGCCGGCTGCTTTACCCCGGCGGCCGCTCCACCACAACCGGAGCCCCGCCGGGCCAGCTGGTTGACCCGGGCGGCCGCTCCACCACAGACCGAGCCTGGCCGGGCCGGCCTCCTGACCCGGGCGGCCGCTCCACCACACCCCGAGCCGGGCCGGGCCGGCTGCTTTACCCCGGCGGCCGCTCCACCACAACCGGAGCCCCGCCGGGCCAGCTGGTTGACCCGGGCGGCCGCTCCACAACCGACCGAGCCCGGCCGGGCCGGCTTCCTGACCCGGACGGCCGCTCCACCACACCCCGAGCCCGGCCGGGCCGGCTGCTTTACCCCGGCGGCCGCTCCACCACAACCGGATCCACGCCGGGCCAGCTGGTTGACCCGGGCGGCCGCTCCACAACCGACGGAGCCCGTCCGGGCCGGCTTCCTGACCCGGGCGGCCGCTCCACCACACCTCGAGCCCGGCCGGGCCCGCTGCTTTACCCCGGCGGCCGCTCCACCACAACCGGAGCCCCGCCGGGCCAGCTGGTTGACCCGGGCGGCCGCTCCACCACAGACAGATCCTGGCCGGGCCGGCCTCCTGACCCGGGCGGCCGCTCCACCACACCCCCAGCCCGGCCGGGCCGGCTGCTTTACCCCGGCGGCCGCTCCACCACAACCGGAGCCCCGCCGGGCCAGCTGGTTGACCGGGAGCCGCTCCACAACCGACCGAGCTCGGCCGGGCCGGCTTCCTGACCCGGTAGGCCGCTCCACCACACCCCGAGCCCGGCCGGGCCGGCTGCTTTACCCCGGCGGCCGCTCCACCACAACCGGAGCCCCGCCGGGCCAGCTGGTTGACCCGGGCGGCCGCTCCACAACCGACCGAGCCCGGCCGGGCCGGCTTCCTGACCCGGGCGACCGCTCCACCACACCCCGAGCCCGGCCGGGGCGGCTGCTTTACCCCGGCGGCCGCTCCACCACAACCGGATCCACGCCGGGCCAGCTGGTTGACCCGGGCGGCCGCTCCACCACAGACCCAGCCCCGCCGGGCCGGCCTCCTGACCCGGGCTGCCGCTCCACCACACCCCGAGCCCGGCCGGGCCGGCTGCTTTACCCCGGCGGCCGCTCCACCATAACCGGAGCCCCGCCGGGCCAGCTGGTTGACCCGGGCGGCCGCTCCACCACAGACCGAGTCCGCCCGGGCCGGCCTCCTGACCCGGGCTGACGCTCCACCACACCCCGATCCCGGCCGGGCCGGCTGCTTTACCCCGGCGGCAGCTCCACCACAACCGGAGCCCCGCCGGGCCGGCTGGTTGACCCGGGAGCCGCTCCACAACCTACCGAGCTCGGCCGGGCCGGCTTCCTGACCCGGGCGGCCGCTCCACCACTCCCCGAGCTCGGCGGGCCGGCTGCTTTACCCCGGCGCTCGCTCCACCTCAACCGGAGCCCCGCCGGGCCAGCTGGTTGACCCGGGCGGCCGCTCCACAACCGACCGAGCCCGGCCGGGCCGGCTTCCTGACCCGGGCGGCCGCTCCACCACACCCCGAGCCGGGCCGGGCCGGCTGCTTTAGCCCGGCGGCCGCTCCACCACAACCGGAGCCCCGCCGGGCCAGCTGGTTGACCCGGGCGGCCGCTCCACAACCGACCGAGCCCGGCCGGGCCGGCTTCCTGACCCCGGCGGCCGCTCCACCACAACCCCAGCCCGGCCGGGCCGGCTGCTTTACCCCGGCGGCCGCTCCACCACAACCGGAGCCCCGCCGGGCCAGCTGGTTGACCGGGGAGCCGCTCAACAACCGACCGAGCCCGGCCGGGCCGGCTTCCTGACCCGGGCGGCCGCTCCACCACAACCGGATCTCCGTCGGGCCAGCTGGTTGACCCGGGCGGCCGCTCCACCACACCCCGAGCCCGGGCGGGGCGGCTGCTTTACCCGGCGGCCGCTCCACCACAACCGGAGCCCCGCCGGGCCAGCTGGTTGACCCGGGCGGCCGCTCCACAACCGACCGAGCCCGGCCGGGCCGGCTTCGTGACCCGGGCGACCGCTCCACCACACCCCGAGCCCGGCCGGGCCGGCTGCTTTACCCCGGCGGCCGCTCCACCACAACCGGAGCCCCGCCGGGCCAGCTGGTTGACCCGGGCGGCCTCTCCACCACAGACCCAGCCCGACCGGGCCGGCCTCCTGACCCGGGCTGCCGCTCCACCACACCCCGAGCCCGGCCGGGCCGGCTGCTTTACCCCGGCGGCCGCTCCACCACAACCGGATCCCCGCCGGGCCAGCTGGTTGACCCGGGCGGCCGCTCCACCACAGACCCAGCCCCGCCGGGCCGGCCTCCTGACCCGGGCTGCCGCTCCACCACACCCCGAGCCCGGCCGGGCCGGCTGCTTTACCCCGGCGGCCGCTCCACCACAACCGGAGCCCCGCCGGGCCAGCTGGTTGACCCGGGCGGCCGCTCCACAACCGACCGAGTGCGGCCGGACCGGCTTCCTGACCGGGGCGGCCGCTCCACCACACCCCCAGCCCGGCCGGGCCGGCTGCTTTACCCCGGCGGCAGCTCCATCACAACCGGAGCCCCGCCGGGCCGGCCTCCTGACCCGGGCTGCCGCTCCACCACACCCCGAGCCGGGCCGGGCCGGGCCGGCTGCTTTACCCCGGCGGCAGCTCCACCACAACCGGAGCCCCGCCGGGCCGGCTGCTTTACCCCGGCGGCCGCTGCACCACAACCGGAGCCCCGCCGGGCCAGCTGGTTGACCCGGGCGGCCGCTCGACAACCGACCGAGCCCGGCCGGGCCGGCTTCCTGACCCCGGCGGCCGCTCCACCACACCCCCAGCCCGGCCGGGCCGGCTGCTTTACCCCGGCGGCAGATCCACCACAACCGGAGCCCCGCTGGGCCAGCTGGTTGACCCGGGAGCCGCTCCACAACCGACCGAGCTCGGCCGGGCCGGCTTCCTGACCCGGGCGGGCGCTCCACCAGACCCCGAGCCCGGCCGGGCCGGCTGCTTTACCCCGGCGGCCGCTCCACCTCAACCGGAGCCCCGCCGGGCCAGCTGGTTGACCCCCGCGGCCGCTCCACAACCGACCGAGCACGGCCGGGCCGGCTTCCTCACCCGGGCGGCCGCTCCACCACAACCGGAGCCCCGCCAGGCCAGCTGGTTGACCCGGGCGGCCGCTCCACAACCGACCGAGCCCGGCCGGGGCGGCTTCCTGACCCCGGCGGCCGCTCCACCACAACCCCAGCCCGGCCGGGCCGGCTGCTTTACCCTGGCGGCCGCTCCACCACAACCGGAGCCCCGCCGGGCCAGCTGGTTTACCCCGGCGGCCGCTCCACAACCGACCGAGTCCGGCCGGGCCGGCTTCCTGACCCGGGCGGCCGCTCCACCACACCCCCAGCCCGGCCGGGCCGGGTGCTTTACCCCTGCGGCAGCACCACCACAACCGGAGCCCCGCCGGGCCAGCTGGTTGACCCGGGCGGCCGCTCCACAACCGACCGAGCCCGGCCGGGCCGGCTTGCTGACCCGGGCGGCCGCTCCACCACACCCCGAGCCCGGCCGGGCCGGCTGCTTTACCCCGGCGGCCGCTCCACCACAACCGGAGCCCCGCCGGGCCAGCTGGTTGACCCTGGCGGCCGCTCCACAACCGACCGAGCCCGGCCGGGCCGGCTTCCTGACCCGGGCGGCGGCTCCACCACACCCCCAGCCCGGCCGGGCCGGCTGCTTTACCCCGGCGGCAGATCCACCACAACCGGAGCCCCGCCGGGCCAGCTGGCTGACCCCCGCGGCCGCTCCACAACCGACCGAGCACGGCCGGGCCGGCTTCCTCACCCGGGCGGCCGCTCCACCACACCCCGAGCCGGGCCCGGCCGGCTGCTTTACCCCGGCGGCCGCTCCACCACAACCGGAGCCCCGCCAGGCCAGCTGGTTGACCCGGGCGGCCGCTCCACAACCGACCGAGCCCGGCCGGGGCGGCTTCCTGACCCCGGCGGCCGCTCCACCACAACCCCAGCCCGGCCGGGCCGGCTGCTTTACCCTGGCGGCCGCTCCACCACAACCGGAGCCCCGCCGGGCCAGCTGGTTTACCCCGGCGGCTGCTCCACAACCGACCGAGTCCGGCCGGGCCGGCTTCCTGACCCGGGCGGCCGCTCCACCAAACCCCCAGCCCGGCCGGGCCGGCTGCTTTACCCCTGCGGCAGCTCCACCACAACCGGAGCCCCGCCGGGCCAGCTGGTTGACCCGGGAGCCGCTCCACAACCGACCGAGCTCGGCCGGGCCGACTTCCTGACCCGGGCGGCCGCTCCACCACACCCCGAGCCCGGCCGGGCCGGCTGCTTTACCCCGGCGGCCGCTCCACCACAACCGGAGCCCCGCCGGGCCAGCTGGTTGACCCTGGCGGCCGCTCCACAACCGACCGAGCCCGGCCGGGCCGGCTTCCTTACCCGGGCGGGCGCTCCACCACACCCCGAGCCGGGCCGGGTCGGCTGCTTTACCCCGGCGGCCGCTCCACCACAACCGGAGCCCCGCCGGGCCAGCTGGTTGACCCGGGCGGCCGCTCCACAACCGACCGAGCCCGGCCGGGCCGGCTTCCTGACCCCGGCGGCCGCTCCACCACAACCCCAGCCCGGCCGGGCCGGCTGCTTTACCCCGGCGGCCGCTCCACCACAACCGGAGCCCCGCCGGGCCAGCTGGTTGAACCGGGCGGCCGCTCCACCACAGACCGAGCCTGGCCGGGCCGGCCTCCTGACCCGGGCGGCCGCTCCACCACACCCCCAGCCCGGCCGGGCCGGCTGCTTTACCCCGGCGGCCACTCCACCACAACCGGAGCCCCGCCGGGCCAGCTGGTTGACCCGGGAGCCGCTCCACAACCGACCGAGCCCGGCCGGGCCGGCTTCCTGACCCGGGCGGCCGCTCTACCACACCCCGAGCCCGGCCGGGCCGGCTGCTTTGCCCCGGCGGCCGCTCCACCACAACCGGAGCCCCGCCGGGCCAGCTGGTTGACCCGGGCGGTTGCTCCACAGCCGACCGAGCCCGGCCGGGCCGGCTTCCTGACCCGGGCGGCCGCTCCACCACACCCCGAGCCGGGCCGGGCCGGCTGCTTTACCCCGGCGGCCGCTCCACCACAACCGGAACCCCGCCAGGACGGCTGCTTGACCCGGGCGGCCGCTCCACCACCGCCCGAGCCGGGCCGGGCCGGCTTCCTGACCCGGGCGGCCGCCGACCACAGCCCGAGGCCGGCCGTGCTGGCTGGTTGACCCGGCCTGCCGCTCCACCACAGCCTGATGCCCAAAGGTCTGAGCATCACTGTCCAGTGCAGTGCGGACTGTCCTCCTCTGCCTGCAGCCACCGAAGTGCAGTGGGGGCAGCAAGTGCAAGGCTGGAGACCGTGAAGCCACAACCAGCAGGCGAGCCATGACCAACAAATGGGACAATAAGATTTGTCATCTCAGTGACACATGAGATGGCAGCAGAGAGCCGCACTTGGGACAATTTTCCTAGGGACCATCCTGTGCTAGGGTAAGTTTTAAATTTTTCAAAGGACTGAAATTATGTACACTATGTTTCTTACTGACATTGCTGTTAATATAGAAATCAGGAACAGAAGGGAACTAGGAAGTCCTGCTATTGAAAACTTACTAAACGCACGTCTAAACAACATTGCGATCAACAGTCATATTCTACTGCATTCAACCACTATTCCTGCTGACCACTCACTAACATGTTATTCCCAAAAGGCCCACGAAATGGCAGCAGAGACACACCTGGGAACATTTTACTATTTGCTTGGCCAACAGGTTCATTTGGTTTTTAGGTAAGGAGACAATGAAAGACGCTTTTCACTTTAACCAATAATTTTCTTAAAGAACATATTCACCATTTTGTTGCACTGCTTTCTGCAATCTTTCAGGCATCTTCATAACTACATCTTCCCAAAACTTTTTATCTTTTGGCCAAGCCAATAAAAAGCCAGTTTCAACAAGCATCGCAGCATTGAAAGTATAGACAATGTTTCTCTAAGTGTTCTCCTTGCACTTAAGCTAGAATGTACAAAAAACTGAGTGACTGGAAGCCCTGGCTGGTGTAGCTCAGTGGATTGAGCACGGGCTAAAAACAACGAAATGCCGGGCTAAACTGGTAAGAGGGGCGAAGCCAGCAGCGGAGCAGGTTGACCGAAAAGATCCCGACCTGGTGGTGCGCAAACAGCCGAAGGTGCAGATCGCAGGTGCGGGCTAGGTAAGAGGCGTGGCTGGCTGTCGGCGGTAGGTCGCACATTTGCGTGCAGATAAACCAGTGAAGAGGCGAGCATTGAGACCGCACGGTGCAGGGCAGCAGGCTCGCACAATTCCGCTCGGATAAACAGACCGGGGAAAGGGGTGGGACGGACTGGGCTAGTGGAGAAGACCGCCATTGTTCCCCCTCTGACCCCGCCCCCACATACAGCGTCACAAACCAGCGTCATGGGTGGCCCCGCCCTGGTAAACAACTAAGGCTCCGCTCCTCGTACTTAAGGGTGCGAACAGACCAAAAATGGCTCAAGAACAACTCAGAGCCCCAGAGCCGATAAATCTAAGCGATGAAGAAATAGCTAAACTTTCAGATGCACAGTTCAAAACACTGGTGACCAGGATCCTCACAGAACTGGTTGATATTAGTCACGAATTAGAGAAACATATGAAAGCTAAACTAATAAAAATGAATGGTAATGCAAAGAAAACCAATAGTAAGGGAAAGGAGATTGGGACTTAAATCAATGGAGTGGACCAGAAGAAAGAAAAAGAGGATCAAACAGAAAAGAATAAAGAAACCAGAATGCATAAAAATGAGGAGAGGCTTAGGGACCTCCAGGACATCGTTAAACGTGCTAACATTCGAATTATAGGGATACCAGAAGGGGAAGAGTCATGAGTGGAAGCCTTATTTGAACAAATAATAAAAGAGAACTTCCCCATTCTGGCAGAGAAAGTAGACTTCCAGGAAATCCAGGAAGCTCAGAGAGTCCCAAAGAAGTTGGACCCAAGAAGGAACACACCAAGGCACATCATCATTATATTAGCCAAGATTCAAATGAAGGAGAGAATCCTAGAAGCAGCAAGAGATAAGGGGACAGTCACCTACAAAGGAGTTCCCATCAGACTGTCAGCGGATCTCTCAAAAGAGACCTTACAGGCAAGAAGGTGCTGGAAAGAGGTATTCCAAGTCATGAAAACCAAGGACCTACAATCAAGATTGCTCTAGCCAGCAAAGTTTTCATTTAGAATAGAAGGACAGATAAAGTGCTTCTCAGATAAGATCAAATTCAAGGAGTTCATCCTCACCAAACCCTTATTATATGAAATGTTAAAGGGGCTTATCTAAGAAAAAGAAGATAAAATAGACGAACAGTGAAAGGACAGCAAACTCACAGTTATGAACAACCACACCTAAAACAAAAGCAGACTAAGAGGACAGCTAGATCAAGAGCAGAACCATAGAAAGGAAGATCACATGGAGGCTTAGCAACAGGGGAGTGGGAGGAGGAGAAGGGGGGAGAAGGTACAGAAAATAAGTAGCATAGACAGTAGATAGAAAATAGATAGGGGGAGGGTAAGAATAGTAGGGGGAATATAGAATCTAAAGAATTTGAGACACGTGTTCATGAACTAAAGGGGGAAATGGTGGGGGAGGGGTATGCATGGTGGAGGGGAACGGAGGGGGGAATAGAACAAATGGAATGGCATAATCAATAAAAAAGTTAAAAGAGAAAATAAAAAAACAAACACGCACTCCCACCTCAACCCGAGGCTTTCCCGTCTTCTGCTTCAACTCTTTTTCTCAGGCAGTGCTTGCGGTTGGTCTGATGGGGCAGCACGTGTTGCGAATTTCCCCAAGGAGCTCCTCCTACAGGACGCCCTCTGGTATCAGCACACAGGCAACGTCACCTCCTTTCGATGAAGACTGCCCTGTATGGAGGGGATGCTGCTGGTGCTTCCTTCATTTGCCTACAATCTTTCCTGTTCCACATTATTCTCAAGTTTCATCCGTTCACACCACCACACAATTTGCTTGCAAGCAGAATGGTTTCTATATATTTCCATAGAAAACCCCATGTGGAAATGAGGTCAAGAAAGTTTCCCCCCCCCACACACACACACCCAGCTTAACTTCTGGGGAACCCAAACATCAAAGGGATTCACTGTAATCTTGCAGGTGCATATGATTTTTGACACTGGATCTGGATACTTTGAGTATGTCATCAGTCTCCCACATGGCATGGTGTGGTCTGTCTTCAGTGAACATCTGGACTCTATGGCTCTGAACTGCCAATGGTCTGCCAGACCTGTGGGGCACCTTTGTGTGAGAAATCTTGGGTTGAAACTTTGCAAACCACCTCGGACACATTTCATCACCTACAAGGCCTTCTCCATACACACCACCAATCTTTATTTTGCATTCCAGTTGCGTGTTCACCTTTCTTGAAATGACAGTGTAATGTGCCAAAAGCATTCCTTCTGTTCATCCCTCTTCAGTATGAAAATGACCACAAAATCACAGTGGTTTCGATGAGTTTTTTTCTTTCAATGCCCATTTGTATGACATTTGTCACGGTGCAGTCTGACCCGACGCTTTTCCGTAAAATTAGACAAGTTAGCAAACCAGAGTCACAGGACAGGGCAGTGAGGGTGGTGAGGGCCAAACTGACTTTTGGGCCAACTTGATAGAAATGAAGCTTCAACCAGAATCGCATCATTTACAGTATGTTTTTTGTTCAGGCAGCACTTAAGCTAGAATTCACTGAAAATGAGTGACTAGAAGGTTCTGCTTTGTACTTCTGAAGTAGACTCCTACAGACCTTCCAAAATGAACCATCATGTGAGTTAAAAATAATTGGAACTGAATGATGCTAAAGATACTACACACTGAAACTTAAGAACAAAATCTGCACCTTTGAACACGTGGGTTAGTCACAAAACCCCCAATTGTACCAGAGTTGCACCCTTTTAGGAACTGAAAAGTGCAAAGGAAGCCAAGACACACTGGAGGGTACTGTGTCTAGACGCGTCCAGAAGGGCATGTACATAAAATGATAGTGATGTTATTTTATTATGTTTTGTTTTATTTTATTGTATTCTATTTCTGAATGGAGGATTTTGAATACACTTTACTTTCCCCTTGTTTAACGAAGCTGCAACAGACAAAACAAATTACAAACAATTTTCAAACACACTTCGAACTTGTGAAGACTTCACTCTATGACGCTACAAAGCCATTACCAAATAATGTCGCACAACACAGGTTCATCGCTCCCTTTGCCCTTCACTTGCACACCACTCACAAGGTAACTAGACCGTGCTGACATTAGACGCTTTGGAATGCACTTGGGAATATCACTACCGTCAAAAGCCATTGATATTCCACTACAATGAACCACTTTTCCTGCTGAACTGCACTGAGGTGTCATTCCCAAAAATAGCCATAAGATGGCAGCAGAGACCGACACTTGGAATGCCTGTCCCACAAAGGGCTCAGCTGACAGATTCCTTCACTTTTGACTTTGAGGTGCGATGACAGGCGCATTTTTCATTTTTCCTCAAACACGGTGACTGCACAAGGTCGTCGCCGTTCTGTTCCACTACTTTCTGCCACCTTTCAGGTAATTTCCACATTCCATGGTCCCCGAACTTTGTTATTTTTTTGGAGCAGAGAGCTCTTCTAGGTGGCTTCTACAGTGTTCCAGGGAATGGAAATTTCTCTCCAATAAGAGAAATTCAGACAGACCGAAGTCATTGGCCACGTGAAGGTGCAAGGTCTGGTGAGCACTGCGGATGAATCGGGACTGCTCAGCCAGGCTGGAACCTTTCATCACTGGTCACCAAAGAGAAACATGCATTCTCACCTTATCATGAAGCTTCTGCTGACAAATTCCAGACTCATTCCCTCAGGCGGTGCTTTCAGTTGTTCTGACCTGGAGCAGTGCTTGTTGCAAGTCACCTGCCAGCTTTGTACAAGGAACTCCTTCTCCAGGACCCCCTCCAGAAACCACCAGAAGGGTAACATCACCTCTTTCAGATGAAGACCAACTTATGCAGGGGCCTGGTGTTGGTTCTTTTGCTGACCCTGAATCTCTCCAATTCCACATTATTCTAACACATCAACCATTCATCACCCCTCACAATTTGTTTTGGAAATGGAATGTTTTTCTTACATTTCCATAGAGAACCACACGTGGATATGTGGTCCAGATGGCTCCGTCCTTCTACCCATATAACTTCTGTGGAAACCAAACATCAGGGAGACTAAGCTAACTGTGCTGGCGCAAATGATTTTCAATGCTTGGTTAGGATACTTTGAGTTTGTTGCCTGTCTCCCACCTGCCATAATGTGGTGTGTTTTCAGTTATCATCTCCCCTGGATGGCTCTCCACTGCGGCTGGCCTGATGGACCAGTGCAGCAACTGTGCACCAGAAATCTCTGGAATGAAACTCGGAAATACACGTGTGACATGTTCCATCACTCACAGCAATGTCACCATACACACCAAAAAATCTTTCTTTGCCTTACACTGGCACTTGTACCTGTCCCGAAATGACAAAGCCTAAAGGACTGAAAATGTTGCTTATGTTCTTTCATTTTCAGTGAGAAAGTGGCACATATTCTCCAGTTGTGATAAGATTTCTTTCATGCAAGCTGGTATGACAGCTGTCACGATGCATTCTAACAAAATGGTTTCCAATGACGTCAAGGCAAGTCTGTGAGACCAGAGCCAGGTGATGGCGTGGGGTGTGGCGGTGGGAGAGGGTGGGGGGCTGAACTGACATTTCTACCAGCCCCATTTAAAGCAAGTTTTAACCAGCACCGCAGCCTCGAAATCCTATACAAAATGTTTTTGCCCTTATAGCACTGAAGCAGCATTCATTGAGAATAGATGACTAGAAAGTGCTGTTCTTTGGGACTTGTGAAATCAACTCCTAAAGAACCTCTGAAATAAACTGCCATTGGCATTACAAAGTAACTGGGCCTGAGTGATGATAAAGATGCTCCGTAACAAAACTTGAGAAAGAAATCTTCACCCTTGAATGCACAGCTTAGACAAAGAAGCTGGAAATGCACATGTTTGCGCCGATAACAGGAACCTAAATTAGTAGACAAAGTCCAGGGAAAGGGAAGAAACAACCGTAGACACGTCCCAAAGGGCAGGTACATACAATGATGGCGCTGGTACTTTACTTTGCTTTTTGTGTATCTCTTGTAGCACCATCATATATAAATTTTACCTCCACATTGTTTTAGGAAGCTGCAACAGACAAAGCAAAGGACAAATGACTTTCACTCACACTTGGCACTTCTAAAAACCTGCCTCTATTATGCTACAAAGCCACTTCCAAAAAACGTCCCATAAAACACACTTATTCCTCCCTTGGCCATTACTCTGGAGACTAGTCAGAAGATAACTGTATAGTCCTGACAATTAGATGTTTTCCAATGCACTTGTAAATACCACTGCCATCAAAAGTCATTGATATTTCACTGGCATCAACCACTTTTCCTGCTGACGTAAACTAACATGTCATTCCCCAAAATGGCCACGAGATGGCAGCATAGAAAGACACTGGGAACATATACTGTACTGTGGGGTGGGCCAACTAGGTTCCTTCACGTTTTCCAGGAAAATTCAATGACAGGTACATTTTTTCATTATTCTCAAAAATGTGACTGGTTCAGGGCTTCAACATTTATTTCCAAGGCCCTCTGTTATAATTCGGACAACTTCACCATTCCATCTGCCCACAACATTGTTATCTTTCTGAGCACAGAACGCTTCCCGGCCTGGCCAGTTGGTCGACAAGGGCGGCCGCCGACCTCAGCCCGAGGACGGCCGGCCCGGCTGGTTGACACGGGCCGCCGCCGACCACGGCCCGAGGCCGACCGGGCCGGCTGCTTTACCCCGGCGGCCGCTCCACCACAACCGGAGCCCCGCCGGGCCAGCTGGTTGACCCGGGCGGCCGCTCCACCACAGACCGAGCCCGGCCGGGCCGGCCTCCTGACCCGGGCGGCCGCTCCACCACACCCCGAGCCGGGCCGGGCCGGCTGCTTTACCCCGGCGGCCGCTCCACCACAACCGGAGCCCCGCCGGGCCAGCTGGTTGACCCGGGCGGCCGCTCCACAACCGACCGAGCCAGGCCGGGCCGGCTTCCTGACCCGGGCGGGCGCTCCACCACACCCCGAGCCGGGCCGGGCCGGCTGCTTTACCCCGGCGGCCGCTCCACCACAACCGGAGCCCCGCCGGGCCAGCTGGTTGACCCGGGCGGCCGCTCCACAACAGACCGAGCCCGGCCGGGCCGGCTTCCTGACCCGGGCGGCCGCTCCACCACACCCCGAGCCCGGCCGGGCCGGCTGCTTTACCCCGGCGGCCGCTCCACCACAACCGGATCTCCGCCGGGCCAGCTGGTTGACCCGGGCGGCCGCTCCACAACCTACCGAGCTCGGCCGGGCCGGCTTCCTGACCCGGGCGGCCGCTCCACCACTCCCCGAGCTCGGCGGGCCGGCTGCTTTACCCCGGCGGCCGCTCCACCTCAACCGGAGCCCCGCCGGGCCAGCTGGTTGACCCGGGCGGCCGCTCCACAACCGACCGAGCCCGGCCGGGCCGGCTTCCTGACCCGGGCGGCCGCTCCACCACACCCCGAGCCGGGCCGGGCCGGCTGCTTTAGCCCGGCGGCCGCTCCACCACAACCGGAGCCCCGCCGGGCCAGCTGGTTGACCCGGGCGGCCGCTCCACAACCGACCGAGCCCGGCCGGGCCGGCTTCCTGACCCCGGCGGCCGCTCCACCACAACCCCAGCCCGGCCGGGCCGGCTGCTTTACCCCGGCGGCCGCTCCACCACAACCGGAGCCCCGCCGGGCCAGCTGGTTGACCGGGGAGCCGCTCCACAACCGACCGAGCCCGGCCGGGCCGGCTTCCTGACCCGGGCGGGCGCTCCAACACACCCCGAGCCGGGCCGGGTCGGCTGCTTTACCCCGGCGGCCGCTCCACCACAACCGGAGCCCCGCCGGGCCAGCTGGTTGACCCGGGCCGCCGCTCCACAACCGACCGAGCCCGGCCGGGCCGGCTTCCTGACCCCGGCGGCCGCTCCACCACAACCCCAGCCCGGCCGGGCCGGCTGCTTTACCCGGCGGCCGCTCCACCACAACCGGATCTCCGTCGGGCCAGCTAATTGACCCGGGCGGCCGCTCCACCACACCCCGAGCCCGGCCGGGCCGGCTGCTTTACCCTGCGGCCGCTCCACCACAACCGGAGCCCCGCCGGGCCAGCTGGTTGACCCGGGCGGCCGCTCCACAACCGACCGAGCCCGGCCGGGCCGGCTTCGTGACCCGGGCGACCGCTCCACCACACCCCGAGCCCGGCCGGGCCGGCTGCTTTACCCCGGCGGCCGCTCCACCACAACCGGAGCCCCGCCGGGCCAGCTGGTTGACCCGGGCGGCCTCTCCACCACAGACCCAGCCCGACCGGGCCGGCCTCCTGACCCGGGCTGCCGCTCCACCACACCCCGAGCCCGGCCGGGCCGGCTGCTTTACCCCGGCGGCCGCTCCACCACAACCGGATCCCCGCCGGGCCAGCTGGTTGACCCTGGCGGCCGCTCCACCACAGACCCAGCCCCGCCGGGCCGGCCTCCTGACCCGGGCTGCCGCTCCACCACACCCCGAGCCCGGCCGGGCCGGCTGCTTTATCCCGGCGGCCGCTCCACCATAACCGGAGCCCCGCCGGGCCAGCTGGTTGACCCGGGCGGCCGCTCCACAACCGACCGAGTGCGGCCGGACCGGCTTCCTGACCGGGGCGGCCGCTCCACCACACCCCCAGCCCGGCCGGGCCGGCTGCTTTACCCCGGCGGCAGCTCCACCACAACCGGAGCCCCGCCGGGCCGGCTGGTTGACCCGGGAGCCGCTCCACAACCGACCGAGCTCGGCCGGGCCGGCTTCCTGACCCGGGCGGCCGCTCCACCACACCCCGAGCTCGGCGGGCCGGCTGCTTTACCCCGGCGGCCGCTCCACCTCAACCGGAGCCCCGCCGGGCCAGCTGGTTGACCCGGGCGGCCGCTCCACAACCGACCGAGCCCGGCCGGGCCGGCTTCCTGACCCGGGCGGCCGCTCCACCACACCCCGAGCCGGGCCGGGCCGGCTGCTTTAGCCCGGCGGCCGCTCCACCACAACCGGAGCCCCGCCAGGCCAGCTGGTTGACCCGGGCGGCCGCTCCACAACCGACCGAGCCCGGCCGGGCCAGCTTCCTGACCCGGGCGGCCGCTCCACCACACCCCGAGCCGGGCCGGGCCGGCTGCTATAGCCCGGCGGCCGCTCCACCACAACCGGAGCCCCGCCGGTCCAGCTGGTTGACCCGGGAGCCGCTCCACAACCGACCGAGCCCGGCCGGGCCGGCTTCCTGACCCGGGCGGCCGCTCCACCACACCCCGAGCCGGGCCGGGTCGGCTGCTTTACCCCGGCGGCCGCTCCACCACAACCGGATCCCCGCCGGGCCAGCTGGTTGACCCGGGCGGCCGCTCCACCACAGACCCAGCCCCGCCGGGCCGGCCTACTGACCCGGGCTGCCGCTCCACCACACCCCGAGCCCGGCCGGGCCGGCTGCTTTACCCCGGCGGCCGCTCCACCATAACCGGAGCCCCGCCGGGCCAGCTGGTTGACCCGGGCGGCCGCTCCACAACCGACCGAGTCCGCCCGGGCCGGCCTCCTGACCCGGGCTGCCGCTCCACCACACCCCGATCCCGGCCGGGCCGGCTGCTTTACCCCGGCGGCAGCTCCACCACAACCGGAGCCCCGCCGGGCCGGCTGGTTGACCCGGGAGCCGCTCCACAACCTACCGAGCTCGGCCGGGCCGGCTTCCTGACCCGGGCGGCCGCTCCACCACTCCCCGAGCTCGGCGGGCCGGCTGCTTTACCCCGGCGGCCGCTCCACCTCAACCGGAGCCCCGCCGGGCCAGCTGGTTGACCCGGGCGGCCGCTCCACAACCGACCGAGCCCGGCCGGGCCGGCTTCCTGACCCCGGCGGCCGCTCCACCACAACCCCAGCCCGGCCGGGCCGGCTGCTTTACCCCGGCGGCCGCTCCACCACAACCGGAGCCCCGCCGGGCCAGCTGGTTGACCGGGGAGCCGCTCCACAACCGACCGAGCCCGGCCGGGCCGGCTTCCTGACCCGGGCGGCCGCTCCACCACACCCCGAGCCGGGCCGGGTCGGCTGCTTTACCCCGGCGGCCGCTCCACCACAACCGGAGACCCGCCGGGCCAGCTGGTTGACCCGGGCCGCCGCTCCACAACCGACCGAGCCCGGCCGGGCCGGCTTCCTGACCCCGGCGGCCGCTCCACCACAACCCCAGCCCGGCCGGGCCGGCTGCTTTACCCCGGCGGCCGCTCCACCACAACCGGAGCCCCGCCGGGCCAGCTGGTTGACCCGGGCGGCCGCTCCACAACCGACCGAGCCCGGCCGGGCCGGCTTCCGGACCCGGGCGGCCGCTCCACCACACCCTGAGCCCGGCCGGGCCGGCTGCTTTACCCCGGCGGCCGCTCCACCACAACCGGATCTCCGTCGGGCCAGCTGGTTGACC
The DNA here is from genome assembly GCA_038363175.2 of Artibeus lituratus. Lineage (NCBI taxonomy): Eukaryota > Metazoa > Chordata > Mammalia > Chiroptera > Phyllostomidae > Artibeus > Artibeus lituratus. The sequence continues at coordinate 124,510 of JBAWUR020000039.1, read as the reverse complement.
CGGGCGGCCGCTCCACCACACCCCGAGCCCGGCCGGGCCGGCTGCTTTACCCGGCGGCCGCTCCACCACAACCGGAGCCCCGCCAGGCCAGCTGGTTGACCCGGGCGGCCGCTCCACAACCGACCGAGCCCGGCCGGGCCGGCTTCGTGACCCGGGCGACCGCTCCACCACACCCCGAGCCCGGCCGGGCCGGCTGCTTTACCCCGGCGGCCGCTCCACCACAACCGGAGCCCCGCCGGGCCAGCTGGTTGACCCGGGCGGCCTCTCCACGACAGACCCAGCCCGACCGGGCCGGCCTCCTGACCCGGGCTGCCGCTCCACCACACACCGAGCCCGGCCGGGCCGGCTGCTTTACCCCGGCGGCCGCTCCACCACAACCGGATCCCCGCCGGGCCAGCTGGTTGACCCGGGCGGCCGCTCCACCACAGACCCAGCCCCGCCGGGCCGGCCTCCTGACCCGGGCTGCCGCTCCACCACACCCCGAGCCCGGCCGGGCCGGCTGCTTTACCCCGGCGGCCGCTCCACCATAACCGGAGCCCCGCCGGGCCAGCTGGTTGACCCGGGCGGCCGCTCCACAACCGACCGAGTGCGGCCGGACCGGCTTCCTGACCGGGGCGGCCGCTCCACCACACCCCCAGCCCGGCCGGGCCGGCTGCTTTACCCCGGCGGCAGCTCCACCACAACCGGAGCCCCGCCGGGCCGGCTGGTTGACCCGGGAGCCGCTCCACAACCGACCGAGCTCGGCCGGGCCGGCTTCCTGACCCGGGCGGCCGCTCCACCACACCCCGAGCTCGGCGGGCCGGCTGCTTTACCCCGGCGGCCGCTCCACCTCAACCGGAGCCCCGCCGGGCCAGCTGGTTGACCCGGGCGGCCGCTCCACAACCGACCGAGCCCGGCCGGGCCGGCTTCCTGACCCGGGCGGCCGCTCCACCACACCCCGAGCCGGGCCGGGCCGACTGCTTTAGCCCGGCGGCCGCTCCACCACAACCGGAGCCCCGCCAGGCCAGCTGGTTGACCAGGGCGGCCGCTCCACAACCGACCGAGCCCGGCCGGGCCGGCTTCCTGACCCGGGCGGCCGCTCCACCACACCCCGAGCCAAGCCGGGCCGGCTGCTATAGCCCGGCGGCCGCTCCACCACAACCGGAGCCCCGCCGGACCAGCTGGTTGACCCGGGAGCCGCTCCACAACCGACCGAGCCCGGCCGGGCCGGCTTCCTGACCCGGGCGGCCGCTCCACCACACCCCGAGCCGGGCCGGGTCGGCTGCTTTACCCCGGCGGCCGCTCCACCACAACCGGAGCCCCGCCGGGCCAGCTGGTTGACCCGGGCGGCCGCTCCACCACAGACCGAGCCCGGCCGGGCCGGCCTCCTGACCCGGGCTGCCGCTCCACCACACCTTGAGCCCGGCCGGGCCGGCTGCTTTACCCCGGCGGCCGCTCCACCATAACCGGAGCCCCGCCGGGCCTGCTGGTTGACCCGGGCGGCCGCTCCACAACCGACCGAGTCCGGCCGGGCTGGCTTCCTGACCCGGGCGGCCGCTCCACCACACCCCCAGCCCGGCCGGGCCGGCTGCTTTATCCCGGCGGCAGCTCCACCACAACCGGAGCCCCGCCGGGCCGGCTGGTTGACCCTGGCGGCCGCTCCACAACCGACCGAGCCCGGCCGGGCCGGCTTCCTGACCCGGGCGGCCGCTCCACCACACCCCGAGCCCGGCCGGGCCGGCTGCTTTACCCCGGCGGCCGCTCCACCACAACCGGATCCCCGCCGGGCCAGCTGGTTGACCCGGCGGCCGCTCCACAAGCGACCGAGCCCGGCCGGGCCGGCTTCCTCACCCGGGCGGCCGCTCCACCACACCCCGAGCCGGGCCCGGTCGGCTGCTTTACCCCGGCGGCCGCTCCACCACAACCGGAGCCCCGCCGGGCCAGCTGGTTGACCCGGGCGGCCGCTCCACAACCGACCGAGCCCGGCCGGGCCGGCTTCCTGACCCCGGCGGCCGCTCCACCACAACCCCAGCCCGGCCGGGCCGGCTGCTTTACCCCGGCGGCCGCTCCACCTCAACCGGAGCCCCGCCGGGCCAGCTGGTTGAACCGGGCGGCCGTTCCACCACAGACCGAGCCTGGCCGGGCCGGCCTCCTGACCCGGGCTGCCGCTCCACCACACCCCGAGTCTGGCCGGGCCGGCTGCTTTACCCCGGCGGCCGCTCCACCACAACCGGAGCCCCGCCGAGCCAGCTGGTTGACCCTGGCGGCCGCTCCACAACCGACCGAGCCCAGCCGGGCCGGCTTCCTGACCCGGGCGGCCGCTCCACCACACCCCCAGCCCGGCCGGGCCGGCTGCTTTACCCCGGCGGCAGCTCCACCACAACCGGAGCCCCGCCGGGCCAGCTGGTTGACCCGGGAGCCGCTCCACAACCGACCGAGCTCGGCCGGGCCGGCTTCCTGACCCCGGCGGCCGCTCCACCACAACCCCAGCCCGGCCGGGCCGGCTGCTTTACCCCGGCGGCCGCTCCACCACAACCGGAGCCCCGCCGGGCCAGCTGGTTGACCGGGGAGACGCTCCACAACCGACCGAGCCCGGCCGGGCCGGCTTCCTGACCCGGGCGGCCGCTCCACCACACCCCGAGCCGGGCCGGGTCGGCTGCTTTACCCCGGCGGCCGCTCCACCACAACCGGAGACCCGCCGGGCCAGCTGGTTGACCCGGGCCGCCGCTCCACAACCGACCGAGCCCGGCCGGGCCGGCTTCCTGACCCCGGCGGCCGCTCCACCACAACCCCAGCCCGGCCGGGCCGGCTGCTTTACCCCGGCGGCCGCTCCACCACAACCGGAGCCCCGCCGGGCCAGCTGGTTGACCCGGACGGCCGCTCCACAACCGACCGAGCCCGGCCGGGCCGGCTTCCTGACCCGGGCGGCCGCTCCACCACACCCTGAGCCCGGCCGGGCCGGCTGCTTTACCCCGGCGGCCGCTCCACCACAACCGGATCTCCGTCGGGCCAGCTGGTTGACCCGGGCGGCCGCTCCACCACACCCCGAGCCCGGCCGGGCCGGCTGCTTTACCCGGCGGCCGCTCCACCACAACCGGAGCCCCGCCAGGCCAGCTGGTTGACCCGGGCGGCCGCTCCACAACCGACCGAGCCCGGCCGGGCCGGCTTCGTGACCCGGGCGACCGCTCCACCACACCCCGAGCCCGGCCGGGCCGGCTGCTTTACCCCGGCGGCCGCTCCACCACAACCGGAGCCCCGCCGGGCCAGCTGGTTGACCCGGGCGGCCTCTCCACGACAGACCCAGCCCGACCGGGCCGGCCTCCTGACCCGGGCTGCCGCTCCACCACACACCGAGCCCGGCCGGGCCGGCTGCTTTACCCCCGGCGGCCGCTCCACCACAACCGGATCCCCGCCGGGCCAGCTGGTTGACCCGGGCGGCCGCTCCACCACAGACCCAGCCCCGCCGGGCCGGCCTCCTGACCCGGGCTGCCGCTCCACCACACCCCGAGCCCGGCCGGGCCGGCTGCTTTATCCCGGCGGCCGCTCCACCATAACCAAAGCCCCGCCGGGCCAGCTGGTTGACCCGGGCGGCCGCTCCACAACCGACCGAGTGCGGCCGGACCGGCTTCCTGACCGGGGCGGCCGCTCCACCACACCCCCAGCCCGGCCGGGCCGGCTGCTTTACCCCGGCGGCAGCTCCACCACAACCGGAGCCCCGCCGGGCCGGCTGGTTGACCCGGGAGCCGCTCCACAACCGACCGAGCTCGGCCGGGCCGGCTTCCTGACCCGGGCGGCCGCTCCACCACACCCCGAGCTCGGCGGGCCGGCTGCTTTACCCCGGCGGCCGCTCCACCTCAACCGGAGCCCCGCCGGGCCAGCTGGTTGACCCGGGCGGCCGCTCCACAACCGACCGCGCCCGGCCGGGCCGGCTTCCTGACCCGGGCGGCCGCTCCACCACACCCCGAGCCGGGCCGGGCCGACTGCTTTAGCCCGGCGGCCGCTCCACCACAACCGGAGCCCCGCCAGGCCAGCTGGTTGACCCGGGCGGCCGCTCGACAACCGACCGAGCCCGGCCGGGCCGGCTTCCTGACCCGGGCGGCCGCTCCACCACACCCCGAGCCGGGCCGGGCCGGCTGCTATAGCCCGGCGGCCGCTCCACCACAACCGGAGCCCCGCCGGACCAGCTGGTTGACCCGGGAGCCGCTCCACAACCGACCGAGCCCGGCCGGGCCGGCTTCCTGACCCGGGCGGCCGCTCCACCACACCCCGAGCCGGGCCGGGTCGGCTGCTTTACCCCGGCGGCCGCTCCACCACAACCGGAGCCCCGCCGGGCCAGCTGGTTGACCCGGGCGGCCGCTCCACCACAGACCGAGCCCGGCCGGGCCGGCCTCCTGACCCGGGCTGCCGCTCCACCACACCTTGAGCCCGGCCGGGCCGGCTGCTTTACCCCGGCGGCCGCTCCACCATAACCGGAGCCCCGCCGGGCCTGCTGGTTGACCCGGGCGGCCGCTCCACAACCGACCGAGTCCGGCCGGGCTGGCTTCCTGACCCGGGCGGCCGCTCCACCACACCCCCAGCCCGGCCGGGCCGGCTGCTTTATCCCGGCGGCAGCTCCACCACAACCGGAGCCCCGCCGGGCCGGCTGGTTGACCCGGGAGCCGCTCCACAACCGACCGAGCTCGGCCGGGCCGGCTTCCTGACCCGGGCGGCCGCTCCACCACACCCCGAGCCCGGCGGGCCGGCTGCTATACCCCGGCGGCCGCTCCACCTCAACCGGAGCCCCGCCGGGCCAGCTGGTTGACCCGGGCGGCCGCTCCACAACCGACCGAGCCCGGCCGGGCCGGCTTCCTGACCCGGGCGGCCGCTCCACCACACCCCCAGCCCGGCCGGGCCGGCTGCTTTACCCCGGCGGCAGCTCCACCACAACCGGAGCCCCGCCGGGCCAGCTGGTTGACCCGGGAGCCGCTCCACAAGCGACCGAGCTCGGCCGGGCCGGCTTCCTGACCCGGGTGGCCGCTCCACCACACCCCGAGCTGGGCCGGGCCGGCTGCTTTACCCCGGCGGCCGCTCCACCACAACCGGAGCCCCCCCGGGCCAGCTGGTTGACCCGGGCTGCCGCTCCACCACAGATCGAGCCCGGCCGGGCAGGCTTCCTGACCCCAAGGGCCGCTCCACCACAACCCCAGCCCGACCGGGCCGGCTGCTTTACCCCGGCGGCCGCTCCACCACAACCGGAGCCCCGCCGGGCCAGCTGGTTGACCCGGGAGCCGCTCCACAACCGACCGAGCTCGGCCGGGCCGGCTTCCTGACCCGGGCGGCCGTTCCACCACACCCCCAGCCCGGCCGGGCCGGCTGCTTTACCCCGGCGGCAGCTCCACCACAACCGGAGCCCCGCCGGGCCAGCTGGTTGACCCGGGCGGCCGGTCTATAACCGACCGAGCCCGGCCGGGCCGGCTTCCTGACCCGGGCGGCCGCTCCACCACACCCCGAGCCCGGCCGGGCCGTCTGCTTTACCCCGGTGGCCGCTCCACCACAACCGGAGCCCCGCCGGGCCAGCTGGTTGACCCGGGCGGCCGCTCCACCACAGACCCAGCCCGGCCGGGCCGGCCTCCTGACCCGGGCGGCCGACCCACCACACCCCCAGCCCGGCCGGGCCGGCTGCTTTACCCCGGCGGCCGCTCCACCACAACCGGAGCCCCGCCGGGCCAGCTAGTTGACCCGGGCGGCCGCTCCACAACCGACCGAGCCCGGCCGGGCCGGCTTCCTGACCCCGGGGGCCGCTCCACCACAACCCCAGCCCGGCCGGGCCGGCTGCTTTACCCCGGCGGTCGCTCCACCACAACCGGAGCCCCGCCGGGCCAGCTGGTTGACCCGGGCGGCCGGTCCACAACAGACCGAGCTCGGCCGGGCCGGCTTCCTGACCCGGGCGGCCGCTCCACCACACCCCGAGCCGGGCCGGACCGGCTGCTTTACCCGGCGGCCGCTCCACCACAACCAGAGCCCCGCCGGGCCAGCTGGTTGACCCGGGCGGCCGCTCCACCACAGACCCAGCCCGGCCGGGCCGGCCTCCTGACCCGGGCGGCCGACCCACCACACCCCCAGCCCGGCCGGGCCGGCTGCTTTACCTTGGCGGCCGCTCCACCACAACCGGAGCCCCGCCGGGCCAGCTGGTTGACCCGGGAGCCGCTCCACAACCGACCGAGCTCGGCCGGGCCGGTTTCCTGACCCGGGCGGCCGCTCCACCACACCCCCAGCCCGGCCGGGCCGGCTGCTTTACCCCGGCGGCCGCTCCACCACAACCGGAGCCCCCCCGGGCCAGCTGGTTGACCCGGGAGCCGCTCCACAACCGACCGAGCTCGGCCGGGCCGGCTTCCTGACCCGGGCGGCCGCTCCACCACACCCCGAGCCCGGCCGGGCCGGCTGCTTTACCCCGGGGCCGCTCAACCTCAACCGGAGCCCCGCCGGGCCAGCTGGTTGACCCGGGCGGCCGCTCCACATCCGACCGAGCCCGGCCGGGCCGGCTTCCTGACCCGGGCGGCCGCTCCACCACACCCCGAGCCGGGCCGGGCCGGCTGCTTTACCCCGGCGGCCGCTCCACCACAACCGGAGCCCCGCCAGGCCAGCTGGTTGACCCGGGCGGCCGCTCCACAACCGACCGAGCCCGGGCGGGCCGGCTTCCTGACCCCGGCGGCCGCTCCACCACAACCCCAGCCCGGCCGTGCCGGCTGCTTTACCCCGGCGGCCGCTCCACCACAACCGGAGCCCCGCCGGGCCAGCTGGTTGACCCGGGAGCCGCTCCACTACCGACCGAGCTCGGCCGGGCCGGCTTCCTGACCCGGGCGGCCGCTCCACCACACCCCCAGCCCGGCCGGGCCGGCTGCTTTACCCCTGCGGCAGCTCCACCACAACCGGAGCCCCGCCGGGCCAGCTGATTGACCCGGGAGCCGCTCCACAACCGACCGAGCTTGGCCGGGCCGGCTTCCTGACCCGGGCGGCCGCTCCACCACACCCCGAGCCCGGCCGGGCCGGCTGCTTTACCCCGGCGGCCGCTCCACCACAACCGGAGCCCCGCCGGGCCAGCTGGTTGACCCGGGCGGCCGCTCCACAACCGACCGAGCCCGGCCGGGCTGGCTTCCTGACCCGGGCGGCCGCTCCACCACACCCCGAGCCGGGCCGGGCCGGCTGCTTTACCCCGGCGGCCGCTCCACCACAACCGGAGCCCCGCCGGGCCAGCTGGTTGACCCGGGCGGCCGGTCCACAACCGACCGAGCCCGGCCGGGCCGGCTTCCTGACCCGGGCAGCCGCTACACCATACCCCGAGCCCGGCCGGATCGGCTGCTTTACCCCGGCGGCCGCTCCACCACAACCGGAGCCCCGCCGGGCCAGCTGGTTGACCCGGGAGCCGCTCCACAACCGACCGAGCTCGGCCGGGCAGGCTTCCTGACCCGGGCGGCCGCTCCACCACACCCCCAGCCCGGCCGGGCCGGCTGCTTTACCCCGGCGGCAGCTCCACCACAACCGGAGCCCCGCCGGGCCAGCTGGTTGACCCGGGAGCCGCTCCACAACCGACCGAGCTCGGCCGGGCGGCTTCCTGACCCGGGCGGCCGATCCACCACACCCCGAGCCGGGCCGGGCCGGCTGCTTTAACCCGGCGGCCGCTCCACCACAACCGGAGCCCCCCCGGGCCAGCTGGTTGACCCGGGCGGCCGCTCCACCACAGACCGAGCCCAGCCGGGCCGGCTTCCTAACCCAGGAGGCCGCTCCACCACACCTCGAGCCGGGCCGGGCCGGCTGCTTTACCCCGGCGACCGCTCCACCACAACCGGAGCCCCGCCGGGCCAGCTGGTTGACCCGGGCGGCCGCTCCACAACCGACCGAGCCCGGCCGGGCCGGCTTCCTGACCCCGGGGGCCGCTCCACCACAACCCCAGCCCGGCCGGGCCGGCTGCTTTACCCCGGCGGCCGCTCCACCACAACCGGAGCCCCGCCGGGCCAGCTGGTTGACCCGGGCGGCCGGTCCACAACAGACCGAGCCCGGCCGGGCCGGCTTCCTGACTCGGGCGGCCGCTCCACCACACCCCGAGCCGGGCCGGACCGGCTGCTTTACCCGGCGGCCGCTCCACCACAACCGGAGCCCCGCCGGGCCAGCTGGTTTACCCGGGCGGCCGCTCCACCACAGACCGAGCCTGGCCGGGCCGGCCTCCTGACCCGCGCGTTCGCTCCACCACACCCCCAGCCCGGCCGGGCCGGCTTCTTTTCCCCGGCGGCCCCTCCACCACAACCGGAGCCCCGCTGGGCCAGCTGGTTGACCCGGGAGCCGCTCCACAACCGACCGAGCCCGGCCGGGCCGGCTTCCTGACCCGGGCGGCCGCTCCACCACACCCCGAGCCGGGGCGGGCCGGCTGCTTTACCCCGGCGGCCGCTCCACCACAACCGGAGCCCCGCCGGGCCAGCTGGTTGACCCGGGCGGCCGCTCCACCACATTCCCAGCCCGGGCGGGACGGCTTCCTCACCCGGGCGGCCGCTCCACCACACCCCGAGCCCGGTCGGGACGGCTGCTTTACCCCGGCGGCCGCTCCACCACAACCGGAGCCCCGCCTGGCCAGCTGGTTGACCCAAGCGGCCGCTCCACCACAGACCCAGCCCCGCCGGGCCGGCCTCCTGACCCGGGCTGCCGTTCCACCACACCCCGAGACGGGCCGGGCCGGCTGCTTTACCCCGGCGGCCGCTCCACCACAACCGGAGCCCCGCCGGGCCAGCTGGTTGACCCGGGCGGCCGCTCCACAACCGACCGAGCCCGGCCGGGCCGGCTTCCTGACCCGGGCGGCCCCTCCACCACACTCCGAGCCGGGCCGGGTCGGCTGCTTTACCCCGGCGGCCGCTCCACCACAACCGGAGCCCCGCCTGGCCAGCTGGTTGACCCGGGCGGCCGCTCCACCACAGACCCAGCCCCGCCGGGCCGGCCTCCTGACCCGGGCTGCCGCTCCACCACACCCCGAGCCGGGCCGGGCCGGCTGCTTTACCCCGGCGGCCGCTCCACCACAACCGGAGCCCCGCCGGGCCAGCTGGTTGACCGGGAGCCGCTCCACAACCGACCGAGCTCGGCCGGGCCGGCTTCCTTACCCGGGCGGCCGCTCCACCACACCCCGAGCCCGGCAGGGCCGGCTGCTTTAACCCGGCGGCCGCTCCACCACAACCGGATCCCCGCCGGGCCAGCTGGTTGACCCGGGCGGCCGCTCCACCACAGACCCAGCCCGGCCGGGCCGGCCTCCTGACCCGGGCTGCCGCTCCACCACACCCCGAGCTCGGCCGGGCCGGCTGCTTTACCCCGGCGGCCGCTCCACCATAACCGGAGCCCCGCCGGGCCAGCTGGTTGACCCGGGCGGCCGCTCCACAACCGACCAAGCCCGGCCGGGCCGGCTTCCTGACCCGGGCGGCCGCTCCACCACACCCCGAGCCCGGCCGGGTCGGCTGCTTTACCCCGGCGGCCGCTCCACCACAACCGGATCCCCGCCGGGCCAGCTGGTTGACCCGGGCGGCCGTTCCACCACAGACCCAGCCCGGCCGGGCCGGCCTCCTGACCCGGGCTGCCGCTCCACCACACCCCGAGCCCGGCCGGGCCAGCTGCTTTACCCCGGCGGCCGCTCCACCACAACCGGAGCCCCGCCGGGCCAGCTGGTTGACCCGGGCGGCCGCTCCACAACCAACCGAGCCCGGCCGGGCCGGCTTCCTGACCCGGGCAGCCGCTCCACCACACCCCGAGCCCGGCCGGATCGGCTGCTTTACCCCGGCGGCCGCTCCACCACAACCGGAGCCCCGCCGGGCCAGCTGGTTGACCCGGGAGCCGCTCCACTACCGACCGAGCTCGGCCGGGCCGGCTTCCTGACCCGGGCGGCCGCTCCACCACACCCCCAGCCCGGCCGGGCCGGCTGCTTTACCCCTGCGGCAGCTCCACCACAACCGGAGCCCCGCCGGGCCAGCTGGTTGACCCGGGAGCCGCTCCACAACCGACCGAGCTTGGCCGGGCCGGCTTCCTGACCCGGGCGGCCGCTCCACCACACCCCCAGCCCGGCCGGGCCGGCTGCTTTACCCCGGCGGCCGCTCCACCACAACCGGAGCCCCGCCGGGCCAGCTGGTTGACCCGGGCGGCCGCTCCACAACCGACCGAGCCCGGCCGGGCTGGCTTCCTGACCCGGGCGGCCGCTCCACCAAACCCCGAGCCGGGCCGGGCCGGCTGCTTTACCCCGGCGGCCGCTCCACCACAACCGGAGCCCCGCCGGGCCAGCTGGTTGACCCGGGCGGCCGGTCCACAACCGACCGAGCCCGGCCGGGCCGGCTTCCTGACCCGGGCAGCCGCTACACCACACCCCGAGCCCGGCCGGATCGGCTGCTTTACCCCGGCGGCCGCTCCACCACAACCGGAGCCCCGCCGGGCCAGCTGGTTGACCCGGGAGCCGCTCCACAACCGACCGAGCTCGGCCGGGCCGGCTTCCTGAACCGGGCGGCCGCTCCACCACACCCCCAGCCCGGCCGGGCCGGCTGCTTTACCCCGGCGGCAGCTCCACCACAACCGGAGCCCCGCCGGGCCAGCTGGTTGACCCGGGAGCCGCTCCACAACCGACCGAGCTCGGCCGCGCGGCTTCCTGACCCGGGCGGCCGATCCACCACACCCCGAGCCGGGCCGGGCCGGCTGCTTTAACCCGGCGGCCGCTCCACCACAACCGGAGCCCCCCCGGGCCAGCTGGTTGACCCGGGCGGCCGCTCCACCACAGACCGAGCCCGGCCGGGCCGGCTTCCTAACCCAGGAGGCCGCTCCACCACACCTCGAGCCGGGCCGGGCCGGCTGCTTTACCCCGGCGGCCGCTCCACCACAACCGGAGCCCCGCCGGGCCAGCTGGTTGACCCGGGCGGCCGCTCCACAACCGACCGAGCCCGGCCGGGCCGGCTTCCTGACCCCGGGGGCCGCTCCACCACAACCCCAGCCCGGCCGGGCCGGCTGCTTTACCCCGGCGGCCGCTCCACCACAACCGGAGCCCCGCCGGGCCAGCTGGTTGACCCGGGCGGCCGGTCCACAACAGACCGAGCCCGGCCGGGCCGGCTTCCTGACTCGGGCGGCCGCTCCACCACACCCCGAGCCGGGCCGGACCGGCTGCTTTACCCGGCGGCCGCTCCACCACAACCGGAGCCCCGCCGGGCCAGCTGGTTGACCCGGGCGGCCGCTCCACCACAGACCGAGCCTGGCCGGGCCGGCCTCCTGACCGCGCGTTCGCTCCACCACACCCCCAGCCCGGCCGGGCCGGCTTCTTTTCCCCGGCGGCCCCTCCACCACAACCGGAGCCCCCGCTGGGCCAGCTGGTTGACCCGGGAGCCGCTCCACAACCGACCGAGCCCGGCCGGGCCGGCTTCCTGACCCGGGCGGGCCGCTCCACCACACCCCGAGCCGGGGCGGGCCGGCTGCTTTACCCGGCGGCCGCTCCACCACAACCGGAGCCCCCCCGGGCCAGCTGGTTGACCCGGGCGGCCGCTCCACCACAGACCGAGCCCGGCCGGGCCGGCTTCCTAACCCAGGAGGCCGCTCCACCACACCTCGAGCCGGGCCGGGCCGGCTGCTTTACCCCGGCGGCCGCTCCACCACAACCGGAGCCCCGCCGGGCCAGCTGGTTGACCCGGGCGGCCGCTCCACCACAGACCGAGCCTGGCCGGGCCGGCCTCCTGACCCGGGCGGCCGCTCCACCACACCCCCAGCCCGGCCGGGCCGGCTGCTTTACCCCCGGCGGCCGCTCCACCACAACCGGAGCCCCGCCGGGCCAGCTGGTTGACCCGGGCGGCCGCTCCACAACCGACCGAGCCCAGTCGGGCCGGCTTCCTGACCCGGGCGGCCGCTCCACCACACCCCGAGCCCGGCCGGGCCGGCTGCTTTACCCCGGCGGCCGCTCCACCACAACCGGAGCCCCGCCAGGCCAGCTGGTTGACCCGGGCGGGCCGCTCCACCACAGACCGAGCCTGGCCGGGCCGGCCTCCTGACCCGGGCGGCCGCTCCACCACAGACCGAGCCTGGCCGGGCCGGCCTCCTGACCCGGGCGGCCGCTCCACCACAGACCAAGCCCGGCCGGGCCGGCTTCCTAACCCAGGAGGCCGCTCCACCACACCTCGAGCCGGGCCGGGCCGGCTGCTTTACCCCGGCGGCCGCTCCACCACAACCGGAGCCCTGCCGGGCCAGCTGGTTGACCCCGGGCGGCCTCTCCACCACAGACCGAGCCCGGCCGGGCCGGCTTCCTGACCCGGGCGGCCGCTCCACCACACCCCGAGCCGGGCCGGGCCGGCTGCTTTACCCCGGTGGCCGCTCCATCCCAACCGGAGCCCCGCGGGGGCCAGCTGGTTGACCCGGGCGGCCGCTCCACAACCGACCGAGCCTGGCCGGGCCGGCCTCCTGACCCGGGCGGCCGCTCCACCACACCCCGAGCCCGGCCGGGCCGGCTGCTTTACCCCCGGCGGCCGCTCCACCACAACCGGAGCCCCGCCGGGCCAGCTGGTTGACCCGGGCGGCCGCTCCACAACCGACCGAGCCCGGCCGGGCCGGCTTCCTGACCCGGGCGGCCGCTCCACCACACCCCGAGCCGGGCCGGGCCGGCTGCTTTACCCCGGCGGCCGCTCCACCACAACCGGAGCCGTGCCGGGCCAGGTGGTTGACCCGGGCTGCCTCTCCACCACAGATCGAGCCCGGCCGGGCCGGCTTCCTGACCCGGGCGGCCGCTCCACCACACCCCGAGCGGGGCCGTGCCGGCTGCTTTACCCCGGCGGCCGCTCCACCACAACCGGAGCCCCGGCCAGCTGGTTGACCCGGGCGGTCGCTCCACCACAGACCGAGCCTGGCCGGGCCGGCCTCCTGACCCGGGCGGCCGCTCCACCACACCCCCAGCCCGGCCGGGCCGGCTGCTTTACCCCGGCGGCAGCTCCACCACAACCGGAGCCCCGCCGGGCCCGCTGGTTGACCCGGGCGGCCGCTCCACCACAGACCGAGCCCGGACGGGCCGGCTTCCTGACCCAGGAGGCGGCTCCACCATACCTCGAGCAGGGCCGGGCCGGCTGCTTTACCCCGGCCGCCGCTCCACCACAACCGAGCCCCGCCGGGCCAGCTGGTTGACCCGGGCGGCGGCTCCATAACCGACCGAGCCCGGCCGGGCCGGCTTCCTGACCCGGGCGGCCGCTCCACCACACCCCCAGCCCGGCCGGGCCGGCTGCTTTAACCCGGCGGCTGCTCCACCACAACCGGAGCCCCGCAAGGCCAGCTGGTTGACCCGGGCGGCCGCTCCACAACCGACCGAGCCCGGCCGGGCCGGCTTCCTGACCCGGGCGGCCCGCTCCACCACACCCCGAGCCGGGCCGGGCCGGCTGCTTTACCCCGGCGGCCGCTCCACCACAACCGGAGCCCCGCCGGGCCAGCTGGTTGACCCGGGCGGCCGCTCCAAAACCGACCGAGCCCGGCCGGGCAGGCTTCCTGACCCCGGGGGCCGCTCCACCACAACCCCAGCCCGACCGGGCCGGCTGCTTTACCCCGGCGGCCGCTCCACCACAACCGGAGCCCCGCCGGGCCAGCTGGTTGACCCGGAGCCGCTCCACAACCGACCGAGCTCGGCCGGGCCGGCTTCCTGACCCGGGCGGCCTTTCCACCACACCCCCAGCCCGGCCGGGCCGGCTGCTTTACCCCGGCGGCAGCTCCACCACAACCGGAGCCCCGCCGGGCCAGCTGGTTGACCCGGGCGGCCGGTCTATAACCGACCGAGCCCGGCCGGGCCGGCTTCCTGACCCGGGCGGCCGCTCCACCACACCCCCAGCCCGGCCGGGCCGGCTGCTTTACCCCGGCGGCCGCTCCACCACAACCGGAGCCCCCCCGGGCCAGCTGGTTGACCCGGGCGGCCGCTCCACCACAGATCGAGCCCGGCCAGGCCGGCTTCCTAACCCAGGAGGCCGCTCCACCACACCTCGAGCCGGGCCGGGCCGGCTGCTTTACCCCGGCGGCCGCTCCACCACAACCGGAGCCCCGCCGGGCCAGCTGGTTGACCCGGGCGGCCGCTCCATAACCGACCGAGCCCGGCCGGGCCGGCTTCCTGACCCGGGCTGCCGCTCCACCACAACCCCAGCCCGGCCGGGCCGGCTGCTTTACCCCGGCGGCCGCTCCACCACAACCGGAGCCCCGCCGGGCCAGCTGGTTGACCCGGGCGGCCGCTCCACAACCAACCGAGCCCGGCCGGGGCGGCTTCCTGACCCGGGCGGCCGCTCCACCACACCCCCAGCCCGGCCGGGCCGGCTGCTTTACCCCGGCGGCAGCTCCACCACAACCGGAGCCCCGCCGGGCCAGCTGGTTGACCCGGGAGCCGCTCCACAACCGACCGAGCTCGGCCGGGCCGGCTTCCTGACCCGGGCGGCCGCTCCACCACACCCCGAGCCCGGCCGGGCCGGCTGCTTTACCCCGGGGCCGCTCAACCTCAACCGGAGCCCCGCCGGGCCAGCTGGTTGACCCGGGCGGCCGCTCCACATCCGACCGAGCCCGGCCGGGCCGGCTTCCTGACCCGGGCGGCCGCTCCACCACACCCCGAGCCGGGCCGGGCCGGCTGCTTTACCCCGGCGGCCGCTCCACCACAACCGGAGCCCCGCCAGGCCAGCTGGTTGACCCGGGCGGCCGCTCCACAACCGACCGAGCCCGGGCGGGCCGGCTTCCTGACCCCGGCGGCCGCTCCACCACAACCCCAGCCCGGCCGTGCCGGCTGCTTTACCCCGGCGGCCGCTCCACCACAACCGGAGCCCCGCCGGGCCAGCTGGTTGACCCGGGAGCCGCTCAACAACCGACCGAGCCCGGCCGGGCCGGCTTCCTGACCCGGGCGGCCGCTCCACCACACTCCGAGCCGGGCCGGGCCGGCTGCTTTACCCCGGCGGCCGCTCCACCACAACCGGAGCCCCGCCGGGCCAGCTGGTTGACCCGGGCGGCTTCTCCACCACAGACCCAGCCCCGCCGGGCCAGCTGGTTGACCCGGGAGCCGCTCCACAACCGACCGAGCCCGGCCGGGCCGGCTTCCTGACCCGGGCAGCCGCTCCACCACACCCCGAGCCCGGCCGGACCGGCTGCTTTACCCCGGCGGCCGCTCCACCACAACCGGAGCCCCGCCGGGCCAGCTGGTTGACCCAGGAGCCGCTCCACAACCGACCGAGCTCGGCCGGGCCGGCTTCCTGACCCGGGCGGCCGCTCCACCACACCCCGAGCCCGGCCGGGCCGGCTGATTTACCCCGACGGCCGCTCCACCGCAACCGGAGCCCCGCCGGGCCAGCTGGTTGACCCTGGCGGCCGCTCCACAACCGACAAACCCCGGCCGGGCCGGCTTCCTGACCCGGGCGGCCGCTCCACCACACCCCGAGCCCGGCCGGGCCGGCTGCTTTACCCGGCGGCCGCTCCACCACAACCGGAGCCCCGCCGGGCCAGCTGGTTGACCCGGGCGTCCGCTCCACAACCAACCGAGCCCGCCCGGGCCGGCTTCTTGACCCGGGCAGCCGCTCCACCACACCCCGAGCCCGGCCGGATCGGCTGCTTTACCCCGGCGGCCGCTCCACCACAACCGGAGCCCCGCCGGGCCAGCTGGTTGACCCGGGAGCCGCTCCACAACCGACCGAGCTCGGCCGGGCCGGCTTCCTGACCCGGGCGGCCGCTCCACCACACCCCCAGCCCGGCCGGGCCGGCTGCTTTACCCCGGCGGCAGCTCCACCACAACCGGAGCCCCGCCGGGCCAGCTGGTTGACCCGGGAGCCGCTCCACAACCGACCGAGCTCGGCCGGGCCGGCTTCCTGACCCGTGTGGCCGCTCCACCACACCCCGAGCTGGGCCGGGCCGGCTGCTTTACCCCGGCGGCCGCTCCACCACAACCGGAGCCCCCCCGGGCCAGCTGGTTGACCCGGGCTGCCGCTCCACCACAGATCGAGCCCGGCCGGGCAGGCTTCCTGACCCCAAGGGCCGCTCCACCACAACCCCAGCCCGACCGGGCCGGCTGCTTTACCCCGGCGGCCGCTCCACCACAACCGGAGCCCCGCCGGGCCAGCTGGTTGACCCGGGAGCCGCTCCACAACCGACCGAGCTCGGCCGGGCCGGCTTCCTGACCCGGGCGGCCGTTCCACCACACCCCCAGCCCGGCCGGGCCGGCTGCTTTACCCCGGCGGCAGCTCCACCACAACCGGAGCCCCGCCGGGCCAGCTGGTTGACCCGGGCGGCCGGTCTATAACCGACCGAGCCCGGCCGGGCCGGCTTCCTGACCCGGGCGGCCGCTCCACCACACCCCGAGCCCGGCCGGGCCGTCTGCTTTACCCCGGTGGCCGCTCCACCACAACCGGAGCCCCGCCGGGCCAGCTGGTTGACCCGGGCGGCCGCTCCACCACAGACCCAGCCCGGCCGGGCCGGCCTCCTGACCCGGGCGGCCGACCCACCACACCCCCAGCCCGGCCGGGCCGGCTGCTTTACCCCGGCGGCCGCTCCACCACAACCGGAGCCCCGCCGGGCCAGCTAGTTGACCCGGGCGGCCGCTCCACAACCAACCGAGCCCGGCCGGGCCGGCTTCCTGACCCCGGGGGCCGCTCCACCACAACCCCAGCCCGGCCGGGCCGGCTGCTTTACCCCGGCGGTCGCTCCACCACAACCGGAGCCCCGCCGAGCCAGCTGGTTGACCCGGGCGGCCGGTCCACAACAGACCGAGCTCGGCCGGGCCGGCTTCCTGACCCGGGCGGCCGCTCCACCACACCCCGAGCCGGGCCGGACCGGCTGCTTTACCCGGCGGCCGCTCCACCACAACCAGAGCCCCGCCGGGCCAGCTGGTTGACCCGGGCGGCCGCTCCACCACAGACCCAGCCCGGCCGGGCCGGCCTCCTGACCCGGGCGGCCGACCCACCACACCCCCAGCCCGGCCGGGCCGGCTGCTTTACCTTGGCGGCCGCTCCACCACAACCGGAGCCCCGCCGGGCCAGCTGGTTGACCCGGGAGCCGCTCCACAACCGACCGAGCTCGGCCGGGCCGGTTTCCTGACCCGGGCGGCCGCTCCACCACACCCCCAGCCCGGCCGGGCCGGCTGCTTTACCCCGGCGGCCGCTCCACCACAACCGGAGCCCCCCCGAGCCAGCTGGTTGACCCGGGCGGCCGCTCCACCACAGATCGAGCCCGGCCAGGCCGGCTTCCTAACCCAGGAGGCCGCTCCACCACACCTCGAGCCGGGCCGGGCCGGCTGCTTTACCCCGGCGGCCGCTCCACCACAACCGGAGCCCCGCCGGGCCAGCTGGTTGACCCGGGCGGCCGCTCCATAACCGACCGAGCCCGGCCGGGCCGGCTTCCTGACCCGGGCGGCCGCTCCACCACACCCCCAGCCCGGCCGGGCCGGCTGCTTTAACCCGGCGGCTGCTCCACCACAACCGGAGCCCCGCCGGGCCAGCTGGTTGACCCGGGCGGCCGCTCCAAAACCGACGGAGCCCGGCCGGGCCGGCTTCCTGACCCCGGGGGCCGCTCCACCACAACCCCAGCCCGACCGGGCCGGCTGCTTTACCCCGGCGGCCGCTCCACCACAACCGGAGCCCCGCCGGGCCAGCTGGTTGACCCGGGCGGCCGCTCAACAACCGACCGAGCCCAGCCGGGCCGGCTTCCTGACCCGGGCGGCCGCTCCACCACACCCCGAGCCGGGCCGGGCCGGCTGCTTTACCCCGGCGGCCGCTCCACCACAACCCGAGCCTTGCCGGGCCAGCTGGTTGACCCGGGCGGCCGCTGCACAACCGACCGAGCCCGGCCGGGCCGGCTTCCTGACCCCGGGCGCCGCTCCACCACAACCCCAGCCCGGCCGGGCCGGCTGCTTTACCCCGGCGGCCGCTCCACCACAACCGGAGCCCCGCCGGGCCAGCTGGTTGACCCGGGCGGCCGGTCCACAACAGACCGAGCTCGGCCGGGCCGGCTTCCTGACCCGGGCGGCCGCTCCACCACACCCCGAGCCGGGCCGGACCGGCTGCTTTACCCGGCGGCCGCTGCACCACAACCGGAGCCCCGCCGGGCCCGCTGGTTGACCCGGGAGCCGCTCCACAACCGACCGAGCCCGGCCGGGCCGGCTTCCTGACCCGGGCGGCCGCTCCACCACACCCCGAGCCGGGCCGGGCCGGCTGCTTTACCCCGGCGGCCGCTCCACCACAACCGGAGCCCCGCCGGGCCAGCTGGTTGACCCGGGCGGTCGCTCCACCACAGACCGAGCCTGGCCGGGCCGGCCTCCTGACCCGGGCGGCCGCTCCACCACACCCCCAGCCCGGCCGGGCCGGCTGCTTTACCCCGGCGGCAGCTCCACCACAACCGGAGCCCCGCCGGGCCCGCTGGTTGACCCGGGCGGCCGCTCCACCACAGACCGAGCCCGGACGGGCCGGCTTCCTGACCCAGGAGGCCGCTCCACCATACCTCGAGCAGGGCCGGGCCGGCTGCTTTACCCCGGCCGCCGCTCCACCACAACCGGAGCCCCGCCGGGCCAGCTGGTTGACCCGGGCGGCGGCTCCATAACCGACCGAGCCCGGCCGGGCCGGCTTCCTGACCCGGGCGGCCGCTCCACCACACCCCCAGCCCGGCCGGGCCGGCTGCTTTAACCCGGCGGCTGCTCCACCACAACCGGAGCCCCGCAAGGCCAGCTGGTTGACCCGGGCGGCCGCTCCACAACCGACCGAGCCCGGCCGGGCCGGCTTCCTGACCCGGGCGGCCGCTCCACCACACCCCGAGCCGGGCCGGGCCGGCTGCTTTACCCCGGCGGCCGCTCCACCACAACCGGAGCCCCGCCGGGCCAGCTGGTTGACCCGGGCGGCCGCTCCAAAACCGACCGAGCCCGGCCGGGCAGGCTTCCTGACCCCGGGGGCCGCTCCACCACAACCCCAGCCCGACCGGGCCGGCTGCTTTACCCCGGCGGCCGCTCCACCACAACCGGAGCCCCGCCGGGCCAGCTGGTTGACCCGGGAGCCGCTCCACAACCGACCGAGCTCGGCCGGGCCGGCTTCCTGACCCGGGCGGCCGTTCCACCACACCCCCAGCCCGGCCGGGCCGGCTGCTTTACCCCGGCGGCCGCTCCACCACAACCGGAGCCCCGCCGGGCCAGCTGGTTGACCCGGGCGGCTTCTCCACCACAGACCCAGCCCCGCCGGGCCAGCTGGTTGACCCGGGAGCCGCTCCACAACCGACCGAGCCCGGCCGGGCCGGCTTCCTGACCCGGGCAGCCGCTCCACCACACCCCGAGCCCGGCCGGACCGGCTGCTTTACCCCGGCGGCCGCTCCACCACAACCGGAGCCCCTCCGGGCCAGCTGGTTGACCCAGGAGCCGCTCCACAACCGACCGAGCTCGGCCGGGCCGGCTTCCTGACCCGGGCGGCCGCTCCACCACACCCCGAGCCCGGCCGGGCCGGCTGATTTACCCCGACGGCCGCTCCACCGCAACCGGAGCCCCGCCGGGCCAGCTGGTTGACCCTGGCGGCCGCTCCACAACCGACAAACCCCGGCCGGGCCGGCTTCCTGACCCGGGCGGCCGCTCCACCACACCCCGAGCCCGGCCGGGCCGGCTGCTTTACCCGGCGGCCGCTCCACCACAACCGGAGCCCCGCCGGGCCAGCTGGTTGACCCGGGCGTCCGCTCCACAACCAACCGAGCCCGCCCGGGCCGGCTTCTTGACCCGGGCAGCCGCTCCACCACACCCCGAGCCCGGCCGGATCGGCTGCTTTACCCCGGCGGCCGCTCCACCACAACCGGAGCCCCGCCGGGCCAGCTGGTTGACCCGGGAGCCGCTCCACAACCGACCGAGCTCGGCCGGGCCGGCTTCCTGACCCGGGCGGCCGCTCCACCACACCCCCAGCCCGGCCGGGCCGGCTGCTTTACCCCGGCGGCAGCTCCACCACAACCGGAGCCCCGCCGGGCCAGCTGGTTGACCCGGGAGCCGCTCCACAACCGACCGAGCTCGGCCGGGCCGGCTTCCTGACCCGGGTGGCCGCTCCACCACACCCCGAGCTGGGCCGGGCCGGCTGCTTTACCCCGGCGGCCGCTCCACCACAACCGGAGCCCCCCCGGGCCAGCTGGTTGACCCGGGCTGCCGCTCCACCACAGATCGAGCCCGGCCGGGCAGGCTTCCTGACCCCAAGGGCCGCTCCACCACAACCCCAGCCCGACCGGGCCGGCTGCTTTACCCCGGCGGCCGCTCCACCACAACCGGAGCCCCGCCGGGCCAGCTAGTTGACCCGGGCGGCCGCTCCACAACCGACCGAGCCCGGCCGGGCCGGCTTCCTGACCCCGGGGGCCGCTCCACCACAACCCCAGCCCGGCCGGGCCGGCTGCTTTACCCCGGCGGTCGCTCCACCACAACCGGAGCCCCGCCGGGCCAGCTGGTTGACCCGGGCGGCCGGTCCACAACAGACCGAGCTCGGCCGGGCCGGCTTCCTGACCCGGGCGGCCGCTCCACCACACCCCGAGCCGGGCCGGGCCGGCTGCTTTACCCCGGCGGCCGCTCCACCACAACCGGAGCCCCGCCGGGCCAGCTGGTTGACCCGGGCGGCCGCTCCAAAACCGACCGAGCCCGGCCGGGCAGGCTTCCTGACCCCGGGGGCCGCTCCACCACAACCCCAGCCCGACCGGGCCGGCTGCTTTACCCCGGCGGCCGCTCCACCACAACGGGAGCCCCGCCGGGCCAGCTGGTTGACCCGGGAGCCGCTCCACAACCGACCGAGCTCGGCCGGGCCGGCTTCCTGACCCGGGCGGCCGTTCCACCACACCCCCAGCCCGGCCGGGCCGGCTGCTTTACCCCGGCGGCAGCTCCACCACAACCGGAGCCCCGCCGGGCCAGCTGGTTGACCCGGGCGGCCGGTCTATAACCGACCGAGCCCGGCCGGGCCGGCTTCCTGACCCGGGCGGCCGCTCCACCACACCCCCAGCCCGGCCGGGCCGGCTGCTTTACCCCGGCGGCCGCTCCACCACAACCGGAGCCCCCCCGGGCCAGCTGGTTGACCCGGGCGGCCGCTCCACCACAGATCGAGCCCGGCCAGGCCGGCTTCCTAACCCAGGAGGCCGCTCCACCACACCTCGAGCCGGGCCGGGCCGGCTGCTTTACCCCGGCGGCCGCTCCACCACAACCGGAGCCCCGCCGGGGCAGCTGGTTGACCCGGGCGGCCGCTCCATAACCGACCGAGCCCGGCCGGGCCGGCTTCCTGACCCGGGCTGCCGCTCCACCACAACCCCAGCCCGGCCGGGCCGGCTGCTTTACCCCGGCGGCCGCTCCACCACAACCGGAGCCCCGCCGGGCCAGCTGGTTGACCCGGGCGGCCGCTCCACAACCAACCGAGCCCGGCCGGGGCGGCTTCCTGACCCGGGCGGCCGCTCCACCACACCCCCAGCCCGGCCGGGCCGGCTGCTTTACCCCGGCGGCAGCTCCACCACAACCGGAGCCCCGCCGGGCCAGCTGGTTGACCCGGGAGCCGCTCCACAACCGACCGAGCTCGGCCGGGCCGGCTTCCTTACCCGGGCGGCCGCTCCACCACACCCCGAGCCCGGCCGGGCCGGCTGCTTTACCCCGGGGCCGCTCAACCTCAACCGGAGCCCCGCCGGGCCAGCTGGTTGACCCGGGCGGCCGCTCCACATCCGACCGAGCCCGGCCGGGCCGGCTTCCTGACCCAGGCGGCCGCTCCACCACACCCCGAGCCGGGCCGGGCCGGCTGCTTTACCCCGGCGGCCGCTCCACCACAACCGGAGCCCCGCCAGGCCAGCTGGTTGACCCGGGCGGCCGCTCCACAACCGACCGAGCCCGGGCGGGCCGGCTTCCTGACCCCGGCGGCCGCTCCACCACAACCCCAGCCCGGCCGTGCCGGCTGCTTTACCCCGGCGGCCGCTCCACCACAACCGGAGCCCCGCCGGGCCAGCTGGTTGACCCGGGAGCCGCTCAACAACCGACCGAGCCCGGCCGGGCCGGCTTCCTGACCCGGGCGGCCGCTCCACCACACTCCGAGCCGGGCCGGGCCGGCTGCTTTACCCCGGCGGCCGCTCCACCACAACCGGAGCCTTGCCGGGCCAGCTGGTTGACCCGGGCGGCTTCTCCACCACAGACCCAGCCCCGCCGGGCCAGCTGGTTGACCCGGGAGCCGCTCCACAACCGACCGAGCCCGGCCGGGCCGGCTTCCTGACCCGGGCAGCCGCTCCACCACACCCCGAGCCCGGCCGGACCGGCTGCTTTACCCCGGCGGCCGCTCCACCACAACCGGAGCCCCGCCGGGCCAGCTGGTTGACCCAGGAGCCGCTCCACAACCGACCGAGCTCGGCCGGGCCGGCTTCCTGACCCGGGCGGCCGCTCCACCACACCCCGAGCCCGGCCGGGCCGGCTGATTTACCCCGACGGCCGCTCCACCGCAACCGGAGCCCCGCCGGGCCAGCTGGTTGACCCTGGCGGCCGCTCCACAACCGACAAACCCCGGCCGGGCCGGCTTCCTGACCCGGGCGGCCGCTCCACCACACCCCGAGCCCGGCCGGGCCGGCTGCTTTACCCGGCGGCCGCTCCACCACAACCGGAGCCCCGCCGGGCCAGCTGGTTGACCCGGGCGTCCGCTCCACAACCAACCGAGCCCGCCCGGGCCGGCTTCTTGACCCGGGCAGCCGCTCCACCACACCCCGAGCCCGGCCGGATCGGCTGCTTTACCCCGGCGGCCGCTCCACCACAACCGGAGCCCCGCCGGGCCAGCTGGTTGACCCGGGAGCCGCTCCACAACCGACCGAGCTCGGCCGGGCCGGCTTCCTGACCCGGGCGGCCGCTCCACCACACCCCCAGCCCGGCCGGGCCGGCTGCTTTACCCCGGCGGCAGCTCCACCACAACCGGAGCCCCGCCGGGCCAGCTGGTTGACCCGGGAGCCGCTCCACAACCGACCGAGCTCGGCCGGGCCGGCTTCCTGACCCGGGTGGCCGCTCCACCACACCCCGAGCTGGGCCGGGCCGGCTGCTTTACCCCGGCGGCCGCTCCACCACAACCGGAGCCCCCCCGGGCCAGCTGGTTGACCCGGGCTGCCGCTCCACCACAGATCGAGCCCGGCCGGGCAGGCTTCCTGACCCCAAGGGCCGCTCCACCACAACCCCAGCCCGACCGGGCCGGCTGCTTTACCCCGGCGGCCGCTCCACCACAACCGGAGCCCCGCCGGGCCAGCTAGTTGACCCGGGCGGCCGCTCCACAACCGACCGAGCCCGGCCGGGCCGGCTTCCTGACCCCGGGGGCCGCTCCACCACAACCCCAGCCCGGCCGGGCCGGCTGCTTTACCCCGGCGGTCGCTCCACCACAACCGGAGCCCCGCCGGGCCAGCTGGTTGACCCGGGCGGCCGGTCCACAACAGACCGAGCTCGGCCGGGCCGGCTTCCTGACCCGGGCGGCCGCTCCACCACACCCCGAGCCGGGCCGGACCGGCTGCTTTACCCGGCGGCCGCTCCACCACAACCAGAGCCCCGCCGGGCCAGCTGGTTGACCCGGGCGGCCGCTCCACCACAGACCCAGCCCGGCCGGGCCGGCCTCCTGACCCGGGCGGCCGACCCACCACACCCCCAGCCCGGCCGGGCCGGCTGCTTTACCTTGGCGGCCGCTCCACCACAACCGGAGCCCCGCCGGGCCAGCTGGTTGACCCGGGAGCCGCTCCACAACCGACCGAGCTCGGCCGGGCCGGTTTCCTGACCCGGGCGGCCGCTCCACCACACCCCCAGCCCGGCCGGGCCGGCTGCTTTACCCCGGCGGCCGCTCCACCACAACCGGAGCCCCCCCGGGCCAGCTGGTTGACCCGGGCGGCCGCTCCACCACAGATCGAGCCCGGCCAGGCCGGCTTCCTAACCCAGGAGGCCGCTCCACCACACCTCGAGCCGGGCCGGGCCGGCTGCTTTACCCCGGCGGCCGCTCCACCACAACCGGAGCCCCGCCGGGCCAGCTGGTTGACCCGGGCGGCCGCTCCATAACCGACCGAGCCCGGCCGGGCCGGCTTCCTGACCCGGGCGGCCGCTCCACCACACCCCCAGCCCGGCCGGGCCGGCTGCTTTAACCCGGCGGCTGCTCCACCACAACCGGAGCCCCGCCGGGCCAGCTGGTTGACCCGGGCGGCCGCTCCAAAACCGACGGAGCCCGGCCGGGCCGGCTTCCTGACCCCGGGGGCCGCTCCACCACAACCCCAGCCCGACCGGGCCGGCTGCTTTACCCCGGCGGCCGCTCCACCACAACCGGAGCCCCGCCGGGCCAGCTGGTTGACCCGGGCGGCCGCTCAACAACCGACCGAGCCCAGCCGGGCCGGCTTCCTGACCCGGGCGGCCGCTCCACCACACCCCGAGCCGGGCCGGGCCGGCTGCTTTACCCCGGCGGCCGCTCCACCACAACCCGAGCCTTGCCGGGCCAGCTGGTTGACCCGGGCGGCCGCTCCACAACCGACCGAGCCCGGCCGGGCCGGCTTCCTGACCCCGGGCGCCGCTCCACCACAACCCCAGCCCGGCCGGGCCGGCTGCTTTACCCCGGCGGCCGCTCCACCACAACCGGAGCCCCGCCGGGCCAGCTGGTTGACCCGGGCGGCCGGTCCACAACAGACCGAGCTCGGCCGGGCCGGCTTCCTGACCCGGGCGGCCGCTCCACCACACCCCGAGCCGGGCCGGACCGGCTGCTTTACCCGGCGGCCGCTGCACCACAACCGGAGCCCCGCCGGGCCAGCTGGTTGACCCGGGCGGCCGCTCCACCACAGACCCAGCCCGGCCGGGCCGGCCTCCTGACCCGGGCGGCGGCTCCACCACACCCCCAGCCCGGCCGGGCCGGCTGCTTTACCCCGGCGGCCGCTCCACCACAACCGGAGCCCCGCCGGGCCAGCTGGTTGACCCGGGCGGCCGCTCCACAACCGACCGAGCCCGGCCGGGCCGGCCTCCTGACCCGGGCGGCCGCTCCAACACACCCCGAGCCGGGCCGGGCCGGCTGCTTTACCCCGGCGGCCGCTCCACCACAACCGGAGCCCCGCCGGGCCAGCTGGTTGACCCGGGCGGCCGGTCCACAACAGACCGAGCCCGGCAGGGCCGGCTTCCTGACCCGGGCGGCCGCTCCACCACACCCCGAGCCGGGCCGGACCGGCTGCTTTACCCGGCGGCCGCTCCACCACAACCGGAGCCCCGCCGGGCCAGCTGGTTGACCCGGGAGCCGCTCCACAACCGACCGAGCTCGGCCGGGCCGGCTTCCTGACCCGGGTGGCCGCTCCACCACACCCCGAGCTGGGCCGGGCCGGCTGCTTTACCCCGGCGGCCGCTCCACCACAACCGGAGCCCCCCCGGGCCAGCTGGTTGACCCGGGCGGCCGCTCCACCACAGATCGAGCCCGGCCGGGCAGGCTTCCTGACCCCAAGGGCCGCTCCACCACAACCCCAGCCCGACCGGGCCGGCTGCTTTACCCCGGCGGCCGCTCCACCACAACCGGAGCCCCGCCGGGCCAGCTGGTTGACCCGGGAGCCGCTCCACAACCGACCGAGCTCGGCCGGGCCGGCTTCCTGACCCGGGCGGCCGTTCCACCACACCCCCAGCCCGGCTGGGCCGGCTGCTTTACCCCGGCGGCAGCTCCACCACAACCGGAGCCCCGCCGGGCCAGCTGGTTGACCCGGGCGGCCGGTCTATAACCGACCGAGCCCGGCCGGGCCGGCTTCCTGACCCGGGCGGCCGCTCCACCACACCCCGAGCCCGGCCGGGCCGTCTGCTTTACCCCGGTGGCCGCTCCACCACAACCGGAGCCCCGCCGGGCCAGCTGGTTGACCCGGGCGGCCGCTCCACCACAGACCCAGCCCGGCCGGGCCGGCCTCCTGACCCGGGCGGCCGACCCACCACACCCCCAGCCCGGCCGGGCCGGCTGCTTTACCCCGGCGGCCGCTCCACCACAACCGGAGCCCCGCCGGGCCAGCTGGTTGACCCGGGCGGCCGCTCCACAACCGACCGAGCCCGGCCGGGCCGGCTTCCTGACCCCGGGGGCCGCTCCACCACAACCCCAGCCCGGCCGGGCCGGCTGCTTTACCCCGGCGGCCGCTCCACCACAACCGGAGCCCCGCCGGGCCAGCTGGTTGACCCGGGCGGCCGGTCCACAACAGACCGAGCTCGGCCGGGCCGGCTTCCTGACCCGGGCGGCCGCTCCACCACACCCCGAGCCGGGCCGGACCGGCTGCTTTACCCGGCGGCCGCTCCACCACAACCAGAGCCCCGCCGGGCCAGCTGGTTGACCCGGGCGGCCGCTCCACCACAGACCCAGCCCGGCCGGGCCGGCCTCCTGACCCGGGCGGCCGACCCACCACACCCCCAGCCCGGCCGGGCCGGCTGCTTTACCTTGGCGGCCGCTCCACCACAACCGGAGCCCCGCCGGGCCAGCTGGTTGACCCGGGAGCCGCTCCACAACCGACCGAGCTCGGCCGGGCCGGTTTCCTGACCCGGGCGGCCGCTCCACCACACCCCCAGCCCGGCCGGGCCGGCTGCTTTACCCCGGCGGCCGCTCCACCACAACCGGAGCCCCCCCGGGCCAGCTGGTTGACCCGGGCGGCCGCTCCACCACAGATCGAGCCCGGCCAGGCCGGCTTCCTAACCCAGGAGGCCGCTCCACCACACCTCGAGCCGGGCCGGGCCGGCTGCTTTACCCCGGCGGCCGCTCCACCACAACCGGAGCCCCGCCGGGCCAGCTGGTTGACCCGGGCGGTCGCTCCATAACCGACCGAGCCCGGCCGGGCCGGCTTCCTGACCCGGGCGGCCGCTCCACCACACCCCCAGCCCGGCCGGGTCGGCTGCTTTAACCCGGCGGCTGCTCCACCACAACCGGAGCCCCGCCGGGCCAGCTGGTTGACCCGGGCGGCCGCTCCAAAACCGACGGAGCCCGGCCGGGCCGGCTTCCTGACCCCGGGGGCCGCTCCACCACAACCCCAGCCCGACCGGGCCGGCTGCTTTACCCCGGCGGCCGCTCCACCACAACCGGAGCCCCGCCGGGCCAGCTGGTTGACCCGGGCGGCCGCTCCACCACAGATCGAGCCCGGCCAGGCCGGCTTCCTAACCCAGGAGGCCGCTCCACCACACCTCGAGCCGGGCCGGGCCGGCTGCTTTACCCCGGCGGCCGCTCCACCACAACCGGAGCCCCGCCGGGCCAGCTGGTTGACCCGGGCGGCCGCTCCATAACCGACCGAGCCCGGCCGGGCCGGCTTCCTGACCCGGGCGGCCGCTCCACCACACCCCCAGCCCGGCCGGGCCGGCTGCTTTAACCCGGCGGCTGCTCCACCACAACCGGAGCCCCGCCGGGCCAGCTGGTTGACCCGGGCGGCCGCTCCAAAACCGACGGAGCCCGGCCGGGCCGGCTTCCTGACCCCGGGGGCCGCTCCACCACAACCCCAGCCCGACCGGGCCGGCTGCTTTACCCCGGCGGCCGCTCCACCACAACCGGAGCCCCGCCGGGCCAGCTGGTTGACCCGGGCGGCCGCTCAACAACCGACCGAGCCCAGCCGGGCCGGCTTCCTGACCCGGGCGGCCGCTCCACCACACCCCGAGCCGGGCCGGGCCGGCTGCTTTACCCCGGCGGCCGCTCCACCACAACCCGAGCCTTGCCGGGCCAGCTGGTTGACCCGGGCGGCCGCTCCACAACCGACCGAGCCCGGCCGGGCCGGCTTCCTGACCCCGGGCGCCGCTCCACCACAACCCCAGCCCGGCCGGGCCGGCTGCTTTACCCCGGCGGCCGCTCCACCACAACCGGAGCCCCGCCGGGCCAGCTGGTTGACCCGGGCGGCCGGTCCACAACAGACCGAGCTCGGCCGGGCCGGCTTCCTGACCCGGGCGGCCGCTCCACCACACCCCGAGCCGGGCCGGACCCGCTGCTTTACCCGGCGGCCGCTGCACCACAACCGGAGCCCCGCCGGGCCAGCTGGTTGACCCGGGCGGCCGCTCCACCACAGACCCAGCCCGGCCGGGCCGGCCTCCTGACCCGGGCGGCGGCTCCACCACACCCCCAGCCCGGCCGGGCCGGCTGCTTTACCCCGGCGGCCGCTCCACCACAACCGGAGCCCCGCCGGGCCAGCTGGTTGACCCGGGCGGCCGCTCCACAACCGACCGAGCCCGGCCGGGCCGGCCTCCTGACCCGGGCGGCCGCTCCAACACACCCCGAGCCGGGCCGGGCCGGCTGCTTTACCCCGGCGGCCGCTCCACCACAACCGGAGCCCCGCCGGGCCAGCTGGTTGACCCGGGCGGCCGGTCCACAACAGACCGAGCCCGGCAGGGCCGGCTTCCTGACCCGGGCGGCCGCTCCACCACACCCCGAGCCGGGCCGGACCGGCTGCTTTACCCGGCGGCCGCTCCACCACAACCGGAGCCCCGCCGGGCCAGCTGGTTGACCCGGGCGGCCGGTCTATAACCGACCGAGCCCGGCCGGGCCGGCTTCCTGACCCGGGCGGCCGCTCCACCACACCCCGAGCCCGGCCGGGCCGTCTGCTTTACCCCGGTGGCCGCTCCACCACAACCGGAGCCCCGCCGGGCCAGCTGGTTGACCCGGGCGGCCGCTCCACCACAGACCCAGCCCGGCCGGGCCGGCCTCCTGACCCGGGCGGCCGACCCACCACACCCCCAGCCCGGCCGGGCCGGCTGCTTTACCCCGGCGGCCGCTCCACCACAACCGGAGCCCCGCCGGGCCAGCTGGTTGACCCGGGCGGCCGCTCCACAACCGACCGAGCCCGGCCGGGCCGGCTTCCTGACCCCGGGGGCCGCTCCACCACAACCCCAGCCCGGCCGGGCCGGCTGCTTTACCCCGGCGGCCGCTCCACCACAACCGGAGCCCCGCCGGGCCAGCTGGTTGACCCGGGCGGCCGGTCCACAACAGACCGAGCTCGGCCGGGCCGGCTTCCTGACCCGGGCGGCCGCTCCACCACACCCCGAGCCGGGCCGGACCGGCTGCTTTACCCGGCGGCCGCTCCACCACAACCAGAGCCCCGCCGGGCCAGCTGGTTGACCCGGGCGGCCGCTCCACCACAGACCCAGCCCGGCCGGGCCGGCCTCCTGACCCGGGCGGCCGACCCACCACACCCCCAGCCCGGCCGGGCCGGCTGCTTTACCTTGGCGGCCGCTCCACCACAACCGGAGCCCCGCCGGGCCAGCTGGTTGACCCGGGAGCCGCTCCACAACCGACCGAGCTCGGCCGGGCCGGTTTCCTGACCCGGGCGGCCGCTCCACCACACCCCCAACCCGGCCGGGCCGGCTGCTTTACCCCGGCGGCCGCTCCACCACAACCGGAGCCCCCCCGGGCCAGCTGGTTGACCCGGGCGGCCGCTCCACCACAGATCGAGCCCGGCCAGGCCGGCTTCCTAACCCAGGAGGCCGCTCCACCACACCTCGAGCCGGGCCGGGCCGGCTGCTTTACCCCGGCGGCCGCTCCACCACAACCGGAGCCCCGCCGGGCCAGCTGGTTGACCCGGGCGGTCGCTCCATAACCGACCGAGCCCGGCCGGGCCGGCTTCCTGACCCGGGCGGCCGCTCCACCACACCCCCAGCCCGGCCGGGCCGGCTGCTTTAACCCGGCGGCTGCTCCACCACAACCGGAGCCCCGCCGGGCCAGCTGGTTGACCCGGGCGGCCGCTCCAAAACCGACGGAGCCCGGCCGGGCCGGCTTCCTGACCCCGGGGGCCGCTCCACCACAACCCCAGCCCGACCGGGCCGGCTGCTTTACCCCGGCGGCCGCTCCACCACAACCGGAGCCCCGCCGGGCCAGCTGGTTGACCCGGGCGGCCGCTCAACAACCGACCGAGCCCGGCCGGGCCGGCTTCCTGACCCGGGCGGCCGCTCCACCACACCCCGAGCCGGGCCGGGCCGGCTGCTTTACCCCGGCGGCCGCTCCACCACAACCCGAGCCCCGCCGGGCCAGCTGGTTGACCCGGGCGGCCGCTCCACAACCGACCGAGCCCGGCCGGGCCGGCTTCCTGACCCCGGGCGCCGCTCCACCACAACCCCAGCCCGGCCGGGCCGGCTGCTTTACCCCGGCGGCCGCTCCACCACAACCGGAGCCCCGCCGGGCCAGCTGGTTGACCCGGGCGGCCGGTCCACAACAGACCGAGCTCGGCCGGGCCGGCTTCCTGACCCGGGCGGCCGCTCCACCACACCCCGAGCCGGGCCGGACCGGCTGCTTTACCCGGCGGCCGCTGCACCACAACCGGAGCCCCGCCGGGCCAGCTGGTTGACCCGGGCGGCCGCTCCACCACAGACCCAGCCCGGCCGGGCCGGCCTCCTGACCCGGGCGGCGGCTCCACCACACCCCCAGCCCGGCCGGGCCGGCTGCTTTACCCCGGCGGCCGCTCCACCACAACCGGAGCCCCGCCGGGCCAGCTGGTTGACCCGGGCGGCCGCTCCACAACCGACCGAGCCCGGCCGGGCCGGCCTCCTGACCCGGGCGGCCGCTCCAACACATCCCGAGCCGGGCCGGGCCGGCTGCTTTACCCCGGCGGCCGCTCCACCACAACCGGAGCCCCGCCGGGCCAGCTGGTTGACCCGGGCGGCCGGTCCACAACAGACCGAGCCCGGCAGGGCCGGCTTCCTGACCCGGGCGGCCGCTCCACCACACCCCGAGCCGGGCCGGACCGGCTGCTTTACCCGGCGGCCGCTCCACCACAACCGGAGCCCTGCCGGGCCAGCTGATTGACCCGGGCGGCCTCTCCACCACAGACCGAGCCCGGCCGGGCCGGCTTCCTGACCCGGGCGGCCGCTCCACCACACCCCGAGCCGGGCCGGGCCGGCTGCTTTACCCCGGCGGCCGCTCCACCACAACCGGAGCCCCGCCGGGCCAGCTGGTTGACCTGGGCGGCCGCTCCACAACCGACCGAGCCCGGCCGGGCCGTCTTCCTGACCCGGGCGGCCGCTCCACCACACCTCGAGCCCGGCCGGGCCGGCTGCTTTACCCCGGCGGCCGCTCCACCACAACCGGATCCCCGCCGGGCCAGCTGGTTGACCCGGGCGGCCGCTCCACCACAGACCCAGCCCGGCCGGGCCGGCCTCCTGACCCGGGCTGCCGCTCCACCACACCCTGAGCCCAACCGGGCCGGATGCTTTACCCCGGCGGCCGCTCCACCACAACCGGAGCCCCGCCGGGCCAGCTGGTTGACCCGGGCGGCCGCTCCACCACACCCCGAGCCGGGCCGGGCCGGCTTCTTTACCCCGGCGGCCGCTCCACCACAACCGGAGCCCCGC
The DNA here is from genome assembly GCA_038363175.2 of Artibeus lituratus. Taxonomy (NCBI): domain Eukaryota; kingdom Metazoa; phylum Chordata; class Mammalia; order Chiroptera; family Phyllostomidae; genus Artibeus; species Artibeus lituratus. The sequence continues at coordinate 93,291 of JBAWUR020000039.1, read as the reverse complement.
CGGGCCAGCTGCTTGACCCGGGCGGCCGCTCCACAACCGACCGAGCCCGGCCGGGCCGGCTTCCTGACCCGGGCGGCCGCTCCACCACACCCCGAGCCCGGCCGGGCCGGCTGCTTTACCCCGGCGGCCGCTCCACCACAACCGGATCCCCGCCGGGCCAGCTGGTTGACCCGGGCGGCCGCTCCACAACCGAACGAGCCCGGCCGGGCCGGCTTCCTGACCCGGGCGGCCGCTCCACCACACCCCGAGCCGGGCCGGGCCGGCTGCTTTACCCCGGCGGCAGCTCCACCACAAGCGGAGCCCCGCCGGGCCCGCTGGTTGACCCGGGAGCCGCTCCACAACCGACCGAGCTCGGCCGGGCCGGCTTCCTGACCCGGGCGGCCGCTCCACCACACCCCGAGCCCGCCCGGGCCGACTGCTTTACCCCGGCGGCCGCTCCACCACAACCTGAGCCCCGCCGGGCCAGCTGGTTGACCCGGGCGGCCGATCCACAACCGACCGAGCCCGGCCGGGCCGGCTTCCTGACCCGGGCGGACGCTCCACCACACCCCAAGCCCGGCCGGGCCGGCTGCTTTACCCCGGCGGCCGCTCCACTACAACCGGATCCTCGCCGGGCCAGCTGGTTGACCCGGGCGGCCGCTCCACCACAGACCCAGCCCGGCCGGGCCCGCCTCCTGACCCGGGCTGCCGCTCCACCACAACCCCAGCCCGGCCGGGCCGGCTGCTTTACCCCGGCGGCCGCTCCACCACAACCGGAGCCCCTCCGGGCTAGCTGGTTGACCCGGGCGGCCGCTCCACAACCAACCGAGCCCGGCCGGGGCGACTTCCTGACCCGGGCAGCCGCTCCACCACACCCCGAGCCCGGCCGGACCGGCTGCTTTACCCCGGCGGCCGCTCCACCACAACCGGAGCCCCGCCGGGCCAGCTTGTTGACCCGGGAGCCGCTCCACAACCGACCGAGCTCGGCCGGGCCGGCTTCCTGACCCGGGCGGCCGCTCCACCACACCCCGAGCCCGGCCGGGCCGGCTGCTTTACCCCGGGGCCGCTCAACCTCAACCGGAGCCCCGCCGGGCCAGCTGGTTGACCCGGGCGGCCGCTCCACAACCGACCGAGCCCGGTCGGGCCGGCTTCCTGACCCGGGCGGCCGCTCCACCACACCCCGAGCCGGGCCGGGCCGGCTGCTTTACCCCGGCGGCCGCTCCACCACAACCGGAGCCCCGCCAGGCCAGCTGGTTGACCCGGGCGGCCGCTCCACAACCGACCGAGCTCGGCCGGGCCGGCTTCCTGACCCCGGCGGCCGCTCCACCACAACCCCAGCCCGGCCGTGCCGGCTGCTTTACCCCGGCGGCCGCTCCACCACAACCGGAGCCCCGCCGGGCCAGCTGGTTGACCCGGGAGCCGCTCCACAACCGACCGAGCCCGGCCGGGCCGGCTTCCTGACCCGGGCGGCCGCTCCACCACACTCCGAGCCGGGCCGGGCCGGCTGCTTTACCCCGGCGGCCGCTCCACCACAACCGGAGCCCCGCCGGGCCAGCTGGTTGACCCGGGAGCCGCTCAACAACCGACCGAGCCCGGCCGGGCCGGCTTCCTGACCCGGGCGGCCGCTCCACCACACTCCGAGCCGGGCCGGGCCGGCTGCTTTACCCCGGCGGCCGCTCCACCACAACCGGAGCCCCGCCGGGCCAGCTGGTTGACCCGGGCGGCTTCTCCACCACAGACCCAGCCCCGCCGGGCCAGCTGGTTGACCCGGGAGCCGCTCCACAACCGACCGAGCCCGGCCGGGCCGGCTTCCTGACCCGGGCAGCCGCTCCACCACACCCCGAGCCCGGCCGGACCGGCTGCTTTACCCCGGCGGCCGCTCCACCACAACCGGAGCCCCGCCGGGCCAGCTGGTTGACCCAGGAGCCGCTCCACAACCGACCGAGCTCGGCCGGGCCGGCTTCCTGACCCGGGCGGCCGCTCCACCACACCCCGAGCCCGGCCGGGCCGGCTGATTTACCCCGACGGCCGCTCCACCGCAACCGGAGCCCCGCCGGGCCAGCTGGTTGACCCTGGCGGCCGCTCCACAACCGACAAACCCCGGCCGGGCCGGCTTCCTGACCCGGGCGGCCGCTCCACCACACCCCGAGCCCGGCCGGGCCGGCTGCTTTACCCGGCGGCCGCTCCACCACAACCGGAGCCCCGCCGGGCCAGCTGGTTGACCCGGGCGTCCGCTCCACAACCAACCGAGCCCGCCCGGGCCGGCTTCTTGACCCGGGCAGCCGCTCCACCACACCCCCAGCCCGGCCGGATCGGCTGCTTTACCCCGGCGGCCGCTCCACCACAACCGGAGCCCCGCCGGGCCAGCTGGTTGACCCGGGAGCCGCTCCACAACCGACCGAGCTCGGCCGGGCCGGCTTCCTGACCCGGGCGGCCGCTCCACCACACCCCCAGCCCGGCCGGGCCGGCTGCTTTACCCCGGCGGCAGCTCCACCACAACCGGAGCCCCGCCGGGCCAGCTGGTTGACCCGGGAGCCGCTCCACAACCGACCGAGCTCGGCCGGGCCGGCTTCCTGACCCGGGAGGCCGCTCCACCACACCCCGAGCTGGGCCGGGCCGGCTGCTTTACCCCGGCGGCCGCTCCACCACAACCGGAGCCCCCCCGGGCCAGCTGGTTGACCCGGGCGGCCGCTCCACCACAGATCGAGCCCGGCCGGGCAGGCTTCCTGACCCCAAGGGCCGCTCCACCACAACCCCAGCCCGACCGGGCCGGCTGCTTTACCCCGGCGGCCGCTCCACCACAACCGGAGCCCCGCCGGGCCAGCTGGTTGACCCGGGAGCCGCTCCACAACCGACCGAGCTCGGCCGGGCCGGCTTCCTGACCCGGGCGGCCGTTCCACCACACCCCCAGCCCGGCCGGGCCGGCTGCTTTACCCCGGCGGCAGCTCCACCACAACCGGAGCCCCGCCGGGCCAGCTGGTTGACCCGGGCGGCCGGTCTATAACCGACCGAGCCCGGCCGGGCCGGCTTCCTGACCCGGGCGGCCGCTCCACCACACCCCGAGCCCGGCCGGGCCGTCTGCTTTACCCCGGTGGCCGCTCCACCACAACCGGAGCCCCGCCGGGCCAGCTGGTTGACCCGGGCGGCCGCTCCACCACAGACCGAGCCCGGCCGGGCCGGCCTCCTGACCCGGGCGGCCGACCCACCACACCCCCAGCCCGGCCGGGCCGGCTGCTTTACCCCGGCGGCCGCTCCACCACAACCGGAGCCCCGCCGGGCCAGCTGGTTGACCCGGGCGGCCGCTCCACATCCGACCGAGCCCGGCCGGGCCGGCTTCCTGACCCCGGGGGCCGCTCCACCACAACCCCAGCCCGGCCGGGCCGGCTGCTTTACCCCGGCGGCCGCTCCACCACAACCGGAGCCCCGCCGGGCCAGCTGGTTGACCCGGGCGGCCGGTCCACAACAGACCGAGCTCGGCCGGGCCGGCTTCCTGACCCGGGCGGCCGCTCCACCACACCCCGAGCCGGGCCGGACCGGCTGCTTTACCCGGCGGCCGCTCCACCACAACCAGAGCCCCGCCGGGCCAGCTGGTTGACCCGGGCGGCCGCTCCACCACAGACCCAGCCCGGCCGGGCCGGCCTCCTGACCCGGGCGGCCGACCCACCACACCCCCAGCCCGGCCGGGCCGGCTGCTTTACCTTGGCGGCCACTCCACCACAACCGGAGACCCGCCGGGCCAGCTGGTTGACCCGGGAGCCGCTCCACAACCGACCGAGCTCGGCCGGGCCGGTTTCCTGACCCGGGCGGCCGCTCCACCACACCCCCAGCCCGGCCGGGCCGGCTGCTTTACCCCGGCGGCCGCTCCACCACAACCGGAGCCCCCCCGGGCCAGCTGGTTGACCCGGGCGGCCGCTCCACCACAGATCGAGCCCGGCCAGGCCGGCTTCCTAACCCAGGAGGCCGCTCCACCACACCCCGAGCCGGGCCGGGCCGGCTGCTTTACCCCGGCGGCCGCTCCACCACAACCCGAGCCCCGCCGGGCCAGCTGGTTGACCCGGGCGGCCGCTCCACAACCGACCGAGCCCGGCCGGGCCGGCTTCCTGACCCCGGGCGCCGCTCCACCACAACCCCAGCCCGGCCGGGCCGGCTGCTTTACCCCGGCGGCCGCTCCACCACAACCGGAGCCCCGCCGGGCCAGCTGGTTGACCCGGGCGGCCGGTCCACAACAGACCGAGCTCGGCCGGGCCGGCTTCCTGACCCGGGCGGCCGCTCCACCACACCCCGAGCCGGGCCGGACCGGCTGCTTTACCCGGCGGCCGCTGCACCACAACCGGAGCCCCGCCGGGCCAGCTGGTTGACCCGGGCGGCCGCTCCACCACAGACCCAGCCCGGCCGGGCCGGCCTCCTGACCCGGGCGGCGGCTCCACCACACCCCCAGCCCGGCCGGGCCGGCTGCTTTACCCCGGCGGCCGCTCCACCACAACCGGAGCCCCGCCGGGCCAGCTGGTTGACCCGGGCGGCCGCTCCACAACCGACCGAGCCCGGCCGGGCCGGCCTCCTGACCCGGGCGGCCGCTCCAACACACCCCGAGCCGACCGGGCCGGCTGCTTTACCCCGGCGGCCGCTCCACCACAACCGGAGCCCCCGCCGGGCCAGCTGGTTGACCCGGGCGGCCGGTCCACAACAGACCGAGCCCGGCAGGGCCGGCTTCCTGACCCGGGCGGCCGCTCCACCACACCCCGAGCCGGGCCGGACCGGCTGCTTTACCCGGCGGCCGCTCCACCACAATCGGAGCCCTGCCGGGCCAGCTGGTTGACCCGGGCGGCCTCTCCACCACAGACCGAGCCCGGCCGGGCCGGCTTCCTGACCCGGGCGGCCGCTCCACCACACCCCGAGCCGGGCCGGGCCGGCTGCTTTACCCCGGTGGCCGCTCCATCCCAACCGGAGCCCCGCGGGGCCAGCTGGTTGACCCGGGCGGCCGCTCCACAACCGACCGAGCCTGGCCGGGCCGGCCTCCTGACCCGGGCGGCCGCTCCACCACACCCCGAGCCCGGCCGGGCCGGCTGCTTTACCCCGGCGGCCGCTCCACCACAACCGGAGCCCCGCCGGGCCAGCTGGTTGACCCGGGCGGCCGCTCCACAACCGACCGAGCCCGGCCGGGCCGGCTTCCTGACCCGGGCGGCCGCTCCACCACACCCCGAGCCGGGCCGGGCCGGCTGCTTTACCCCGGCGGCCGCTCCACCACAACCGGAGCCGTGCCGGGCCAGGTGGTTGACCCGGGCTGCCTCTCCACCACAGATCGAGCCCGGCCGGGCCGGCTTCCTGACCCGGGCGGCCGCTCCACCACACCCCGAGCGGGGCCGTGCCGGCTGCTTTACCCCGGCGGCCGCTCCACCACAACCGGAGCCCCGCCGGGCCAGCTGGTTGACCCGGGCGGTCGCTCCACCACAGACCGAGCCTGGCCGGGCCGGCCTCCTGACCCGGGCGGCCGCTCCACCACACCCCCAGCCCGGCCGGGCCGGCTGCTTTACCCCGGCGGCAGCTCCACCACAACCGGAGCCCCGCCGGGCCCGCTGGTTGACCCGGGCGGCCGCTCCACCACAGACCGAGCCCGGACGGGCCGGCTTCCTGACCCAGGAGGCCGCTCCACCATACCTCGAGCAGGGCCGGGCCGGCTGCTTTACCCCGGCCGCCGCTCCACCACAACCGGAGCCCCGCCGGGCCAGCTGGTTGACCCGGGCGGCCGCTCCACCACACCCCGAGCCCGGCCGGGCCGGCTGCTTGACTCGGGCGGCCGCTTCACCACAACCGGAACCCCGCCAGGACGGCTGCTTGACCCGGGCGGCCGCTCCACCACCGCCCGAGCCGGGCCGGGCCGGCTTCCTGACCCGAGCGGCCGCCGACCACAGCCCGAGGCCGGCCGTACTGGCTGGTTGACCCGGCCTGCCGCTCCACCACAGCCTGATGCCCAAAGGTCTGAGCATCACTGTCCAGTGCAGTGCGGACTGTCCTCCTCTGCCTGCAGCCACCGAAGTGCAGTGGGGGCAGCAAGTGCAAGGCTGGAAACCGTGAAGCCACAACCAGGAGGCGAGCCATGACCAACAAATGGGACAATAAGATTTGTCATCTCAGTGACACATGAGATGGCAGCAGAGAGCCGCACTTGGGACAATTTTCCTAGGGACCATCCTGTGCTAGGGTAAGTTTTAAATTTTTCAAAGGACTGAAATTATGTACACTATGTTTCTTACTGACATTGCTGTTAATATAGAAATCAGGAACAGAAGGGAACTAGGAAGTCCTGCTATTGAAAACTTACTAAACGCACGTCTAAACAACATTGCGATCAACAGTCATATTCTACTGCATTCAACCACTATTCCTGCTGACCACTCACTAACATGTTATTCCCAAAAGGCCCACGAAATGGCAGCAGAGACACACCTGGGAACATTTTACTATTTGCTTGGCCAACAGGTTCATTTGGTTTTTAGGTAAGGAGACAATGAAAGACGCTTTTCACTTTAACCAATAATTTTCTTAAAGAACATATTCACCATTTTGTTGCACTGCTTTCTGCAATCTTTCAGGCATCTTCATAACTACATCTTCCCAAAACTTTTTATCTTTTGGCCAAGCCAATAAAAAGCCAGTTTCAACAAGCATCGCAGCATTGAAAGTATAGACAATGTTTCTCTAAGTGTTCTCCTTGCACTTAAGCTAGAATGTACAAAAAACTGAGTGACTGGAAGCCCTGGCTGGTGTAGCTCAGTGGATTGAGCACGGGCTAAAAATAACGAAATGCCGGGCTAAACTGGTAAGAGGGGCGAAGCCAGCAGCGGAGCAGGTTGACCGAAAAGATCCCGACCTGGTGGTGCGCAAACAGCCGAAGGTGCAGATCGCAGGTGCGGGCTAGGTAAGAGGCGTGGCTGGCTGTCGGCGGTAGGTCGCACATTTGCGTGCAGATAAACCAGTGAAGAGGCGAGCATTGAGACCGCACGGTGCAGGGCAGCAGGCTCGCACAATTCCGCTCGGATAAACAGACCGGGGAAAGGGGTGGGACGGACTGGGCTAGTGGAGAAGACCGCCATTGTTCCCCCTCTGACCCCGCCCCCACATACAGCGTCACAAACCAGCGTCATGGGTGGCCCCGCCCTGGTAAACAACTAAGGCTCCGCTCCTCGTACTTAAGGGTGCGAACAGACCAAAAATGGCTCAAGAACAACTCAGAGCCCCAGAGCCGATAAATCTAAGCGATGAAGAAATAGCTAAACTTTCAGATGCACAGTTCAAAACACTGGTGACCAGGATCCTCACAGAACTGGTTGATATTAGTCACGAATTAGAGAAACATATGAAAGCTAAACTAATAAAAATGAATGGTAATGCAAAGAAAACCAATAGTAAGGGAAAGGAGATTGGGACTTAAATCAATGGAGTGGACCAGAAGAAAGAAAAAGAGGATCAAACAGAAAAGAATAAAGAAACCAGAATGCATAAAAATGAGGAGAGGCTTAGGGACCTCCAGGACATCGTTAAACGTGCTAACATTCGAATTATAGGGATACCAGAAGGGGAAGAGTCATGAGTGGAAGCCTTATTTGAACAAATAATAAAAGAGAACTTCCCCATTCTGGCAGAGAAAGTAGACTTCCAGGAAATCCAGGAAGCTCAGAGAGTCCCAAAGAAGTTGGACCCAAGAAGGAACACACCAAGGCACATCATCATTATATTAGCCAAGATTCAAATGAAGGAGAGAATCCTAGAAGCAGCAAGAGATAAGGGGACAGTCACCTACAAAGGAGTTCCCATCAGACTGTCAGCGGATTTCTCAAAAGAGACCTTACAGGCAAGAAGGTGCTGGAAAGAGGTATTCCAAGTCATGAAAACCAAGGACCTACAATCAAGATTGCTCTAGCCAGCAAAGTTTTCATTTAGAATGGAAGGACAGATAAAGTGCTTCTCAGATAAGATCAAATTCAAGGAGTTCATCCTCACCAAACCCTTATTATATGAAATGTTAAAGGGGCTTATCTAAGAAAAAGAAGATAAAATAGACGAACAGTGAAAGGACAGCAAACTCACAGTTATGAACAACCACACCTAAAACAAAAGCAGACTAAGAGGACAGCTAGATCAAGAGCAGAACCATAGAAAGGAAGATCACATGGAGGCTTAGCAACAGGGGAGTGGGAGGAGGAGAAGGGGGGAGAAGGTACAGAAAATAAGTAGCATAGACAGTAGATAGAAAATAGATAGGGGGAGGGTAAGAATAGTAGGGGGAATATAGAATCTAAAGAATTTGAGACACGTGTTCATGAACTAAAGGGGGAAATGGTGGGGGAGGGGTATGCATGGTGGAGGGGAACGGAGGGGGGAATAGAACAAATGGAATGGCATAATCAATAAAAAAGTTAAAAGAGAAAATAAAAAAACAAACACGCACTCCCACCTCAACCCGAGGCTTTCCCGTCTTCTGCTTCAACTCTTTCCCTCAGGCAGTGCTTGCGGTTGGTCTGATGGGGCAGCACGTGTTGCGAATTTCCCCAAGGAGCTCCTCCTACAGGACGCCCTCTGGTATCAGCACACAGGCAACGTCACCTCCTTTCGATGAAGACTGCCCTGTATGGAGGGGATGCTGCTGGTGCTTCCTTCATTTGCCTACAATCTTTCCTGTTCCACATTATTCTCAAGTTTCATCCGTTCACACCACCACACAATTTGCTTGCAAGCAGAATGGTTTCTATATATTTCCATAGAAAACCCCATGTGGAAATGAGGTCAAGAAAGTTTCCCCCCCCCCACACACACACACCCAGCTTAACTTCTGGGGAACCCAAACATCAAAGGGATTCACTGTAATCTTGCAGGTGCATATGATTTTTGACACTGGATCTGGATACTTTGAGTATGTCATCAGTCTCCCACATGGCATGGTGTGGTCTGTCTTCAGTGAACATCTGGACTCTATGGCTCTGAACTGCCAATGGTCTGCCAGACCTGTGGGGCACCTTTGTGTGAGAAATCTTGGGTTGAAACTTTGCAAACCACCTCGGACACATTTCATCACCTACAAGGCCTTCTCCATACACACCACCAATCTTTATTTTGCATTCCAGTTGCGTGTTCACCTTTCTTGAAATGACAGTGTAATGTGCCAAAAGCATTCCTTCTGTTCATCCCTCTTCAGTATGAAAATGACCACAAAATCACAGTGGTTTCGATGAGTTTTTTTCTTTCAATGCCCATTTGTATGACATTTGTCACGGTGCAGTCTGACCCGACGCTTTTCCGTAAAATTAGACAAGTCAGCAAACCAGAGTCACAGGACAGGGCAGTGAGGGTGGTGAGGGCCAAACTGACTTTTGGGCCAACTTGATAGAAACGAAGCTTCAACCAGAATCGCATCATTTACAGTATGTTTTTTGTTCAGGCAGCACTTAAGCTAGAATTCACTGAAAATGAGTGACTAGAAGGTTCTGCTTTGTACTTCTGAAGTAGACTCCTACAGACCTTCCAAAATGAACCATCATGTGAGTTACAAAATAATTGGAACTGAATGATGCTAAAGATACTACACACTGAAACTTAAGAACAAAATCTGCACCTTTGAACACGTGGGTTAGTCACAAAACCCCCAATTGTACCAGAGTTGCACCCTTTTAGGAACTGAAAAGTGCAAAGGAAGCCAAGACACACTGGAGGGTACTGTGTCTAGACGCGTCCAGAAGGGCATGTACATAAAATGATAGTGATGTTATTTTATTATGTTTTGTTTTATTTTATTGTATTCTATTTCTGAATGGAGGATTTTGAATACACTTTACTTTCCCCTTGTTTAACGAAGCTGCAACAGACAAAACAAATTACAAACAATTTTCAAACACACTTCGAACTTGTGAAGACTTCACTCTATGACGCTACAAAGCCATTACCAAATAATGTCGCACAACACAGGTTCATCGCTCCCTTTGCCCTTAACTTGCACACCACTCACAAGGTAACTAGACCGTGCTGACATTAGACGCTTTGGAATGCACTTGGGAATATCACTACCGTCAAAAGCCATTGATATTCCACTACAATGAACCACTTTTCCTGCTGAACTGCACTGAGGTGTCATTCCCAAAAATAGCCATAAGATGGCAGCAGAGACCGACACTTGGAATGCCTGTCCCACAAAGGGCTCAGCTGACAGATTCCTTCACTTTTGACTTTGAGGTGCGATGACAGGCGCATTTTTCATTTTTCCTCAAACACGGTGACTGCACAAGGTCGTCGCCGTTCTGTTCCACTACTTTCTGCCACCTTTCAGGTAATTTCCACATTCCATGGTCCCCGAACTTTGTTATTTTTTTGGAGCAGAGAGCTCTTCTAGGTGGCTTCTACAGTGTTCCAGGGAATGGAAATTTCTCTCCAATAAGAGAAATTCAGACAGACCGAAGTCATTGGCCATGTGAAGGTGCAAGGTCTGGTGAGCACTGCGGATGAATCGGGACTGCTCAGCCAGGCTGGAACCTTTCATCACTGGTCACCAAAGAGAAACATGCATTCTCACCTGATCATGAAGCTTCTGCTGACAAATTCCAGACTCATTCCCTCAGGCGGTGCTTTCAGTTGTTCTGACCTGGAGCAGTGCTTGTTGCAAGTCACCTGCCAGCTTTGTACAAGGAACTCCTTCTCCAGGACCCCCTCCAGAAACCACCAGAAGGGTAACATCACCTCTTTCAGATGAAGACCAACTTATGCAGGGGCCTGGTGTTGGTTCTTTTGCTGACCCTGAATCTCTCCAATTCCACATTATTCTAACACATCAACCATTCATCACCCCTCACAATTTGTTTTGGAAATGGAATGTTTTTCTTACATTTCCATAGAGAACCACACGTGGATATGTGGTCCAGATGGCTCCGTCCTTCTACCCATATAACTTCTGTGGAAACCAAACATCAGGGAGACTAAGCTAACTGTGCTGGCGCAAATGATTTTCAATGCTTGGTTAGGATACTTTGAGTTTGTTGCCTGTCTCCCACCTGCCATAATGTGGTGTGTTTTCAGTTATCATCTCCCCTGGATGGCTCTCCACTGCGGCTGGCCTGATGGACCAGTGCAGCAACTGTGCACCAGAAATCTCTGGAATGAAACTCGGAAATACACTTGTGACATGTTCCATCACTCACAGCAATGTCACCATACACACCAAAAAATCTTTCTTTGCCTTACACTGGCACTTGTACCTGTCCCGAAATGACAAAGCCTAAAGGACTGAAAATGTTGCTTATGTTCTTTCATTTTCAGTGAGAAAGTGGCACATATTCTCCAGTTGTGATAAGATTTCTTTCATGCAAGCTGGTATGACAGCTGTCACGATGCATTCTAACAAAATGGTTTCCAATGACGTCAAGGCAAGTCTGTGAGACCAGAGCCAGGTGATGGCGTGGGGTGTGGCGGTGGGAGAGGGTGGGGGGCTGAACTGACATTTCTACCAGCCCCATTTAAAGCAAGTTTTAACCAGCACCGCAGCCTCGAAATCCTATACAAAATGTTTTTGCCCTTATAGCACTGAAGCAGCATTCATTGAGAATAGATGACTAGAAAGTGCTGTTCTTTGGGACTTGTGAAATCAACTCCTAAAGAACCTCTGAAATAAACTGCCATTGGCATTACAAAGTAACTGGGCCTGAGTGATGATAAAGATGCTCCGTAACAAAACTTGAGAAAGAAATCTTCACCCTTGAATGCACAGCTTAGACAAAGAAGCTGGAAATGCACATGTTTGCGCCGATAACAGGAACCTAAATTAGTAGACAAAGTCCAGGGAAAGGGAAGAAACAACCGTAGACACGTCCCAAAGGGCAGGTACATACAATGATGGCGCTGGTACTTTACTTTGCTTTTTGTGTATCTCTTGTAGCACCATCATATATAAATTTTACCTCCACATTGTTTTAGGAAGCTGCAACAGACAAAGCAAAGGACAAATGACTTTCACTCACACTTGGCACTTCTAAAAACCTGCCTCTATTATGCTACAAAGCCACTTCCAAAAAACGTCCCATAAAACACACTTATTCCTCCCTTGGCCATTACTCTGGAGACTAGTCAGAAGATAACTGTATAGTCCTGACAATTAGATGTTTTCCAATGCACTTGTAAATACCACTGCCATCAAAAGTCATTGATATTTCACTGGCATCAACCACTTTTCCTGCTGACCTAAACTAACATGTCATTCCCCAAAATGGCCACGAGATGGCAGCATAGACAGACACTGGGAACATATACTGTACTGTGGGGTGGGCCAACTAGGTTCCTTCACGTTTTCCAGGAAAATTCAATGACAGGTACATTTTTTCATTATTCTCAAAAATGTGACTGGTTCAGGGCTTCAACATTTATTTCCAAGGCCCTCTGTTATAATTCGGACAACTTCACCATTCCATCTGCCCACAACATCGTTATCTTTCTGAGCACAGAACGCTTCCCGGCCGGGCCAGTTGGTCGACAAGGGCGGCCGCCGACCTCAGCCCGAGGAAGGCCGGCCCGGCTGGTTGACACGGGCCGCCGCCGACCACGGCCCGAGGCCGACCGGGCCGGCTGCTTTACCCCGGTGACCGCTCCACCAAAACCGGAGCCCCGCCGGGCCAGCTGGTTGACCCGGGCGGCCGCTCCACCACAGACTGAGCCCGGCCGGGCCGGCCTCCTGACCCGGGCGGCCGCTCCACCACACCCCGAGCCGGGCCGGGCCGGCTGATTTACCCCGGCGGCCGCTCCACCACAACCGGAGCCCCGCCGGGCCAGCTGGTTGACCCGGGCGGCCGGTCCACAACAGACCGAGCCCCGCCGGGCCAGCTGGTTGACCCGGGCGGCCGCTCCATAACCGACCGAGCCCGGCCGGGCCGGCTTCCTGACCCGGGCGGCCGCTCCACCACACCCCGAGCCGGGCCGGGCCGGCTGCTTTACCCCGGCGGCCGCTCCACCACAACCGGAGCCCCGCCGGGCCAGCTGGTTGACCCGGGCGGCCGCTCCACAACCGACCGAGCCCGGCCGGGCCGGCTTCCTGACCCCGGGGGCCGCTCCACCACAACCCCAGCCCGGCCGGGCCGGCTTCCTGACCCGGGCGGCCGCTCCACCACACCCCGAGCCGGGCCGGACCGGCTGCTTTACCCGGCGGCCGCTCCACCACACCCCGAGCCGGGGCGGGCCGGCTGCTTTACCCCGGCGGCCGCTCCACCACAACCGAAGCCCCGCTGTGCCGGCTGCTTGAACCGGGCGGCCGACGAAGGCAGCTTAAGTCCGCCTGGCCGGCTTTTCGACCCGGGCGGCCGCTCCACCACACCCCCAGCCCGGCCGGGCCGGCTGCTTTACCCCGGCGGCCGCTCCACCAATACCGGAGCCCCGCCGGGCCAGCTGGTTGACCCGGGCGGCCGCTCCACAACCGACCGAGCCCGGCCGGGCCGGCTTCTTGACTCGGGCGGCCGCTCCACCACACCCCGAGCCGGGCCGGGCCGGCTGCTTTACCCCGGCGGCCGCTCCACCACAACCGGAGCCCCGCCGAGCCAGCTGGATGACCCAAGCGGCCGCTCCACCACAGACCCAGCCCGGCCGGGCCGGCCTCCTGACCCGGGCTGCCGCTCCACCACACCCCGAGCTCGGCCGGGCCGGCTGCTTTACCCCGGCGGCCGCTCCACCACAACCGGAGCCCCGCCGGGCCAGCTGGTTGACCCGGGCGGCCGCTCCACAACCGACCGAGTCCGGCCGGGCCGGCTTCCTGACCCGGGCGGCCGCTACACCACAACCCCAGCCCGGCCGGGCCGGCTGCTTTACCCCGGCGGCCGCTCCACCACAACCGGCGCCCCGCCGGGCCAGCTGGTTGACCCGCGCCGCCGGTCCACAACAGACCGAGCTTGGCCGGGCCGGCTTCCTGACCCGGGCGGCCGCTCCACCACACCCCGAGCCGGGCCGGGCCGGCTGCTTTACCCCGGCGGCCGCTCCACCACAACCGGAGCCCTGCCGGGCCAGCTGGTTGACCCGGGCGGCCGCTCCACCACAGATCGAGCCCGGCCAGGCCGGCTTCCTAACCCAGGAGGCCGCTCCACCACACCTCGAGCCGGGCCGGGCCGGCTGCTTTACCCCGGCGGCCGCTCCACCACAACCGGAGCCCCGCCGGGCCAGCTGGTTGACCCGGGAGCCGCTCCACAACCGACCGAGCTCGGCCGGGCCGGCTTCCTGACCCGGGCGGCCGCTCCACCACACCCCCAGCCCGGCCGGGCCGGCTGCTTTACCCCGGCGGCAGCTCCACCACAACCGGAGCCCCGCCGGGCCAGCTGGTTGACCCGGGAGCCGCTCCACAACCGACCGAGCTCGGCCGGGCCGGCTTCCTGACCCGGGTGGCCGCTCCACCACACCCCCAGCCCGGCCGGGCCGTCTGCTTTACCCCGGCGGCCGCTCCACCACAACCGGAGCCCCCCCGGGCCAGCTGGTTGACCCGGGCGGCCGCTCCACCACAGATCGAGCCCGGCCAGGCCGGCTTCCTAACCCAGGAGGCCGCTCCACCACACCTCGAGCCGGGCCGGGCCGGCTGCTTTACCCCGGCGGCCGCTCCACCACAACCGGAGCCCCGCCGGGCCAGCTGGTTGACCCGGGCGGCCGCTCCATAACCGACCGAGCCCGGCCGGGCCGGCTTCCTGACCCGGGCGGCCGCTCCACCACACCCCCAGCCCGGCCGGGCCGGCTGCTTTAACCCGGCGGCTGCTCCACCACAACCGGAGCCCCGCCGGGCCAGGTGGTTGACCCGGGCGGCCGCTCCACAACCGACCGAGCCCGGAAGGGCCGGCTTCCTGACCCGGGCGGCCGCTCCACCACACCCCGAGCCGGGCCGGGCCGGCTGCTTTACCCCGGCGGCCGCTCCACCACAACCGGAGCCCCGCCGGGCCAGCTGGTTGACCCGGGCGGCCGCTCCAAAACCGACCGAGCCCGGCCGGGCAGGCTTCCTGACCCCGGGGGCCGCTCCACCACAACCCCAGCCCGACCGGGCCGGCTGCTTTACCCCGGCGGCCGCTCCACCACAACCGGAGCCCCGCCGGGCCAGCTGGTTGACCCGGGAGCCGCTCCACAACCGACCGAGCTCGGCCGGGCCGGCTTCCTGACCCGGGCGGCCGTTCCACCACACCCCCAGCCCGGCCGGGCCGGCTGCTTTACCCCGGCGGCAGCTCCACCACAACCGGAGCCCCGCCGGGCCAGCTGGTTGACCCGGGCGGCCGGTCCATAACCGACCGAGCCCGGCCGGGCCGGCTTCCTGACCCGGGCGGCCGCTCCACCACACCCCGAGCCCGGCCGGGCCGTCTGCTTTACCCCGGTGGCAGCTCCACCACAACCGGAGCCCCGCCGGGCCAGCTGGTTGACCCGGGCGGCCGGTCCACAACAGACCGAGCCCAGCCGGGCCGGCTTCCTGACCCGGGCGGCCGCTCCACCACACCCCGAGCCGGGCCGGACCGGCTGCTTTACCCGGCGGCCGCTCCACCACAACCGGAGCCCCGCCGGGCCAGCTGGTTGACCCGGGCGGCCGCTCCACCACAGACCCAGCCCGGCCGGGCCGGCCTCCTGACCCGGGCGGCCGACCCACCACACCCCCAGCCCGGCCGGGCCGGCTGCTTTACCCCGGCGGCCGCTCCACCACAACCGGAGCCCCGCCGGGCCAGCTGGTTGACCTGGGCGGCCGCTCCACAACCGACCGAGCCCGGCCGGGCCGGCCTCCTGACCCGGGCTGCCGCTCCACCACACCCTGAGCCCGGCCGGGCCGGCTGCTTTACCCCGGCGGCCGCTCCACCACAACCGGAGCCCCGCCGGGCCAGCTGGTTGACCCGGGCGTCCGCTCCACAACCAACCGAGCCCGCCCGGGCCGGCTTCTTGACCCGGGCAGCCGCTCCACCACACCCCGAGCCCGGCCGGATCGGCTGCTTTACCCCGGCGGCCGCTCCACCACAACCGGAGCCCCGCCGGGCCAGCTGGTTGACCCGGGAGCCGCTCCACAACCGACCGAGCTCGGCCGGGCCGGCTTCCTGACCCGGGCGGCCGCTCCACCACACCCCCAGCCCGGCCGGGCCGGCTGCTTTACCCCGGCGGCAGCTCCACCACAACCGGAGCCCCGCCGGGCCAGCTGGTTGACCCGGGAGCCGCTCCACAACCGACCGAGCTCGGCCGGGCCGGCTTCCTGACCCGGGTGGCCGCTCCACCACACCCCGAGCTGGGCCGGGCCGGCTGCTTTACCCCGGCGGCCGCTCCACCACAACCGGAGCCCCCCCGGGCCAGCTGGTTGACCCGGGCGGCCGCTCCACCACAGATCGAGCCCGGCCAGGCCGGCTTCCTAACCCAGGAGGCCGCTCCACCACACCTCGAGCCGGGCCGGGCCGGCTGCTTTACCCCGGCGGCCGCTCCACCACAACCGGAGCCCCGCCGGGCCAGCTGGTTGACCCGGGCGGCGGCTCCATAACCGAACGAGCCCGGCCGGGCCGGCTTCCTGACCCGGGCGGCCGCTCCACCACACCCCCAGCCCGGCCGGGCCGGCTGCTTTAACCCGGCGGCTGCTCCACCACAACCGGAGCCCCGCCGGGCCAGCTGGTTGACCCGGGCGGCCGCTCCACAACCGACCGAGCCCGGCCGGGCCGGCTTCCTGACCCGGGCGGCCGCTCCACCACACCCCGAGCCGGGCCGGGCCGGCTGCTTTACCCCGGCGGCCGCTCCACCACAACCGGAGCCCCGCCGGGCCAGCTGGTTGACCCGGGCGGCCGCTCCAAAACCGACCGAGCTCGGCCGGGCCGGCTTCCTGACCCGGGCGGCCGCTCCACCACACCCCCAGCCCGGCCGGGCCGGCTGCTTTACCCCGGCGGCAGCTCCACCACAACCGGAGCCCCGCCGGGCCAGCTGGTTGACCCGGGAGCCGCTCCACAACCGACCGAGCTCGGCCGGGCCGGCTTCCTGACCCGGGTGGCCGCTCCACCACACCCCGAGCTGGGCCGGGCCGGCTGCTTTACCCCGGCGGCCGCTCAACCACAACCGGAGCCCCCCCGGGCCAGCTGGTTGACCCGGGCGGCCGCTCCACCACAGATCGAGCCCGGCCAGGCCGGCTTCCTAACCCAGGAGGCCGCTCCACCACACCTCGAGCCGGGCCGGGCCGGCTGCTTTACCCCGGCGGCCGCTCCACCACAACCGGAGCCCCGCCGGGCCAGCTGGTTGACCCGGGCGGCGGCTCCATAACCGAACGAGCCCGGCCGGGCCGGCTTCCTGACCCGGGCGGCCGCTCCACCACACCCCCAGCCCGGCCGGGCCGGCTGCTTTAACCCGGCGGCTGCTCCACCACAACCGGAGCCCCGCCGGGCCAGCTGGTTGACCCGGGCGGCCGCTCCACAACCGACCGAGCCCGGCCCGGCCGGCTTCCTGACCCGGGCGGCCGTTCCACCACACCCCCAGCCCGGCCGGGCCGGCTGCTTTACCCCGGCGGCAGCTCCACCACAACCGGAGCCCCGCCGGGCCAGCTGGTTGACCCGGGCGGCCGGTCTATAACCGACCGAGCCCGGCCGGGCCGGCTTCCTGACCCGGGCGGCCGCTCCACCACACCCCGAGCCCGGCCGGGCCGTCTGCTTTACCCCGGTGGCCGCTCCACCACAACCGGAGCCCCGCCGGGCCAGCTGGTTGACCCGGGCGGCCGCTCCACCACAGACCCAGCCCGGCCGGGCCGGCCTCCTGACCCGGGCGGCCGACCCACCACACCCCCAGCCCGGCCGGGCCGGCTGCTTTACCCCGGCAGCCGCTCCACCACAACCGGAGCCCCGCCGGGCCAGCTGGTTGACCCGGGCGGCCGCTCCACAACCGACCGAGCCCGGCCGGGCCGGCTTCCTGACCCCGGGGGCCGCTCCACCACAACCCCAGCCCGGCCGGGCCGGCTGCTTTACCCCGGCGGCCGCTCCACCACAACCGGAGCCCCGCCGGGCCAGCTGGTTGACCCGGGCGGCCGGTCCACAACAGACCGAGCTCGGCCGGGCCGGCTTCCTGACCCGGGCGGCCGCTCCACCACACCCCGAGCCGGGCCGGACCGGCTGCTTTACCCGGCGGCCGCTCCACCACAACCGGAGCCCCGCCGGGCCAGCTGGTTGACCCGGGCGGCCGCTCCACCACAGACCCAGCCCGGCCGGGCCGGCCTCCTGACCCGGGCGGCCGACCCACCACACCCCCCAGCCCGGCCGGGCCGGCTGCTTTACCTTGGCGGCCGCTCCACCACAACCGGAGCCCCGCCGGGCCAGCTGGTTGACCCGGGAGCCGCTCCACAACCGACCGAGCTCGGCCGGGCCGGTTTCCTGACCCGGGCGGCCGCTCCACCACACCCCCAGCCCGGCCGGGCCGGCTGCTTTACCCCGGCGGCCGCTCCACCACAACCGGAGCCCCCCCGGGCCAGCTGGTTGACCCGGGCGGCCGCTCCACCACAGATCGAGCCCGGCCAGGCCGGCTTCCTAACCCAGGAGGCCGCTCCACCACACCTCGAGCCGGGCCGGGCCGGCTGCTTTACCCCGGCGGCCGCTCCACCACAACCGGAGCCCCGCCGGGCCAGCTGGTTGACCCGGGCGGCCGCTCCATAACCGACCGAGCCCGGCCGGGCAGGCTTCCTGACCCGGGCGGCCGCTCCACCACACCCCCAGCCCGGCCGGGCCGGCTGCTTTAACCCGGCGGCTGCTCCACCACAACCGGAGCCCCGCCGGGCCAGCTGGTTGACCCGGGCGGCCGCTCCAAAACCGACGGAGCCCGGCCGGGCCGGCTTCCTGACCCCGGGGGCCGCTCCACCACAACCCCAGCCCGACCGGGCCGGCTGCTTTACCCCGGCGGCCGCTCCACCACAACCGGAGCCCCGCCGGGCCAGCTGGTTGACCCCGGAGCCGCTCCACAACCGACCGAGGTCGGCCGGGCCGGCTTCCTGACCCGGGCGGCCGTTCCACCACACCCCCAGCCCGGCCGGGCCGGCTGCTTTACCCCGGCGGCAGCTCCACCACAACCGGAGCCCCGCCGGGCCAGCTGGTTGACCCGGGCGGCCGGTCCATAACCGACCGAGCCCGGCCGGGCCGGCTTCCTGACCCGGGCGGCCGCTCCACCACACCCCGAGCCCGGCCGGGCCGTCTGCTTTACCCCGGTGGCCGCTCCACCACAACCGGAGCCCCGCCGGGCCAGCTGGTTGACCCGGGCGGCCGCTCAACAACCGACCGAGCCCAGCCGGGCCGGCTTCCTGACCCGGGCGGCCGCTCCACCACACCCCGAGCCGGGCCGGGCCGGCTGCTTTACCCCGGCGGCCGCTCCACCACAACCCGAGCCCCGCCGGGCCAGCTGGTTGACCCGGGCGGCCGCTCCACAACCGACCGAGCCCGGCCGGGCCGGCTTCCTGACCCCGGGCGCCGCTCCAGCACAACCCCAGCCCGGCCGGGCCGGCTGCTTTACCCCGGCGGCCGCTCCACCACAACCGGAGCCCCGCCGGGCCAGCTGGTTGACCCGGGCGGCCGGTCCACAACAGACCGAGCTCGGCCGGGCCGGCTTCCTGACCCGGGCGGCCGCTCCACCACACCCCGAGCCGGGCCGGACCGGCTGCTTTACCCGGCGGCCGCTGCACCACAACCGGAGCCCCCCCGGGCCAGCTGGTTGACCCGGGCGGCCGCTCCACCACAGACCCAGCCCGGCCGGGCCGGCCTCCTGACCCGGGCGGCCGCTCCACCACACCCCCAGCCCGGCCGGGCCGGCTGCTTTACCCCGGCGGCCGCTCCACCACAACCGGAGCCCCGCCGGGCCAGCTGGTTGACCCGGGCGGCCGCTCCACAACCGACCGAGCCCGGCCGGGCCGGCCTCCTGACCCGGGCGGCCGCTCCAACACACCCCGAGCCGGGCCGGGCCGGCTGCTTTACCCCGGCGGCCGCTCCACCACAACCGGAGCCCCGCCGGGCCAGCTGGTTGACCCCGGCGGCCGGTCCACAACAGACCGAGCCCGGCAGGGCCGGCTTCCTGACCCGGGCGGCCGCTCCACCACACCCCGAGCCGGGCCGGACCGGCTGCTTTACCCGGCGGCCGCTCCACCACAACCGGATCCCCGCCGGGCCAGCTGGTTGACCCGGGCGGCCGCTCCACCACAGACCCAGCCCGGCCGGGCCGGCCTCCTGACCCGGGCTGCCGCTCCACCACACCCTGAGCCCAGCCGGGCCGGATGCTTTACCCCGGCGGCCGCTCCACCACAACCGGAGCCCCGCCGGGCCGGCTGGTTGACCCGGGCGTCCGCTCCACAACCAACCGAGCCCGCCCGGGCCGGCTTCTTGACCCGGGCAGCCGCTCCACCACACCCCGAGCCCGGCCGGATCGGCTGCTTTACCCCGGCGGCCGCTCCACCACAACCGGAGCCCCGCCGGGCCAGCTGGTTGACCCGGGAGCCGCTCCACAACCGACCGAGCTCGGCCGGGCCGGCTTCCTGACCCGGGCGGCCGCTCCACCACACCCCCAGCCCGGCCGGGCCGGCTGCTTTACCCCGGGGCCGCTCAACCTCAACCGGAGCCCCGCCGGGCCAGCTGGTTGACCCGGGCGGCCGCTCCACAACCGACCGAGCCCGGCCGGGCCAGCTTCCTGACCCGGGCGGCCGCTCCACCACACCCCGAGCCGGGCCGGGCCGGCTGCTTTACCCCGGCGACCGCTCCACCACAACCGGAGCCCCGCCAGGCCAGCTGGTTGACCCGGGCGGCCGCTCCACCACAGATCGAGCCCGGCCAGGCCGGCTTCCTAACCCAGGAGGCCGCTCCACCACACCTCGAGCCGGGCCGGGCCGGCTGCTTTACCCCGGCGGCCGCTCCACCACAACCGGAGCCCCGCCGGGCCAGCTGGTTGACCCGGGCGGCCGCTCCATAACCGACCGAGCCCGGCCGGGCCGGCTTCCTGACCCGGGCGGCCGCTCCACCACACCCCCAGCCCGGCCGGGCCGGCTGCTTTAACCCGGCGGCTGCTCCACCACAACCGGAGCCCCGCCGGGCCAGGTGGTTGACCCGGGCGGCCGCTCCACAACCGACCGAGCCCGGCCGGGCCGGCTTCCTGACCCGGGCGGCCGCTCCACCACACCCCGAGCCGGGCCGGGCCGGCTGATTTACCCCGGCGGCCGCTCCACCACAACCGGAGCCCCGCCGGGCCAGCTGGTTGACCCGGGCGGCCGCTCCAAAACCGACCGAGCCCGGCCGGGCAGGCTTCCTGACCCCGGGGGCCGCTCCACCACAACCCCAGCCCGACCGGGCCGGCTGCTTTACCCCGGCGGCCGCTACACCACAACCGGAGCCCCGCCGGGCCAGCTGGTTGACCCGGGAGCCGCTCCACAACCGACCGAGCTCGGCCGGGCCGGCTTCCTGACCCGGGCGGCCGTTCCACCACACCCCCAGCCCGGCCGGGCCGGCTGCTTTACCCCGGCGGCAGCTCCACCACAACCGGAGCCCCGCCGGGCCAGCTGGTTGACCCGGGCGGCCGGTCCATAACCGACCGAGCCCGGCCGGGCCGGCTTCCTGACCCGGGCGGCCGCTCCACCACACCCCGAGCCCGGCCGGGCCGTCTGCTTTACCCCGGTTGCCGCTCCACCACAACCGGAGCCCCGCCGGGCCAGCTGGTTGACCCGGGCGGCCGCTCCACAACCGACCGAGCCCAGCCGGGCCGGCTTCCTGACCCGGGCGGCCGCTCCACCACACCCCGAGCCGGGCCGGGCCGGCTGCTTTACCCCGGCGGCCGCTCCACCACAACCGGAGCCCCGCCGGGCCAGCTGGTTGACCCGGGCGGCCGCTCCACAACTGACCGAGCCCGGCCGGGCCGGCTTCCTGACCCCGGGGGCCGCTCCACCACAACCCCAGCCCGGCCGGGCCGGCTGCTTTACCCCGGCGGCCGCTCCACCACAACCGGAGCCCCGCCGGGCCAGCTGGTTGACCCGGGCGGCCGGTCCACAACAGACCGAGCTCGGCCGGGCCGGCTTCCTGACCCGGGCGGCCGCTCCACCACACCCCGAGCCGGGCCGGACCGGCTGCTTTACCCGGCGGCCGCTCCACCACAACCGGAGCCCCGCCGGGCCAGCTGGTTGACCCGGGCGGCCGCTCCACCACAGACCCAGCCCGGCCGGGCCGGCCTCCTGACCCGGGCGGCCGACCCACCACACCCCCAGCCCGGCCGGGCCGGCTGCTTTACCCCGGCGGCCGCTCCACCAAAACCGGAGCCCCGCCGGGCCAGCTGGTTGACCCGGGAGCCGCTCCACAACCGACCGAGCTCGGCCGGGCCGGCTTCCTGACCCGGGCGGCCGCTCCACCACACCCCCAGCCCGGCCGGGCCGGCTGCTTTACCCCGGCGGCCGCTCCACCACAACCGGAGCCCCCCCGGGCCAGCTGGTTGACCCGGGCGGCCGCTCCACCACAGATCGAGCCCGGCCAGGCCGGCTTCCTAACCCAGGAGGCCGCTCCACCACACCTCGAGCCGGGCCGGGCCGGCTGCTTTACCCCGGCGGCCGCTCCACCACAACCGGAGCCCCGCCGGGCCAGCTGGTTGACCCGGGCGGCCGCTCCATAACCGACCGAGCCCGGCCGGGCCGGCTTCCTGACCCGGGCGTCCGCTCCACCACACCCCCAGCCCGGCCGGGCCGGCTGCTTTAACCCGGCGGCTGCTCCACCACAACCGGAGCCCCGCCGGGCCAGCTGGTTGACCCGGGCGGCCGCTCCAAAACCGACCGAGCCCGGCCGGGCCGGCTTCCTGACCCCGGGGGCCGCTCCACCACAACCCCAGCCCGACCCGGCCGGCTGCTTTACCCCGGCGGTCGCTCCACCACAACCGGAGCCCCGCCGGGCCAGCTGGTTGACCCGGGAGCCGCTCCACAACCGACCGAGCTCGGCCGGGCCGGCTTCCTGACCCGGGCGGCCGTTCCACCACACCCCCAGCCCGGCCGGGCCGGCTGCTTTACCTCGGCGGCAGCTCAACCACAACCGGAGCCCCGCCGGGCCAGCTGGTTGACCCGGGCGGCCGGTCCATAACCGACCGAGCCCGGCCGGGCCGGCTTCCTGACCCGGGCGGCCGCTCCACCACACCCCGAGCCCGGCCGGGCCGTCTGCTTTACCCCGGTGGCCGCTCCACCACAACCGGAGCCCCGCCGGGCCAGCTGGTTGACCCGGGCGGCCGCTCCACAACCGACCGAGCCCAGCCGGGCCGGCTTCCTGACTCGGGCGGCCGCTCCACCACACCCCGAGCCGGGCCGGGCCGGCTGCTTTACCCAGGCGGCCGCTCCACCACAACCGGAGCCCCGCCGGGCCAGCTGGTTGACCCGGGCGGCCGCTCCACAACCGACCGAGCCCGGCCGGGCCGGCTTCCTGACCCCGGGGGCCGCTCCACCACAACCCCAGCCCGGCCGGGCCGGCTGCTTTACCCCGGCGGTCGCTCCACCACAACCGGAGCCCCGCCGGGCCAGCTGGTTGACCCGGGCAGCCGGTCCACAACAGACCGAGCTCGGCCGGGCCGGCTTCCTGACCCGGGCGGCCGCTCCACCACACCCCGAGCCGGGCCGGACCGGCTGCTTTACCCGGCGGCCGCTCCACCACAACCGGAGCCCTGCCGGGCCAGCTGGTTGACCCGGGCGGCCTCTCCACCACAGACCGAGCCCGGCCGGGCCGGCTTCCTGACCCGGGCGGCCGCTCCACCACACCCCGAGCCGGGCCGGGCCGGCTGCTTTACCCCGGCGGCCGCTCCACCACAACCGGAGCCCCCCCGGGCCAGCTGGTTGACCTGGGCGGCCGCTCCACAACCGACCGAGCCCGGCCGGGCCGGCCTCCTGACCCGGGCTGCCGCTCCACCACACCCTGAGCCCGGCCGGGCCGGCTGCTTTACCCCGGCGGCCGCTCCACCACAACCGGAGCCCCGCCGGGCCAGCTGGTTGACCCGGGCGTCCGCTCCACAACCAACCGAGCCCGCCCGGGCCGGCTTCTTGACCCGGGCAGCCGCTCCACCACACCCCGAGCCCGGCCGGATCGGCTGCTTTACCCCGGCGGCCGCTCCACCACAACCGGAGCCCCGCCGGGCCAGCTGGTTGACCCGGGAGCCGCTCCACAACCGACCGAGCTCGGCCGGGCCGGCTTCCTGACCCGGGCGGCCGCTCCACCACACCCCCAGCCCGGCCGGGCCAGCTGCTTTACCCCGGCGGCAGCTCCACCACAAACGGAGCCCCGCCGGGCCAGCTGGTTGACCCGGGAGCCGCTCCACAACCGACCGAGCTCGGCCGGGCCGGCTTCCTGACCCGGGTGGCCGCTCCACCACACCCCGAGCTGGGCCGGGCCGGCTGCTTTACCCCGGGGGCCGCTCCACCACAACCGGAGCCCCCCCGGGCCAGCTGGTTGACCCGGGCGGCCGCTCCACCACAGATCGAGCCCGGCCAGGCCGGCTTCCTAACCCAGGAGGCCGCTCCACCACACCTCGAGCCGGGCCGGGCCGGCTGCTTTACCCCGGCGGCCGCTGCACCACAACCGGAGCCCCGCCGGGCCAGCTGGTTGACCCGGGCGGCGGCTCCATAACCGAACGAGCCCGGCCGGGCCGGCTTCCTGACCCGGGCGGCCGCTCCACCACACCCCCAGCCCGGCCGGGCCGGCTGCTTTAACCCGGCGGCTGCTCCACCACAACCGGAGCCCCGCCGGGCCAGCTGGTTGACCCGGGCGGCCGCTCCACAACCGACCGAGCCCGGCCGGGCCGGCTTCCTGACCCGGGCGGCCGCTCCACCACACCCCGAGCCGGGCCGGGCCGGCTGCTTTACCCCGGCGGCCGCTCCACCACAACCGGAGCCCCGCCGGGCCAGCTGGTTGACCCGGGCGGCCGCTCCAAAACCGACCGAGCTCGGCCGGGCCGGCTTCCTGACCCGGGCGGCCGCCCCACCACACCCCCAGCCCGGCCGGGCCGGCTGCTTTACCCCGGCGGCAGCTCCACCACAACCGGAGCCCCGCCGGGCCAGCTGGTTGACCCGGGAGCCGCTCCACAACCGACCGAGCTCGGCCGGGCCGGCTTCCTGACCCGGGTGGCCGCTCCACCACACCCCGAGCTGGGCCGGGCCGGCTGCTTTACCCCGGCGGCCGCTCCACCACAACCGGAGCCCCCCGGGGCCAGCTGGTTGACCCGGGCGGCCGCTCCACCACAGATCGAGCCCGGCCAGGCCGGCTTCCTAACCCAGGAGGCCGCTCCACCACACCTCGAGCCGGGCCGGGCCGGCTGCTTTACCCCGGCGGCCGCTCCACCACAACCGGAGCCCCGCCGGGCCAGCTGGTTGACCCGGGCGGCGGCTCCATAACCGAACGAGCCCGGCCGGGCCGGCTTCCTGACCCGGGCGACCGCTCCACCACACCCCCAGCCCGGCCGGGCCGGCTGCTTTAACCCGGCGGCTGCTCCACCACAACCGGAGCCCCGCCGGGCCAGCTGGTTGACCCGGGCGGCCGCTCCACAACCGACCGAGCCCGGCCGGGCCGGCTTCCTGACCCGGGCGGCCGCTCCACCACACCCCGAGCCGGGCCGGGCCGGCTGCTTTACCCCGGCGGCCGCTCCACCACAACCGGAGCCCCGCCGGGCCAGCTGGTTGACCCGGGCGGCCGCTCCAAAACCGACCGAGCCCGGCCGGGCAGGCTTCCTGACCCCGGGGGCCGCTCCACCACAACCCCAGCCCGACCGGGCCGGCTGCTTTACCCCGGCGGCCGCTCCACCACAACCGGAGCCCCGCCGGGCCAGCTGGTTGACCCGGGAGCCGCTCCACAACCGACCGAGCTCGGCCGGGCCGGCTTCCTGACCCGGGCGGCCGTTCCACCACACCCCCAGCCCGGCCGGGCCGGCTGCTTTACCCCGGCGGCAGCTCCACCACAACCGGAGCCCCGCCGGGCCAGCTGGTTGACCCGGGCGGCCGGTCTATAACCGACCGAGCCCGGCCGGGCCGGCTTCCTGACCCGGGCGGCCGCTCCACCACACCCCGAGCCCGGCCGGGCCGTCTGCTTTACCCCGTTGGCCGCTCCACCACAACCGGAGCCCCGCCGGGCCAGCTGGTTGACCCGGGCGGCCGCTCCACCACAGACCCAGCCCGGCCGGGCCGGCCTCCTGACCCGGGCGGCCGACCCACCACACCCCCAGCCCGGCCGGGCCGGCTGCTTTACCCCGGCGGCCGCTCCACCACAACCGGAGCCCCGCCGGGCCAGCTGGTTGACCCGGGCGGCCGCTCCACAACCGACCGAGCCCGGCCGGGCCGGCTTCCTGACCCCGGGGGCCGCTCCACCACAACCCCAGCCCGGCCGGGCCGGCTGCTTTACCCCGGCGGCCGCTCCACCACAACCGGAGCCCCGCCGGGCCAGCTGGTTGACCCGGGCGGCCGGTCCACAACAGACCGAGCTCGGCCGGGCCGGCTTCCTGACCCGGGCGGCCGCTCCACCACACCCCGAGCCGGGCCGGACCGGCTGCTTTACCCGGCGGCCGCTCCACCACAACCGGAGCCCCGCCGGGCCAGCTGGTTGACCCGGGCGGCCGCTCCACCACAGACCCAGCCCGGCCGGGCCGGCCTCCTGACCCGGGCGGCCGACCCACCACACCCCCAGCCCGGCCGGGCCGGCTGCTTTACCTTGGCGGCCGCTCCACCACAACCGGAGCCCCGCCGGGCCAGCTGGTTGACCCGGGAGCCGCTCCACAACCGACCGAGCTCGGCCGGGCCGGTTTCCTGACCCGGGCGGCCGCTCCACCACACCCCCAGCCCGGCCGGGCCGGCTGCTTTACCCCGGCGGCCGCTCCACCACAACCGGAGCCCCCCCGGGCCAGCTGGTTGACCCGGGCGGCCGCTCCACCACAGATCGAGCCCGGCCAGGCCGGCTTCCTAACCCAGGAGGCCGCTCCACCACACCTCGAGCCGGGCCGGGCCGGCTGCTTTACCCCGGCGGCCGCTCCACCACAACCGGAGCCCCGCCGGGCCAGCTGGTTGACCCGGGCGGCCGCTCCATAACCGACCGAGCCCGGCCGGGCAGGCTTCCTGACCCGGGCGGCCGCTCCACCACACCCCCAGCCCGGCCGGGCCGGCTGCTTTAACCCGGCGGCTGCTCCACCACAACCGGAGCCCCGCCGGGCCAGCTGGTTGACCCGGGCGGCCGCTCCAAAACCGACGGAGCCCGGCCGGGCCGGCTTCCTGACCCCGGGGGCCGCTCCACCACAACCCCAGCCCGACCGGGCCGGCTGCTTTACCCCGGCGGCCGCTCCACCACAACCGGAGCCCCGCCGGGCCAGCTGGTTGACCCCGGAGCCGCTCCACAACCGACCGAGGTCGGCCGGGCCGGCTTCCTGACCCGGGCGGCCGTTCCACCACACCCCCAGCCCGGCCGGGCCGGCTGCTTTACCCCGGCGGCAGCTCCACCACAACCGGAGCCCCGCCGGGCCAGCTGGTTGACCCGGGCGGCCGGTCCATAACCGACCGAGCCCGGCCGGGCCGGCTTCCTGACCCGGGCGGCCGCTCCACCACACCCCGAGCCCGGCCGGGCCGTCTGCTTTACCCCGGTGGCCGCTCCACCACAACCGGAGCCCCGCCGGGCCAGCTGGT
Organism: Artibeus lituratus; assembly: GCA_038363175.2. NCBI lineage: Eukaryota > Metazoa > Chordata > Mammalia > Chiroptera > Phyllostomidae > Artibeus > Artibeus lituratus. The sequence goes on along the minus strand of JBAWUR020000039.1, from coordinate 65,693 downwards.
TGACCCGGGCGGCCGCTCAACAACCGACCGAGCCCAGCCGGGCCGGCTTCCTGACCCGGGCGGCCGCTCCACCACACCCCGAGCCGGGCCGGGCCGGCTGCTTTACCCCGGCGGCCGCTCCACCACAACCCGAGCCCCGCCGGGCCAGCTGGTTGACCCGGGCGGCCGCTCCACAACCGACCGAGCCCGGCCGGGCCGGCTTCCTGACCCCGGGCGCCGCTCCAGCACAACCCCAGCCCGGCCGGGCCGGCTGCTTTACCCCGGCGGCCGCTCCACCACAACCGGAGCCCCGCCGGGCCAGCTGGTTGACCCGGGCGGCCGGTCCACAACAGACCGAGCTCGGCCGGGCCGGCTTCCTGACCCGGGCGGCCGCTCCACCACACCCCGAGCCGGGCCGGACCGGCTGCTTTACCCGGCGGCCGCTGCACCACAACCGGAGCCCCCCCGGGCCAGCTGGTTGACCCGGGCGGCCGCTCCACCACAGACCCAGCCCGGCCGGGCCGGCCTCCTGACCCGGGCGGCCGCTCCACCACACCCCCAGCCCGGCCGGGCCGGCTGCTTTACCCCGGCGGCCGCTCCACCACAACCGGAGCCCCGCCGGGCCAGCTGGTTGACCCGGGCGGCCGCTCCACAACCGACCGAGCCCGGCCGGGCCGGCCTCCTGACCCGGGCGGCCGCTCCAACACACCCCGAGCCGGGCCGGGCCGGCTGCTTTACCCCGGCAGCCGCTCCACCACAACCGGAGCCCCGCCGGGCCAGCTGGTTGACCCCGGCGGCCGGTCCACAACAGACCGAGCCCGGCAGGGCCGGCTTCCTGACCCGGGCGGCCGCTCCACCACACCCCGAGCCGGGCCGGACCGGCTGCTTTACCCGGCGGCCGCTCCACCACAACCGGATCCCCGCCGGGCCAGCTGGTTGACCCGGGCGGCCGCTCCACCACAGACCCAGCCCGGCCGGGCCGGCCTCCTGACCCGGGCTGCCGCTCCACCACACCCTGAGCCCAGCCGGGCCGGATGCTTTACCCCGGCGGCCGCTCCACCACAACCGGAGCCCCGCCGGGCCGGCTGGTTGACCCGGGCGTCCGCTCCACAACCAACCGAGCCCGCCCGGGCCGGCTTCTTGACCCGGGCAGCCGCTCCACCACACCCCGAGCCCGGCCGGATCGGCTGCTTTACCCCGGCGGCCGCTCCACCACAACCGGAGCCCCGCCGGGCCAGCTGGTTGACCCGGGAGCCGCTCCACAACCGACCGAGCTCGGCCGGGCCGGCTTCCTGACCCGGGCGGCCGCTCCACCACACCCCCAGCCCGGCCGGGCCGGCTGCTTTACCCCGGGGCCGCTCAACCTCAACCGGAGCCCCGCCGGGCCAGCTGGTTGACCCGGGCGGCCGCTCCACAACCGACCGAGCCCGGCCGGGCCAGCTTCCTGACCCGGGCGGCCGCTCCACCACACCCCGAGCCGGGCCGGGCCGGCTGCTTTACCCCGGCGGCCGCTCCACCACAACCGGAGCCCCGCCAGGCCAGCTGGTTGACCCGGGCGGCCGCTCCACCACAGATCGAGCCCGGCCAGGCCGGCTTCCTAACCCAGGAGGCCGCTCCACCACACCTCGAGCCGGGCCGGGCCGGCTGCTTTACCCCGGCGGCCGCTCCACCACAACCGGAGCCCCGCCGGGCCAGCTGGTTGACCCGGGCGGCCGCTCCATAACCGACCGAGCCCGGCCGGGCCGGCTTCCTGACCCGGGCGGCCGCTCCACCACACCCCCAGCCCGGCCGGGCCGGCTGCTTTAACCCGGCGGCTGCTCCACCACAACCGGAGCCCCGCCGGGCCAGGTGGTTGACCCGGGCGGCCGCTCCACAACCGACCGAGCCCGGCCGGGCCGGCTTCCTGACCCGGGCGGCCGCTCCACCACACCCCGAGCCGGGCCGGGCCGGCTGATTTACCCCGGCGGCCGCTCCACCACAACCGGAGCCCCGCCGGGCCAGCTGGTTGACCCGGGCGGCCGCTCCAAAACCGACCGAGCCCGGCCGGGCAGGCTTCCTGACCCCGGGGGCCGCTCCACCACAACCCCAGCCCGACCGGGCCGGCTGCTTTACCCCGGCGGCCGCTACACCACAACCGGAGCCCCGCCGGGCCAGCTGGTTGACCCGGGAGCCGCTCCACAACCGACCGAGCTCGGCCGGGCCGGCTTCCTGACCCGGGCGGCCGTTCCACCACACCCCCAGCCCGGCCGGGCCGGCTGCTTTACCCCGGCGGCAGCTCCACCACAACCGGAGCCCCGCCGGGCCAGCTGGTTGACCCGGGCGGCCGGTCCATAACCGACCGAGCCCGGCCGGGCCGGCTTCCTGACCCGGGCGGCCGCTCCACCACACCCCGAGCCCGGCCGGGCCGTCTGCTTTACCCCGGTTGCCGCTCCACCACAACCGGAGCCCCGCCGGGCCAGCTGGTTGACCCGGGCGGCCGCTCCACAACCGACCGAGCCCAGCCGGGCCGGCTTCCTGACCCGGGCGGCCGCTCCACCACACCCCGAGCCGGGCCGGGCCGGCTGCTTTACCCCGGCGGCCGCTCCACCACAACCGGAGCCCCCGCCGGGCCAGCTGGTTGACCCGGGCGGCCGCTCCACAACTGACCGAGCCCGGCCGGGCCGGCTTCCTGACCCCGGGGGCCGCTCCACCACAACCCCAGCCCGGCCGGGCCGGCTGCTTTACCCCGGCGGCCGCTCCACCACAACCGGAGCCCCGCCGGGCCAGCTGGTTGACCCGGGCGGCCGGTCCACAACAGACCGAGCTCGGCCGGGCCGGCTTCCTGACCCGGGCGGCCGCTCCACCACACCCCGAGCCGGGCCGGACCGGCTGCTTTACCCGGCGGCCGCTCCACCACAACCGGAGCCCCGCCGGGCCAGCTGGTTGACCCGGGCGGCCGCTCCACCACAGACCCAGCCCGGCCGGGCCGGCCTCCTGACCCGGGCGGCCGACCCACCACACCCCCAGCCCGGCCGGGCCGGCTGCTTTACCCCGGCGGCCGCTCCACCAAAACCGGAGCCCCGCCGGGCCAGCTGGTTGACCCGGGAGCCGCTCCACAACCGACCGAGCTCGGCCGGGCCGGCTTCCTGACCCGGGCGGCCGCTCCACCACACCCCCAGCCCGGCCGGGCCGGCTGCTTTACCCCGGCGGCCGCTCCACCACAACCGGAGCCCCCCCGGGCCAGCTGGTTGACCCGGGCGGCCGCTCCACCACAGATCGAGCCCGGCCAGGCCGGCTTCCTAACCCAGGAGGCCGCTCCACCACACCTCGAGCCGGGCCGGGCCGGCTGCTTTACCCCGGCGGCCGCTCCACCACAACCGGAGCCCCGCCGGGCCAGCTGGTTGACCCGGGCGGCCGCTCCATAACCGACCGAGCCCGGCCGGGCCGGCTTCCTGACCCGGGCGTCCGCTCCACCACACCCCCAGCCCGGCCGGGCCGGCTGCTTTAACCCGGCGGCTGCTCCACCACAACCGGAGCCCCGCCGGGCCAGCTGGTTGACCCGGGCGGCCGCTCCAAAACCGACCGAGCCCGGCCGGGCCGGCTTCCTGACCCCGGGGGCCGCTCCACCACAACCCCAGCCCGACCCGGCCGGCTGCTTTACCCCGGCGGTCGCTCCACCACAACCGGAGCCCCGCCGGGCCAGCTGGTTGACCCGGGAGCCGCTCCACAACCGACCGAGCTCGGCCGGGCCGGCTTCCTGACCCGGGCGGCCGTTCCACCACACCCCCAGCCCGGCCGGGCCGGCTGCTTTACCTCGGCGGCAGCTCAACCACAACCGGAGCCCCGCCGGGCCAGCTGGTTGACCCGGGCGGCCGGTCCATAACCGACCGAGCCCGGCCGGGCCGGCTTCCTGACCCGGGCGGCCGCTCCACCACACCCCGAGCCCGGCCGGGCCGTCTGCTTTACCCCGGTGGCCGCTCCACCACAACCGGAGCCCCGCCGGGCCAGCTGGTTGACCCGGGCGGCCGCTCCACAACCGACCGAGCCCAGCCGGGCCGGCTTCCTGACTCGGGCGGCCGCTCCACCACACCCCGAGCCGGGCCGGGCCGGCTGCTTTACCCAGGCGGCCGCTCCACCACAACCGGAGCCCCGCCGGGCCAGCTGGTTGACCCGGGCGGCCGCTCCACAACCGACCGAGCCCGGCCGGGCCGGCTTCCTGACCCCGGGGGCCGCTCCACCACAACCCCAGCCCGGCCGGGCCGGCTGCTTTACCCCGGCGGTCGCTCCACCACAACCGGAGCCCCGCCGGGCCAGCTGGTTGACCCGGGCAGCCGGTCCACAACAGACCGAGCTCGGCCGGGCCGGCTTCCTGACCCGGGCGGCCGCTCCACCACACCCCGAGCCGGGCCGGACCGGCTGCTTTACCCGGCGGCCGCTCCACCACAACCGGAGCCCTGCCGGGCCAGCTGGTTGACCCGGGCGGCCTCTCCACCACAGACCGAGCCCGGCCGGGCCGGCTTCCTGACCCGGGCGGCCGCTCCACCACACCCCGAGCCGGGCCGGGCCGGCTGCTTTACCCCGGCGGCCGCTCCACCACAACCGGAGCCCCCCCGGGCCAGCTGGTTGACCTGGGCGGCCGCTCCACAACCGACCGAGCCCGGCCGGGCCGGCCTCCTGACCCGGGCTGCCGCTCCACCACACCCTGAGCCCGGCCGGGCCGGCTGCTTTACCCCGGCGGCCGCTCCACCACAACCGGAGCCCCGCCGGGCCAGCTGGTTGACCCGGGCGTCCGCTCCACAACCAACCGAGCCCGCCCGGGCCGGCTTCTTGACCCGGGCAGCCGCTCCACCACACCCCGAGCCCGGCCGGATCGGCTGCTTTACCCCGGCGGCCGCTCCACCACAACCGGAGCCCCGCCGGGCCAGCTGGTTGACCCGGGAGCCGCTCCACAACCGACCGAGCTCGGCCGGGCCGGCTTCCTGACCCGGGCGGCCGCTCCACCACACCCCCAGCCCGGCCGGGCCAGCTGCTTTACCCCGGCGGCAGCTCCACCACAAACGGAGCCCCGCCGGGCCAGCTGGTTGACCCGGGAGCCGCTCCACAACCGACCGAGCTCGGCCGGGCCGGCTTCCTGACCCGGGTGGCCGCTCCACCACACCCCGAGCTGGGCCGGGCCGGCTGCTTTACCCCGGGGGCCGCTCCACCACAACCGGAGCCCCCCCGGGCCAGCTGGTTGACCCGGGCGGCCGCTCCACCACAGATCGAGCCCGGCCAGGCCGGCTTCCTAACCCAGGAGGCCGCTCCACCACACCTCGAGCCGGGCCGGGCCGGCTGCTTTACCCCGGCGGCCGCTGCACCACAACCGGAGCCCCGCCGGGCCAGCTGGTTGACCCGGGCGGCGGCTCCATAACCGAACGAGCCCGGCCGGGCCGGCTTCCTGACCCGGGCGGCCGCTCCACCACACCCCCAGCCCGGCCGGGCCGGCTGCTTTAACCCGGCGGCTGCTCCACCACAACCGGAGCCCCGCCGGGCCAGCTGGTTGACCCGGGCGGCCGCTCCACAACCGACCGAGCCCGGCCGGGCCGGCTTCCTGACCCGGGCGGCCGCTCCACCACACCCCGAGCCGGGCCGGGCCGGCTGCTTTACCCCGGCGGCCGCTCCACCACAACCGGAGCCCCGCCGGGCCAGCTGGTTGACCCGGGCGGCCGCTCCAAAACCGACCGAGCTCGGCCGGGCCGGCTTCCTGACCCGGGCGGCCGCCCCACCACACCCCCAGCCCGGCCGGGCCGGCTGCTTTACCCCGGCGGCAGCTCCACCACAACCGGAGCCCCGCCGGGCCAGCTGGTTGACCCGGGAGCCGCTCCACAACCGACCGAGCTCGGCCGGGCCGGCTTCCTGACCCGGGTGGCCGCTCCACCACACCCCGAGCTGGGCCGGGCCGGCTGCTTTACCCCGGCGGCCGCTCCACCACAACCGGAGCCCCCCGGGGCCAGCTGGTTGACCCGGGCGGCCGCTCCACCACAGATCGAGCCCGGCCAGGCCGGCTTCCTAACCCAGGAGGCCGCTCCACCACACCTCGAGCCGGGCCGGGCCGGCTGCTTTACCCCGGCGGCCGCTCCACCACAACCGGAGCCCCGCCGGGCCAGCTGGTTGACCCGGGCGGCGGCTCCATAACCGAACGAGCCCGGCCGGGCCGGCTTCCTGACCCGGGCGACCGCTCCACCACACCCCCAGCCCGGCCGGGCCGGCTGCTTTAACCCGGCGGCTGCTCCACCACAACCGGAGCCCCGCCGGGCCAGCTGGTTGACCCGGGCGGCCGCTCCACAACCGACCGAGCCCGGCCGGGCCGGCTTCCTGACCCGGGCGGCCGCTCCACCACACCCCGAGCCGGGCCGGGCCGGCTGCTTTACCCCGGCGGCCGCTCCACCACAACCGGAGCCCCGCCGGGCCAGCTGGTTGACCCCGGGCGGCCGCTCCAAAACCGACCGAGCCCGGCCGGGCAGGCTTCCTGACCCCGGGGGCCGCTCCACCACAACCCCAGCCCGACCGGGCCGGCTGCTTTACCCCGGCGGCCGCTCCACCACAACCGGAGCCCCGCCGGGCCAGCTGGTTGACCCGGGAGCCGCTCCACAACCGACCGAGCTCGGCCGGGCCGGCTTCCTGACCCGGGCGGCCGTTCCACCACACCCCCAGCCCGGCCGGGCCGGCTGCTTTACCCCGGCGGCAGCTCCACCACAACCGGAGCCCCGCCGGGCCAGCTGGTTGACCCGGGCGGCCGGTCTATAACCGACCGAGCCCGGCCGGGCCGGCTTCCTGACCCGGGCGGCCGCTCCACCACACCCCGAGCCCGGCCGGGCCGTCTGCTTTACCCCGTTGGCCGCTCCACCACAACCGGAGCCCCGCCGGGCCAGCTGGTTGACCCGGGCGGCCGCTCCACCACAGACCCAGCCCGGCCGGGCCGGCCTCCTGACCCGGGCGGCCGACCCACCACACCCCCAGCCCGGCCGGGCCGGCTGCTTTACCCCGGCGGCCGCTCCACCACAACCGGAGCCCCGCCGGGCCAGCTGGTTGACCCGGGCGGCCGCTCCACAACCGACCGAGCCCGGCCGGGCCGGCTTCCTGACCCCGGGGGCCGCTCCACCACAACCCCAGCCCGGCCGGGCCGGCTGCTTTACCCCGGCGGCCGCTCCACCACAACCGGAGCCCCGCCGGGCCAGCTGGTTGACCCGGGAGCCGCTCCACAACCGACCGAGCTCGGCCGGGCCGGCTTCCTGACCCGGGCGGCCGCTCCACCACACCCCCAGCCCGGCCGGGCCAGCTGCTTTACCCCGGCGGCAGCTCCACCACAACCGGAGCCCCGCCGGGCCAGCTGGTTGACCCGGGAGCCGCTCCACAACCGACCGAGCTCGGCCGGGCCGGCTTCCTGACCCGGGTGGCCGCTCCACCACACCCCGAGCTGGGCCGGGCCGGCTGCTTTACCCCGGGGGCCGCTCCACCACAACCGGAGCCCCCCCGGGCCAGCTGGTTGACCCGGGCGGCCGCTCCACCACAGATCGAGCCCGGCCAGGCCGGCTTCCTAACCCAGGAGGCCGCTCCACCACACCTCGAGCCGGGCCGGGCCGGCTGCTTTACCCCGGCGGCCGCTGCACCACAACCGGAGCCCCGCCGGGCCAGCTGGTTGACCCGGGCGGCGGCTCCATAACCGAACGAGCCCGGCCGGGCCGGCTTCCTGACCCGGGCGGCCGCTCCACCACACCCCCAGCCCGGCCGGGCCGGCTGCTTTAACCCGGCGGCTGCTCCACCACAACCGGAGCCCCGCCGGGCCAGCTGGTTGACCCGGGCGGCCGCTCCACAACCGACCGAGCCCGGCCGGGCCGGCTTCCTGACCCGGGCGGCCGCTCCACCACACCCCGAGCCGGGCCGGGCCGGCTGCTTTACCCCGGCGGCCGCTCCACCACAACCGGAGCCCCGCCGGGCCAGCTGGTTGACCCGGGCGGCCGCTCCAAAACCGACCGAGCTCGGCCGGGCCGGCTTCCTGACCCGGGCGGCCGCCCCACCACACCCCCAGCCCGGCCGGGCCGGCTGCTTTACCCCGGCGGCAGCTCCACCACAACCGGAGCCCCGCCGGGCCAGCTGGTTGACCCGGGAGCCGCTCCACAACCGACCGAGCTCGGCCGGGCCGGCTTCCTGACCCGGGTGGCCGCTCCACCACACCCCGAGCTGGGCCGGGCCGGCTGCTTTACCCCGGCGGCCGCTCCACCACAACCGGAGCCCCCCGGGGCCAGCTGGTTGACCCGGGCGGCCGCTCCACCACAGATCGAGCCCGGCCAGGCCGGCTTCCTAACCCAGGAGGCCGCTCCACCACACCTCGAGCCGGGCCGGGCCGGCTGCTTTACCCCGGCGGCCGCTCCACCACAACCGGAGCCCCGCCGGGCCAGCTGGTTGACCCGGGCGGCGGCTCCATAACCGAACGAGCCCGGCCGGGCCGGCTTCCTGACCCGGGCGACCGCTCCACCACACCCCCAGCCCGGCCGGGCCGGCTGCTTTAACCCGGCGGCTGCTCCACCACAACCGGAGCCCCGCCGGGCCAGCTGGTTGACCCGGGCGGCCGCTCCACAACCGACCGAGCCCGGCCGGGCCGGCTTCCTGACCCGGGCGGCCGCTCCACCACACCCCGAGCCGGGCCGGGCCGGCTGCTTTACCCCGGCGGCCGCTCCACCACAACCGGAGCCCCGCCGGGCCAGCTGGTTGACCCGGGCGGCCGCTCCAAAACCGACCGAGCCCGGCCGGGCAGGCTTCCTGACCCCGGGGGCCGCTCCACCACAACCCCAGCCCGACCGGGCCGGCTGCTTTACCCCGGCGGCCGCTCCACCACAACCGGAGCCCCGCCGGGCCAGCTGGTTGACCCGGGAGCCGCTCCACAACCGACCGAGCTCGGCCGGGCCGGCTTCCTGACCCGGGCGGCCGTTCCACCACACCCCCAGCCCGGCCGGGCCGGCTGCTTTACCCCGGCGGCAGCTCCACCACAACCGGAGCCCCGCCGGGCCAGCTGGTTGACCCGGGCGGCCGGTCTATAACCGACCGAGCCCGGCCGGGCCGGCTTCCTGACCCGGGCGGCCGCTCCACCACACCCCGAGCCCGGCCGGGCCGTCTGCTTTACCCCGGTGGCCGCTCCACCACAACCGGAGCCCCGCCGGGCCAGCTGGTTGACCCGGGCGGCCGCTCCACCACAGACCCAGCCCGGCCGGGCCGGCCTCCTGACCCGGGCGGCCGACCCACCACACCCCCAGCCCGGCCGGGCCGGCTGCTTTACCCCGGCGGCCGCTCCACCACAACCGGAGCCCCGCCGGGCCAGCTGGTTGACCCGGGCGGCCGCTCCACAACCGACCGAGCCCGGCCGGGCCGGCTTCCTGACCCCGGGGGCCGCTCCACCACAACCCCAGCCCGGCCGGGCCGGCTGCTTTACCCCGGCGGCCGCTCCACCACAACCGGAGCCCCGCCGGGCCAGCTGGTTGACCCGGGCGGCCGCTCCACAACAGACCGAGCTCGGCCGGGCCGGCTTCCTGACCCGGGCGGCCGCTCCACCACACCCCGAGCCGGGCCGGACCGGCTGCTTTACCCGGCGGCCGCTCCACCACAACCGGAGCCCCGCCGGGCCAGCTGGTTGACCCGGGCGGCCGCTCCACCACAGACCCAGCCCGGCCGGGCCGGCCTCCTGACCCGGGCGGCCGACCCACCACACCCCCAGCCCGGCCGGGCCGGCTGCTTTACCTTGGCGGCCGCTCCACCACAACCGGAGCCCCGCCGGGCCAGCTGGTTGACCCGGGAGCCGCTCCACAACCGACCGAGCTCGGCCGGGCCGGTTTCCTGACCCGGGCGGCCGCTCCACCACACCCCCAGCCCGGCCGGGCCGGCTGCTTTACCCCGGCGGCCGCTCCACCACAACCGGAGCCCCCCCGGGCCAGCTGGTTGACCCGGGCGGCCGCTCCGCCACAGATCGAGCCCGGCCAGGCCGGCTTCCTAACCCAGGAGGCCGCTCCACCACACCTCGAGCCGGGCCGGGCCGGCTGCTTTACCCCGGCGGCCGCTCCACCACAACCGGAGCCCCGCCGGGCCAGCTGGTTGACCCGGGCGGCCGCTCCATAACCGACCGAGCCCGGCCGGGCCGGCTTCCTGACCCGGGCGGCCGCTCCACCACACCCCCAGCCCGGCCGGGCCGGCTGCTTTAACCCGGCGGCTGCTCCACCACAACCGGAGCCCCGCCGGGCCAGCTGGTTGACCCGGGCGGCCGCTCCAAATCCGACGGAGCCCGGCCGGGCCGGCTTCCTGACCCCGGGGGCCGCTCCACCACAACCCCAGCCCGACCGGGCCGGCTGCTTTACCCCGGCGGCCGCTACACCACAACCGGAGCCCCGCCGGGCCAGCTGGTTGACCCCGGAGCCGCTCCACAACCGACCGAGCTCGGCCGGGCCGGCTTCCTGACCCGGGCGGCCGTTCCACCACACCCCCAGCCCGGCCGGGCCGGCTGCTTTACCCCGGCGGCAGCTCCACCACAACCGGAGCCCCGCCGGGCCAGCTGGTTGACCCGGGCGGCCGGTCCATAACCGACCGAGCCCGGCCGGGCCGGCTTCCTGACCCGGGCGGCCGCTCCACCACACCCCGAGCCCGGCCGGGCCGTCTGCTTTACCCCGGTGGCCGCTCCACCACAACCGGAGCCCCGCCGGGCCAGCTGGTTGACCCGGGCGGCCGCTCAACAACCGACCGAGCCCAGCCGGGCCGGCTTCCTGACCCGGGCGGCCGCTCCACCACACCCCGAGCCGGGCCGGGCCGGCTGCTTTACCCCGGCGGCCGCTCCACCACAACCCGAGCCCCGCCGGGCCAGCTGGTTGACCCGGGCGGCCGCTCCACAACCGACCGAGCCCGGCCGGGCCGGCTTCCTGACCCCGGGCGCCGCTCCACCACAACCCCAGCCCGGCCGGGCCGCCTCTTTACCCCGGCGGCCGCTCCACCAACCCGGAGCCCTGCCGGGCCAGCTGGTTGACCCGGGCGGCCGGTCCACAACAGACCGAGCTCGGCCGGGCCGGCTTCCTGACCCGGGCGGCCGCTCCACCACACCCCGAGCCGGGCCGGACCGGCTGCTTTACCCGGCGGCTGCTGCACCACAACCGGAGCCCCCCCGGGCCAGCTGGTTGACCCGGGCGGCCGCTCCACCACAGACCCAGCCCGGCCGGGCCGGCCTCCTGACCCGGGCGGCCGCTCCACCACACCCCCAGCCCGGCCGGGCCGGCTGCTTTACCCCGGCGGCCGCTCCACCACAACCGGAGCCCCGCCGGGCCAGCTGGTTGACCCGGGCGGCCGCTCCACAACCGACCGAGCCCGGCCGGGCCGGCCTCCTGACCCGGGCGGCCGCTCCAACACACCCCGAGCCGGGCCGGGCCGGCTGCTTTACCCCGGCGGCCGCTCCACCACAACCGGAGCCCCGCCGGGCCAGCTGGTTGACCCGGGCGGCCGGTCCACAACAGACCGAGCCCGGCAGGGCCGGCTTCCTGACCCGGGCGGCCGCTCCACCACACCCCGAGCCGGGCCGGACCGGGTGCTTTACCCGGCGGCCGCTCCACCACAACCGGAGCCCTGCCGGGCCAGCTGGTTGACCCGGGCGGCCTCTCCACCACAGACCGAGCCCGGCCGGGCCGGCTTCCTGACCCGGGCGGCCGCTCCACCACACCCCGAGCCGGGCCGGGCCGGCTGCTTTACCCCGGCGGCCGCTCCACCACAACCGGAGCCCCGCCGGGCCAGCTGGTTGACCTGGGCGGCCGCTCCACAACCGACCGAGCCCGGCCGGGCCGTCTTCCTGACCCGGGCGGCCGCTCCACCACACCCCGAGCCCGGCCGGGCCGGCTGCTTTACCCCGGCGGCCGCTCCACCACAACCGGATCCCCGCCGGGCCAGCTGGTTGACCCGGGCGGCCGCTCCACCACAGACCCAGCCCGGCCGGGCCGGCCTCCTGACCCGGGCTGCCGCTCCACCACACCCTGAGCCCAGCCGGGCCGGATGCTTTACCCCGGCGGCCGCTCCACCACAACCGGAGCCCCGCCGGGCCGGCTGGTTGACCCGGGCGTCCGCTCCACAACCAACCGAGCCCGCCCGGGCCGGCTTCTTGACCCGGGCAGCCGCTCCACCACACCCCGAGCCCGGCCGGATCGGCTGCTTTACCCCGGCGGCCGCTCCACCACAACCGGAGCCCCGCCGGGCCAGCTGGTTGACCCGGGAGCCGCTCCACAACCGACCGAGCTCGGCCGGGCCGGCTTCCTGACCCGGGCGGCCGCTCCACCACACCCCCAGCCCGGCCGGGCCGGCTGCTTTACCCCGGGGCCGCTCAACCTCAACCGGAGCCCCGCCGGGCCAGCTGGTTGACCCGGGCGGCCGCTCCACAACCGACCGAGCCCGGCCGGGCCAGCTTCCTGACCCGGGCGGCCGCTCCACCACACCCCGAGCCGGGCCGGGCCGGCTGCTTTAACCCGGCGGCCGCTCCACCACAACCGGAGCCCCGCCAGGCCAGCTGGTTGACCCGGGCGGCCGCTCCACAACCGACCGAGCCCGGCCGGGCCGGCTTCCTGACCCCGGCGGCCGCTCCACCACAACCCCAGCCCGGCCGTGCCGGCTGCTTTACCCCGGCGGCCGCTCCACCACAACCGGAGCCCCGCCGGGCCAGCTGGTTGACCCGGGAGCCGCTCCACAACCGACCGAGCCCGGCCGGGCCGGCTTCCTGACCCGGGCGGCCGCTCCACCACACTCCGAGCCGGGCCGGGCCGGCTGCTTTACGCCGGCGGCCGCTCCAGCACAACCGGAGCCCCGCCGGGCCAGCTGGTTGACCCGGGCGGCTTCTCCACCACAGACCCAGCCCCGCCGGGCCAGCTGGTTGACCCGGGAGCCGCTCCACAACCGACCGAGCCCGGCCGGGCCGGCTTCTGACCCGGGCAGCCGCTCCACCACACCCCGAGCCCGGCCGGGAGGGCTGCTTTACCCCGGCGGCCGCTCCACCACAACCGGAGCCCCGCCGGGCCAGCTGGTTGACCCGGGCGGCCGCTCCACAACCGACCGAGCCCGGCCGGGCCGGCTTCCTGACCCGGGCGGCCGCTCCACCACACCCCGAGCCGGGCCGGGCCGGCTGCTTTACCCCGGCGGCCGCTCCACCACAACCGGAGCTCCGCCGGGCCAGCTGGTTGACCCGGGCGGCCGCTCCACAACCGACCGAGCCCGGCCGGGCCGGCTTCCTGACCCGGGCGGCCGCTCCACCACACCCCGAGCCCGGCCGGGCCGGCTGCTTTACCCCGGCGGCCGCTCCACCACAACCGGATCCCCGTCGGGCCAGCTGGTTGACCCGGGCGGCCGCTCCACAACCGACCGAGCCCGGCCGGGCCGGCTTCCTGACACGGGCGGCCGCTCCACCACACCCCGAGCCGGGCCGGGCCGGCTGCTTTACCCCGGCGGCCGCTCCACCACAACCGGAGCCCCGCCCGGCCAGCTGGTTGACCCAAGCGGCCGCTCCACAACCGACCGAGCCCGGCCGGGCCGGCTTCCTGACCCGGGCGGCCGCTCCACCACACCCCGAGCCCGGCCGGGCCGGCTGCTTTACCCCGGCGGCCGCTCCACCACAACCGGATCCCTGTCGGGCAAGCTGGTTGACCCGGGCGGCCGCTCCACAACCGAACGAGCCCGGCCGGGCCGGCTTCCTGACCCGGGCGGCCGCTCCACCACACCCCGAGCCGGGCCGGGCCGGCTGCTTTACCCCGGCGGCAGCTCCACCACAACCGGAGCCCCGCCGGGCCCGCTGGTTGACCCGGGAGCCGCTCCACAACCGACCGAGCTCGGCCGGGCCGGCTTCCTGACCCAAGCGGCCGCTCCACCACACCCCGAGCCCGCCCGGGCCGACTTCTTTACCCCGGCGGCCGCTCCACCACAACCTGAGCCCTCCGGGCCAGCTGGTTGACCCGGGCGGCCGCTCCACAACCGACCGAGCTTGGCCGGGCCGGCTTCCTGACCCGGGCGGCCGCTCCACCACACCCCAAGCCCGGCCGGGCCGGCTGCTTTACCCCGGCGGCCGCTCCACTACAACCGGATCCTCGCCGGGCCAGCTGGTTGACCCGGGCGGCCGCTCCACCACAGACCCAGCCCGGCCGGGCCCGCCTCCTGACCCGGGCTGCCGCTCCACCACAACCCCAGCCCGGCCGGGCCGGCTGCTTTACCCCGGCGGCCGCTCCACCACAACCGGAGCCCCGCCGGGCCAGCTGGTTGACCCGGGCGGCCGCTCCACAACCAACCGAGCCCGGCCGGGGCGGCTTCCTGACCCGGGCGGCCGCTCCACCACACCCCCAGCCCGGCCGGGCCGGCTGCTTTACCCCGGCGGCAGCTCCACCACAACCGGAGCCCCGCCGGGCCAGCTGGTTGACCCGGGAGCCGCTCCACAACCGACCGAGCTCGGCCGGGCCGGCTTCCTGACCCGGGCGGCCGGTCCACCACACCCCGAGCCCGGCCGGGCCGGCTGCTTTACCCCGGGGCCGCTCAACCTCAACCGGAGCCCCGCCGGGCCAGCTGGTTGACCCGGGCGGCCGCTCCACAACCGACCGAGCCCGGCCGGGCCGGCTTCCTGACCCGGGCGGCCGCTCCACCACACCCCGAGCCGGGCCGGGCCGGCTGCTTTACCCCGGCGGCCGCTCCACCACAACCGGAGCCCCGCCAGGCCAGCTGGTTGACCCGGGCGGCCGCTCCACAACCGACCGAGCCCGGGCGGGCCGGCTTCCTGACCCCGGCGGCCGCTCCACCACAACCCCAGCCCGGCCGTGCCGGCTGCTTTACCCCGGCGGCCGCTCCACCACAACCGGAGCCCCGCCGGGCCAGCTGGTTGACCCGGGAGCCGCTCAACAACCGACCGAGCCCGGCCGGGCCGGCTTCCTGACCCGGGCGGCCGCTTCACCACACTCCGAGCCGGGCCGGGCCGGCTGCTTTACCCCGGCGGCCGCTCCACCACAACCGGAGCCCCGCCGGGCCAGCTGGTTGACCCGGGAGCCGCTCCACAACCGACCGAGCTCGGCCGGGCCGGCTTCCTGACCCGGGCGGCCGCTCCACCACACCCCGAGCCGGGCCGGGCCGGCTGCTTTACCCCGGCGGCAGCTCCACCACAACCGGAGCCCCGCCGGGCCCGCTGGTTGACCCGGGAGCCGCTCCACAACCGACCGAGCTCGGCCGGGCCCGCTTCCTGACCCAAGCGGCCGCTCCACCACACCCCGAGCCCGCCCGGGTCGACTTCTTTACCCCGGCGGCCGCTCCACCACAACCTGAGCCCTCCGGGCCAGCTGGTTGAACCGGGAGGCCGCTCCACAACCGACCGAGCCCGGCCGGGCCGGCTTCCTGACCCGGGCGGCCGCTCCACCACACCCCGAGCCGGGCCGGGCCGGCTGCTTTACCCCGGCGGCCGCTCCACCACAACCGGAGCCCCGCCAGGCCAGCTGGTTGACCCGGGCGGCCGCTCCACAACCGACCGAGCCCTGGCGGGCCGGCTTCCTGACCCCGGCGGCCGCTCCACCACAACCCCAGCCCGGCCGTGCCGGCTGCTTTACCCCGGCGGCCGCTCCACCACAACCGGAGCCCCGCCGGGCCAGCTGGTTGACCCGGGAGCCGCTCCACAACCGACCGAGCCCGGCCGGGCCGGCTTCCTGACCCGGGCGGCCGCTCCACCACACTCCGAGCCGGGCCGGGCCGGCTGCTTTACCCCGGCGGCCGCTCCACCACAACCGGAGCCCCGCCGGGCCAGCTGGTTGACCCGGGAGCCGCTCCACAACCGACCGAGCTCGGCCGGACCGGCTTCCTGACCCGGGCGGCCGCTCCACCACACCCCGAGCCCGGCCGGGCCGGCTGCTTTACCCCGGGGCCGCTCAACCTCAACCGGAGCCCCGCCGGGCCAGCTGGTTGACCCGGGCGGCCGCTCCACAACCGACCGAGCCCGGCCGGGCCGGCTTCCTGACCCGGGCGGCCGCTCCACCACACCCCGAGCCGGGCCGGGCCGGCTGCTTTACCCCGGCGGCCGCTCCACCACAACCGGAGCCCCGCCAGGCCAGCTGGTTGACCCGGGCGGCCGCTCCACAACCGACCGAGCCCGGCCGGGCCGGCTTCCTGACCCCGGCGGACGCTCCACCACAACCCCAGCCCGGCCGTGCCGGCTGCTTTACCCCGGCGGCCGCTCCACCACAACCGGAGACCCGCCGGGCCAGCTGGTTGACCCGGGAGCCGCTCCACAACCGACCGAGCCCGGCCGGGCCGGCTTCCTGACCCGGGCGGCCGCTCCACCACACTCCGAGCCGGGCCGGGCCGGCTGCTTTACCCCGGCGGCCGCTCCACCACAACCGGAGCCCCGCCGGGCCAGCTGGTTGACCCGGGCGGCTTCTCCACCACAGACCCAGCCCCGCCGGGCCAGCTGGTTGACCCGGGAGCCGCTCCACAACCGACCGAGCCCGGCCGGGCCGGCTTCTGACCCGGGCAGCCGCTCCACCACACCCCGAGCCCGGCCGGGAGGGCTGCTTTACCCCGGCGGCCGCTCCACCACAACCGGAGCCCCGCCGGGCCAGCTGGTTGACCCGGGCGGCCGCTCCACAACCGACCGAGCCCGGCCGGGCCGGCTTCCTGACCCGGGCGGCCGCTCCACCACACCCCGAGCCGGGCCGGGCCGGCTGCTTTACCCCGGCGGCCGCTCCACCACAACCGGAGCTCCGCCGGGCCAGCTGGTTGACCCGGGCGGCCGCTCCACAACCGACCGAGCCCGGCCGGGCCGGCTTCCTGACCCGGGCGGCCGCTCCACCACACCCCGAGCCCGGCCGGGCCGGCTGCTTTACCCCGGCGGCCGCTCCACCACAACCGGATCCCCGTCGGGCCAGCTGGTTGACCCGGGCGGCCGCTCCACAACCGACCGAGCCCGGCCGGGCCGGCTTCCTGACACGGGCGGCCGCTCCACCACACCCCGAGCCGGGCCGGGCCGGCTGCTTTACCCCGGCGGCAGCTCCACCACAACCGGAGCCCCGCCAGGCCAGCTGGTTGACCCAAGCGGCCGCTCCACAACCGACCGAGCCCGGCCGGGCCGGCTTCCTGACACGGGCGGCCGCTCCACCACACCCCGAGCTCGGCCGGGCCGGCTTCCTGACCCAAGCGGCCGCTCCACCACACGGCGAGCCCGCCCGGGCCGACTTCTTTACCCCGGCGGCCGCTCCACCACAACCTGAGCCCTCCGGGCCAGCTGGTTGACCCGGGCGGCCGCTCCACAACCGACCGAGCCCGGCCGGGCCGGCTTCCTGACCCGGGCGGCCGCTCCACCACACCCCAAGCCCGGCCGGGCCGGCTGCTTTACCCCGGCGGCCGCTCCACTACAACCGGATCCTCGCCGGGCCAGCTGGTTGACCCGGGCGGCCGCTCCACCACAGACCCAGCCCGGCCGGGCCCGCCTCCTGACCCGGGCTGCCGCTCCACCACAACCCCAGCCCGGCCGGGCCGGCTGCTTTACCCCGGCGGCCGCTCCACCACAACCGGAGCCCCGCCGGGCCAGCTGGTTGACCCGGGCGGCCGCTCCACAACCAACCGAGCCCGGCCGGGGCGGCTTCCTGACCCGGGCGGCCGCTCCACCACACCCCCAGCCCGGCCGGGCCGGCTGCTTTACCCCGGCGGCAGCTCCACCACAACCGGAGCCCCGCCGGGCCAGCTGGTTGACCCGGGAGCCGCTCCACAACCGACCGAGCTCGGCCGGGCCGGCTTCCTGACCCGGGCGGCCGCTCCACCACACCCCGAGCCCGGCCGGGCCGGCTGCTTTACCCCGGGGCCGCTCAACCTCAACCGGAGCCCCGCCGGGCCAGCTGGTTGACCCGGGCGGCCGCTCCACATCCGACCGAGCCCGGCCGGGCCGGCTTCCTGACCCGGGCGGCCGCTCCACCACACCCCGAGCCCGGCCGGGCCGGCTGATTTACCCCGACGGCCGCTCCACCGCAACCGGAGCCCCGCCGGGCCAGCTGGTTGACCCTGGCGGCCGCTCCACAACCGACAAACCCCGGCCGGGCCGGCTTCCTGACCCGGGCGGCCGCTCCACCACACCCCGAGCCCGGCCGGGCCGGCTGCTTTACCCGGCGGACGCTCCACCACAACCGGAGCCCCGCCGGGCCAGCTGGTTGACCCGGGCGTCCGCTCCACAACCAACCGAGCCCGCCCGGGCCGGCTTCTTGACCCGGGCAGCCGCTCCACCACACCCCGAGCCCGGCCGGATCGGCTGCTTTACCCCGGCGGCCGCTCCACCACAACCGGAGCCCCGCCGGGCCAGCTGGTTGACCCGGGAGCCGCTCCACAACCGACCGAGCTCGGCCGGGCCGGCTTCCTGACCCGGGCGGCCGCTCCACCACACCCCCAGCCCGGCCGGGCCGGCTGCTTTACCCCGGCGGCAGCTCCACCACAACCGGAGCCCCGCCGGGCCAGCTGGTTGACCCGGGAGCCGCTCCACAACCGACCGAGCTCGGCCGGGCCGGCTTCCTGACCCGGGTGGCCGCTCCACCACACCCCGAGCTGGGCCGGGCCGGCTGCTTTACCCCGGCGGCCGCTCCACCACAACCGGAGCCCCCCCGGGCCAGCTGGTTGACCCGGGCGGCCGCTCCACCACAGATCGAGCCCGGCCAGGCCGGCTTCCTAACCCAGGAGGCCGCTCCACCACACCTCGAGCCGGGCCGGGCCGGCTGCTTTACCCCGGCGGCCGCTCCACCACAACCGGAGCCCCGCCGGGCCAGCTGGTTGACCCGGGCGGCCGCTCCACCACAGACCCAGCCCGGCCGGGCCGGCCTCCTGACCCGGGCGGCCGACCCACCACACCCCCAGCCCGGCCGGGCCGGCTGCTTTACCTTGGCGGCCGCTCCACCACAACCGGAGCCCCGCCGGGCCAGCTGGTTGACCCGGGAGCCGCTCCACAACCGACCGAGCTCGGCCGGGCCGGTTTCCTGACCCGGGCGGCCGCTCCACCACACCCCCAGCCCAGCCGGGCCGGCTGCTTTACCCCGGCGGCCGCTCCACCACAACCGGAGCCCCCCCGGGCCAGCTGGTTGACCCGGGCGGCCGCTCCACCACAGATCGAGCCCGGCCAGGCCGGCTTCCTAACCCAGGAGGCCGCTCCACCACACCTCGAGCCGGGCCGGGCCGGCTGCTTTACCCCGGCGGCCGCTCCACCACAACCGGAGCCCCGCCGGGCCAGCTGGTTGACCCGGGCGGCCGCTCCATAACCGACCGAGCCCGGCCGGGCCGGCTTCCTGACCCGGGCTGCCGCTCCACCACAACCCCAGCCCGGCCGGGCCGGCTGCTTTACCCCGGCGGCCGCTCCACCACAACCGGAGCCCCGCCGGGCCAGCTGGTTGACCCGGGCGGCCGCTCCACAACCAACCGAGCCCGGCCGGGGCGGCTTCCTGACCCGGGCGGCCGCTCCACCACACCCCCAGCCCGGCCGGGCCGGCTGCTTTACCCCGGCGGCAGCTCCACCACAACCGGAGCCCCGCCGGGCCAGCTGGTTGACCCGGGAGCCGCTCAACAACCGACCGAGCCCGGCCGGGCCGGCTTCCTGACCCGGGCGGCCGCTCCACCACACTCCGAGCCGGGCCGGGCCGGCTGCTTTACCCCGGCGGCCGCTCCACCACAACCGGAGCCCCGCCGGGCCAGCTGGTTGACCCGGGCGGCTTCTCCACCACAGACCCAGCCCCGCCGGGCCAGCTGGTTGACCCGGGAGCCGCTCCACAACCGACCGAGCCCGGCCGGGCCGGCTTCCTGACCCGGGCAGCCGCTCCACCACACCCCGAGCCCGGCCGGACCGGCTGCTTTACCCCGGCGGCCGCTCCACCACAACCGGAGCCCCGCCGGGCCAGCTGGTTGACCCAGGAGCCGCTCCACAACCGACCGAGCTCGGCCGGGCCGGCTTCCTGACCCGGGCGGCCGCTCCACCACACCCCGAGCCCGGCCGGGCCGGCTGATTTACCCCGACGGCCGCTCCACCGCAACCGGAGCCCCGCCGGGCCAGCTGGTTGACCCTGGCGGCCGCTCCACAACCGACAAACTCCGGCCGGGCCGGCTTCCTGACCCGGGCGGCCGCTCCACCACACCCCGAGCCCGGCCTGGCCGGCTGCTTTACCCGGCGGCCGCTCCACCACAACCGGAGCCCCGCCGGGCCAGCTGGTTGACCCGGGAGCCGCTCCACAACCGACCGAGCTCGGCCGGGCCGGCTTCCTGACCCGGGTGGCCGCTCCACCACACCCCGAGCTGGGCCGGGCCGGCTGCTTTACCCCGGCGGCCGCTCCACCACAACCGGAGCCCCCCCGGGCCAGCTGGTTGACCCGGGCGGCCGCTCCACCACAGATCGAGCCCGGCCAGGCCGGCTTCCTAACCCAGGAGGCCGCTCCACCACACCTCGAGCCGGGCCGGGCCGGCTGCTTTACCCCGGCGGCCGCTCCACCACAACCGGAGCCCCGCCGGGCCAGCTGGTTGACCCGGGCGGCGGCTCCATAACCGACCGAGCCCGGCCGGGCCGGCTTCCTGACCCGGGCGGCCGCTCCACAACACCCCCAGCCCGGCCGGGCCGGCTGCTTTAACCCGGCGGCTGCTCCACCACAACCGGAGCCCCGCCGGGCCAGCTGGTTGACCCGGGCGGCCGCTCCACAACCGACCGAGCCCGGCCGGGCCGGCTTCCTGACCCGGGCGGCCGCTCCACCACACCCCGAGCCGGGCCGGGCCGGCTGCTTTACCCCGGCCGCCGCTCCACCACAACCGGAGCCCCGCCGGGCCAGCTGGTTGACCCGGGCGGCCGCTCCAAAACCGACCGAGCCCGGCCGGGCAGGCTTCCTGACCCCAAGGGCCGCTCCACCACAACCCCAGCCCGACCGGGCCGGCTGCTTTACCCCGGCGGCCGCTCCACCACAACCGGAGCCCCGCCGGGCCAGCTGGTTGACCCGGGAGCCGCTCCACAACCGACCGAGCTCGGCCGGGCCGGCTTCCTGACCCGGGCGGCCGTTCCACCACACCCCCAGCCCGGCCGGGCCGGCTGCTTTACCCCGGCGGCAGCTCCACCACAACCGGAGCCCCGCCGGGCCAGCTGGTTGACCCGGGCGGCCGGTCTATAACCGACCGAGCCCGGCCGGGCCGGCTTCCTGACCCGGGCGGCCGCTCCACCACACCCCGAGCCCGGCCGGGCCGTCTGCTTTACCGCGGTGGCCGCTCCACCACAACCGGAGCCCCGCCGGGACAGCTGGTTGACCCGGGCGGCCGCTCCACCACAGACCCAGCCCGGCCAGGCCGGCCTCCTGACCCGGGCGGCCGACCCACCACACCCCCAGCCCGGCCGGGCCGGCTGCTTTACCCCGGCGGCCGCTCCACCACAACCGGAGCCCCGCCGGGCCAGCTGGTTGACCCGGGCGGTTGCTCCACAACCGACCGAGCCCGGCCGGGCCGGCTTCCTGACCCCGGGGGCCGCTCCACCACAACCCCAGCCCGGCCGGGCCGGCTGCTTTACCCCGGCGGCCGCTCCACCACAACCGGAGCCCGGCCGGGCCAGCTGGTTGACCCGGGCGGCCGCTCCAGAACAGACCCAGCCCGGCCGGGCCGGCCTCCTGACCCGGGCGGCCGACCCACCACACCCCCAGCCCGGCCGGGCCGGCTGCTTTACCTTGGCGGCCGCTCCACCACAACCGGAGCCCCGCCGGGCCAGCTGGTTGACCCGGGAGCCGCTCCACAACCGACCGAGCTCGGCCGGGCCGGTTTCCTGACCCGGGCGGCCGCTCCACCACACCCCCAGCCCGGCCGGGCCGGCTGCTTTACCCCGGCGGCCGCTCCACCACAACCGGAGCCCCCCCGGGCCAGCTGGTTGACCCGGGCGGCCGCTCCACCACAGATCGAGCCCGGCCAGGCCGGCTTCCTAACCCAGGAGGCCGCTCCACCACACCTCGAGCCGGGCCGGGCCGGCTGCTTTACCCCGGCGGCCGCTCCACCACAACCGGAGCCCCGCCGGGCCAGCTGGTTGACCCGGGCGGCCGCTCCATAACCGACCGAGCCCGGCCGGGCCGGCTTCCTGACCCGGGCGGCCGCTCCACCACACCCCCAGCCCGGCCGGGCCGGCTGCTTTAACCCGGCGGCTGCTCCACCACAACCGGAGCCCCGCCGGGCCAGCTGGTTGACCCGGGCGGCCGCTCCAAAACCGACGGAGCCCGGCCGGGCCGGCTTCCTGACCCCGGGGGCCGCTCCACCACAACCCCAGCCCGACCGGGCCGGCTGCTTTACCCCGGCGGCCGCTCCACCACAACCGGAGCCCCGCCGGGCCAGCTGGTTGACCCGGGCGGCCGCTCAACAACCGACCGAGCCCAGCCGGGCCGGCTTCCTGACCCGGGCGGCCGCTCCACCACACCCCGAACCGGGCCGGGCCGGCTGCTTTACCCCGGCGGCCGCTCCACCACAACCCGAGCCCCGCCGGGCCAGCTGGTTGACCCGGGCGGCCGCTCCACAACCGACCGAGCCCGGCCGGGCCGGCTTCCTGACCCCGGGCGCCGCTCCACCACAACCCCAGCCCGGCCGGGCCGGCTGCTTTACCCCGGCGGCCGCTCCACCACAACCGGAGCCCCGCCGGGCCAGCTGGTTGACCCGGGCGGCCGGTCCACAACAGACCGAGCTCGGCCGGGCCGGCTTCCTGACCCGGGCGGCCGCTCCACCACACCCCGAGCCGGGCCGGACCGGCTGCTTTACCCGGCGGCCGCTGCACCACAACCGGAGCCCCGCCGGGCCAGCTGGTTGACCCGGGCGGCCGCTCCACCACAGACCCAGCCCGGCCGGGCCGGCCTCCTGACCCGGGCGGCGGCTCCACCACACCCCCAGCCCGGCCGGGCCGGCTGCTTTACCCCGGCGGCCGCTCCACCACAACCGGAGCCCCGCCGGGCCAGCTGGTTGACCCGGGCGGCCGCTCCACAACCGACTGAGCCCGGCCGGGCCGGCCTCCTGACCCGGGCGTCCGCTCCAACACACCCCGAGCCGGGCCGGGCCGGCTGCTTTACCCCGGCGGCCGCTCCACCACAACCGGAGCCCCGCCGGGCCAGCTGGTTGACCCGGGCGGCCGGTCCACAACAGACCGAGCCCGGCAGGGCCGGCTTCCTGACCCGGGCGGCCGCTCCACCACACCCCGAGCCGGGCCGGACCGGCTGCTTTACCCGGCGGCCGCTCCACCACAACCGGAGCCCTGCCGGGCCAGCTGGTTGACCCGGGCGGCCTCTCCACCACAGACCGAGCCCGGCCGGGCCGGCTTCCTGACCCGGGCGGCCGCTCCACCACACCCCGAGCCGGGCCGGGCCGGCTGCTTTACCCCGGCGGCCGCTCCACCACAACCGGAGCCCCCCCGGGCCAGCTGGTTGACCTGGGCGGCCGCTCCACAACCGACCGAGCCCGGCCGGGCCGTCTTCCTGACCCGGGCGGCCGCTCCACCACACCTCGAGCCCGGCCGGGCCGGCTGCTTTACCCCGGCGGCCGCTCCACCACAACTGGATCCCCGCCGGGCCAGCTGGTTGACCCGGGCGGCCGCTCCACCACAGACCCAGCCCGGCCGGGCCGGCCTCCTGACCCGGGCTGCCGCTCCACCACACCCTGAGCCCAGCCGGGACGGATGCTTTACCCCGGCGGCCGCTCCACCACAACCGGAGCCCCGCCGGGCCAGCTGGTTGACCCGGGCGACCGCTCCACAACCAACCGAGCCCGCCCGGGCCGGCTTCTTGACCCGGGCAGCCGCTCCACCACACCCCGAGCCCGGCCGGATCGGCTGCTTTACCCCGGCGGCCGCTCCACCACAACCGGAGCCCCGCCGGGCCAGCTGGTTGACCCGGGAGCCGCTCCACAACCGACCGAGCTCGGCCGGGCCGGCTTCCTGACCCGGGCGGCCGCTCCACCACACCCCCAGCCCGGCCGGGCCGGCTGCTTTACCCCGGCGGCAGCTCCACCACAACCGGAGCCCCGCCGGGCCAGCTGGTTGACCCGGGAGCCGCTCCACAACCGACCGAGCTCGGCCGGGCCGGCTTCCTGACCCGGGTGGCCGCTCCACCACACCCCGAGCCGGGCCGGGCCGGCTGCTTTACCCCGGCGGCCGCTCCACCACAACCGGAGCCCCCCCGGGCCAGCTGGTTGACCCGGGCGGCCGCTCCACCACAGACCGAGCCCGGCCAGGCCGGCTTCCTAACCCAGGAGGCCGCTCCACCACACCTCGAGCCGGGCCGGGCCGGCTGCTTTACCCCGGCGGCCGCTCCACCACAACCGGAGCCCCGCCGGGCCAGCTGGTTGACCCGGGCGGCCGCTCCATAACCGACCGAGCCCGGCCGGGCCGGCTTCCTGACCCGGGCGGCCGCTCCACCACACCCCCAGCCCGGCCGGGACGGCTGCTTTAACCCGGCGGCCGCTCCACCACAACTGGAGCCCCGCCGGGCCAGCTGGTTGACCCGGGCGGCCGCTCCACCACACCCCGAGCCGGGCCGGGCCGGCTTCTTTACCCGGGCGGCCTCTCCACCACAACCGGAGCCCCGCCGGGCCAGCTGGTTGACCCGGGCGGCCGCTCCACAACCGACCGAGCCCGGCCGGGCCGGCTTCCTGACCCGGGCGGCCGCTCCACCACACCCCGAGCCCTGCCGGGCCGGCTGCTTTACCCCGGCGGCCGCTCCACCACAACCGGATCCCCGCCGGGCCAGCTGGTTGACCCGGGCGGCCGCTCCACAACCGAACGAGCCCGGCCGGGCCGGCTTCCTGACCCGGGCGGCCGCTCCACCACACCCCGAGCCGGGCCGGGCCGGCTGCTTTACCCCGGCGGCAGCTCCACCACAAGCGGAGCCCCGCCGGGCCCGCTGGTTGACCCGGGAGCCGCTCCACAACCGACCGAGCTCGGCCGGGCCGGCTTCCTGACCCGGGCGGCCGCTCCACCACACCCCGAGCCCGCCCGGGCCGACTGCTTTACCCCGGCGGCCGCTCCACCACAACCTGAGCCCCGCCGGGCCAGCTGGTTGACCCGGACGGCCGCTCCACAACCGACCGAGCCCGGCCGGGCCGGCTTCCTGACCCGGGCGGACGCTCCACCACACCCCAAGCCCGGCCGGGCCGGCTGCTTTACCCCGGCGGCCGCTCCACTACAACCGGATCCTCGCCGGGCCAGCTGGTTGACCCGGGCGGCCGCTCCACCACAGACCCAGCCCGGCCGGGCCCGCCTCTCTACCCGGGCTGCCGCTCCACCACAACCCCAGCCCGGTCGGGCCGGCTGCTTTACCCCGGCGGCCGCTCCACCACAACCGGAGCCCCGCCGGGCTAGCTGGTTGACCCGGGCGGCCGCTCCACAACCAACCGAGCCCGGCCGGGGCGGCTTCCTGACCCGGGCAGCCGCTCCACCACACCCCGAGCCCGGCCGGACCGGCTGCTTTACCCCGGCGGCCGCTCCACCACAACCGGAGCCCCGCCGGGCCAGCTGGTTGACCCGGGAGCCGCTCCACAACCGACCGAGCTCGGCCGGGCC
This sequence comes from Artibeus lituratus, assembly GCA_038363175.2. NCBI lineage: Eukaryota > Metazoa > Chordata > Mammalia > Chiroptera > Phyllostomidae > Artibeus > Artibeus lituratus. The sequence goes on along the minus strand of JBAWUR020000039.1, from coordinate 40,159 downwards.
GGCTTCCTGACCCGGGCGGCCGCTCCACCACACCCCAAGCCCGGCCGGGCCGGCTGCTTTACCCCGGGGCCGCTCAACCTCAACCGGAGCCCCGCCGGGCCAGCTGGTTGACCCGGGCGGCCGCTCCACAACCGACCGAGCCCGGCCGGGCCGGCTTCCTGACCCGGGCGGGCGCTCCACCACACCCCGAGCCGGGCCGGGCCGGCTGCTTTACCCCGGCGGCCGCTCCACCACAACCGGAGCCCCGCCAGGCCAGCTGGTTGACCCGGGCGGCCGCTCCACAACCGACCGAGCCCGGGCGGGCCGGCTTCCTGACCCCGGCTGCCGCTCCACCACACCCCGAGACGGGCCGGGCCGGCTGCTTTACCCCGGCGGCCGCTCCACCACAACCGGAGCCCCGCCGGGCCAGCTGGTTGACCCGGGAGCCGCTCCACAACCGACCGAGCCCGGCCGGGCCGGCTTCCTGACCCGGGCGGCCGCTCCACCACACTCCGAGCCGGGCCGGGCCGGCTGCTTTACCCCGGCGGCCGCTCCACCACAACCGGAGCCCCGCCGGGCCAGCTGGTTGACCCGGGCGGCTTCTCCACCACAGACCCAGCCCCGCCGGGCCAGCTGGTTGACCCGGGAGCCGCTCCACAACCGACCGAGCCCGGCCGGGCCGGCTTCTGACCCGGGCAGCCGCTCCACCACACCCCGAGCCCGGCCGGGAGGGCTGCTTTACCCCGGCGGCCGCTCCACCACAACCGGAGCCCCGCCGGGCCAGCTGGTTGACCCGGGCGGCCGCTCCACAACCGACCGAGCCCGGCCGGGCCGGCTTCCTGACCCGGGCGGCCGCTCCACCACACCCCGAGCCGGGCCGGGCCGGCTGCTTTACCCCGGCGGCCGCTCCACCACAACCGGAGCTCCGCCGGGCCAGCTGGTTGACCCGGGCGGCCGCTCCACAACCGACCGAGCCCGGCCGGGCCGGCTTCCTGACCCGGGCGGCCGCTCCACCACACCCCGAGCCCGGCCGGGCCGGCTGCTTTACCCCGGCGGCCGCTCCACCACAACCGGATCCCCGTCGGGCCAGCTGGTTGACCCGGGCGGCCGCTCCACAACCGACCGAGCCCGGCCGGGCCGGCTTCCTGACACGGGCGGCCGCTCCACCACACCCCGAGCCGGGCCGGGCCGGCTGCTTTACCCCGGCGGCCGCTCCACCACAACCGGAGCCCCGCCCGGCCAGCTGGTTGACCCAAGCGGCCGCTCCACAACCGACCGAGCCCGGCCGGGCCGGCTTCCTGACCCGGGCGGCCGCTCCACCACACCCCGAGCCCGCCCGGGCCGGCTGCTTTACCCCGGCGGCCGCTCCACCACAACCGGATCCCCGCCGGGCCAGCTGGTTGACCCGGGCGGCCGCTCCACAACCGAACGAGCCCGGCCGGGCCGGCTTCCTGACCCGGGCAGCCGCTCCACCACACCCCGAGCCGGGCCGGGCCGGCTGCTTTACCCCGGCGGCAGCTCCACCACAACCGGAGCCCCGCCGGGCCCGCTGGTTGACCCGGGAGCCGCTCCACAACCGACCGAGCTCGGCCGGGCCGGCTTCCTGACCCAAGCGGCCGCTCCACCACACCCCGAGCCCGCCCGGGCCGACTTCTTTACCCCGGCGGCCGCTCCACCACAACCTGAGCCCTCCGGGCCAGCTGGTTGACCCGGGCGGCCGCTCCACAACCGACCGAGCCCGGCCGGGCCGGCTTCCTGACCCGGGCGGCCGCTCCACCACACCCCAAGCCCGGCCGGGCCGGCTGCTTTACCCCGGCGGCCGCTCCACTACAACCGGATCCTCGCCGGGCCAGCTGGTTGACCCGGGCGGCCGCTCCACCACAGACCGAGCCTGGCCGGGCCGGCCTCCTGACCCGGGCGGCCGCTCCACCACAGACCGAGCCTGGCCGGGCCGGCCTCCTGACCCGGGCGGCCGCTCCACCACAGACCAAGCCCGGCCGGGCCGGCTTCCTAACCCAGGAGGCCGCTCCACCACACCTCGAGCCGGGCCGGGCCGGCTGCTTTACCCCGGCGGCCGCTCCACCACAACCGGAGCCCCGCCGGGCCAGCTGGTTGACCCGGGCGGCCGCTCCACCACAGACCGAGCCTGGCCGGGCCAACCTCCTGACCCGGGCGGCCGCTCCACCACACCCCCAGCCCGGCCGGGCCGGCTGCTTTACCCCGGCGGCCGCTCCACCACAACGGGAGCCCCGCCGGGCCAGCTGGTTGACCCGGGCGGCCGCTCCACCACACCCCGAGCCCGGCCGGGCCGGCTGCTTTACCCCGGCGGCCGCTCCACCACAACCGAATCCCCGCCGGGCCAGCTGGTTGACCCGGGCGGTCGCTCCACCACAGACCGAGCTTGGCCGGGCCGGCTTCCTGACCCGGGCGGCCGCTCCACCACACCCCGAGCCGGGCCGGGCCGGCTGCTTTACCCCCGTGGCCGCTCCATCCCAACCGGAGCCCCGCGGGGCCAGCTGGTTGACCCGGGCGGCCGCTCCACAACCGACCGAGCCTGGCCGGGCCGGCCTCCTGACCCGGGCGGCCGCTCCACCACACCCCGAGCCCGGCCGGGCCGGCTGCTTTACCCCGGCGGCCGCTCCACCACAACCGGAGCCCCGCCGGGCCAGCTGGTTGACCCGGGCGGCCGCTCCACAACCGACCGAGCCCGGCCGGGCCGGCTTCCTGACCCGGGCGGCCGCTCCACCACACCCCGAGCCGGGCCGGGCCGGCTGCTTTACCCCGGCGGCCGCTCCACCACAACCGGAGCCGTGCCGGGCCAGGTGGTTGACCCGGGCTGCCTCTCCACCACAGATCGAGCCCGGCCGGGCCGGCTTCCTGACCCGGGCGGCCGCTCCACCACACCCCGAGCGGGGCCGTGCCGGCTGCTTTACCCCGGCGGCCGCTCCACCACAACCGGAGCCCCGCCGGGCCAGCTGGTTGACCCGGGCGGTCGCTCCACCACAGACCGAGCCTGGCCGGGCCGGCCTCCTGACCCGGGCGGCCGCTCCACCACACCCCCAGCCCGGCCGGGCCGGCTGCTTTACCCCGGCGGCAGCTCCACCACAACCGGAGCCCCGCCGGGCCCGCTGGTTGACCCGGGCGGCCGCTCCACCACAGACCGAGCCCGTACGGGCCGGCTTCCTGACCCAGGAGGCCGCTCCACCATACCTCGAGCAGGGCCGGGCCGGCTGCTTTACCCCGGCGGCCGCTCCACCACAACCGGAGCCCCGCCGGGCCAACTGGTTGACCCGGGCGGCGGCTCCATAACCGACCGAGCCCGGCCGGGCCGGCTTCCTGACCCGGGCGGCCACTCCACCACACCCCCAGCCCGGCCGGGCCGGCTGCTTTAACCCGGCGGCTGCTCCACCACAACCGGAGCCCCGCAAGGCCAGCTGGTTGACCCGGGCGGCCGCTCCACAACCGACCGAGCCCGGCCGGGCCGGCTTCCTGACCCGGGCGGCCGCTCCACCACACCCCGAGCCGGGCCGGGCCGGCTGCTTTACCCCGGCGGCCGCTCCACCACAACCGGAGCCCCGCCGGGCCAGCTGGTTGACCCGGGCGGCCGCTCCAAAACCGACCGAGCCCGGCCGGGCAGGCTTCCTGACCCAGGGGGCCGCTCCACCACAACCCCAGCCCGACCGGGCCGGCTGCTTTACCCCGGCGGCCGCTCCACCACAACCGGAGCCCCGCCGGGCCAGCTGGTTGACCCGGGAGCCGCTCCACAACCGACCGAGCTCGGCCGGGCCGGCTTCCTGACCCGGGCGGCTGTTCCACCACACCCCCAGCCCGGCCGGGCCGGCTGCTTTACCCCGGCGGCAGCTCCACCACAACCGGAGCCCCGCCGGGCCAGCTGGTTGACCCGGGCGGCCGGTCTATAACCGACCGAGCCCGGCCGGGCCGGCTTCCTGACCCGGGCGGCCGCTCCACCACACCCCGAGCCCGGCCGGGCCGTCTGCTTTACCCCGGTGGCCGCTCCACCACAACCGGAGCCCCGCCGGGCCAGCTGGTTGACCCGGGCGGCCGCTCCACCACAGACCCAGCCCGGCCGGGCCGGCCTCCTGACCCGGGCGGCCGACCCACCACACCCCCAGCCCGGCCGGGCCGGCTGCTTTACCTTGGCGGCCGCTCCACCACAACCGGAGCCCCGCCGGGCCAGCTGGTTGACCCGGGAGCCGCTCCACAACCGACGGAGCTCGGCCGGGCCGGTTTCCTGACGCGGGCGGCCGCTCCACCACACCCCCAGCCCGGCCGGGCCGGCTGCTTTACCCCGGCGGCCGCTCCACCACAACCGGAGCCCCCCCGGGCCAGCTGGTTGACCCGGGCGGCCGCTCCACCACAGATCGAGCCCGGCCAGGCCGGCTTCCTAACCCAGGAGGCCGCTCCACCACACCTCGAGCCGGGCCGGGCCGGCTGCTTTACCCCGGCGGCCGCTCCACCACAACCGGAGCCCCGCCGGGCCAGCTGGTTGACCCGGGCGGCCGCTCCACAACCGACCGAGCCCGGCCGGGCCGGCTTCCTGACCCCGGGGGCCGCTCCACCACAACCCCAGCCCGGCCGGGCCGGCTTCCTGACCCGGGCGGGCCGCTCCACCACACCCCGAGCCGGGCCGGACCGGCTGCTTTACCCCGGCGGCCGCTCCACCACACCCCGAGCCGGGGCGGGCCGGCTGCTTTACCCCGGCGGCCGCTCCACCACAACCGAAGCCCCGCTGTGCCGGCTGCTTGAACCGGGCGGCCGACGAAGGCAGCTTAAGTCCGCCTGGCCGGCTTTTCGACCCGGGCGGCCGCTCCACCACACCCCCAGCCCGGCCGGGCCGGCTGCTTTACCCCGGCGGCCGCTCCACCAATACCGGAGCCCCGCCGGGCCAGCTGGTTGACCCGGGCGGCCGCTCCACAACCGACCGAGCCCGGCCGGGCCGGCTTCTTGACTCGGGCGGCCGCTCCACCACACCCCGAGCCGGGCCGGGCCGGCTGCTTTACCCCGGCGGCCGCTCCACCACAACCGGAGCCCCGCCGAGCCACTGGATGACCCAAGCGGCCGCTCCACCACAGACCCAGCCCGGCCGGGCCGGCCTCCTGACCCGGGCTGCCGCTCCACCACACCCCGAGCTCGGCCGGGCCGGCTGCTTTACCCCGGCGGCCGCTCCACCACAACCGGAGCCCCGCCGGGCCAGCTGGTTGACCCGGGCGGCCGCTCCACAACCGACCGAGTCCGGCCGGGCCGGCTTCCTGACCCGGGCGGCGGCTACACCACACCCCGAGCCGGCCCGGGCCGGCTGCTTTAGCCCGGCGGCCGCTCCACCACAACCGGAGCCCCCCCGGGCCAGCTGGTTGACCCGGGCGGCCGCTCCACCACAGACCGAGCCCGGCCGGGCCGGCTTCCTAACCCAGGAGGCCGCTCCACCACACCTCGAGCCGGGCCGGGCCGGCTGCTTTACCCCGGCGGCCGCTCCACCACAACCGGAGCCCCGCCGGGCCAGCTGGTTGACCCGGGCGGCCGCTCCACAACCGACCGAGCCCGGCCGGGCCGGCTTCCTGACCCGGTCGGCCACTCCACCACAACCCCAGCCCGGCCGGGCCGGCTGCTTTTCCCCGGCGGCCGCTCCACCACAACCGGAGCCCCGCCTGGCCAGCTGGTTGACCCGGGCGGCCGCTCCACAACCGACCGAGTCCGGCGGGGCCGGCTTCCTGACCCGGGCGGCCGCTCCACCACACCCCGAGCCCGGCCGGGCCGGGTGCTTTACCCCGGCGGCCGCTCCACCACAACCGGAGCCCCGCCTGGCCAGCTGGTTGACCCGGGCGGCCGCTCCACAACCGACCGAGCCCGGCCGGGCCGGCTTCCTGACCCCGGGGGCCGCTCCACCACAACCCCAGCCCGGCCGGGCCGGCTTCCTGACCCGGGCGGCCGCTCCACCACACCCCGAGCCGGGCCGGACCGGCTGCTTTACCCGGCGGCCGCTCCACCACACCCCGAGCCCGGCCGGGCCGGCTGCTTTACCTCGGCGGCCACTCCACCATAACCGGAGCCCCGTCGGGCCAGCTGGTTGACCCGGGCGGCCGCTCCACAACCGACCGAGTCCGGCCGGGCTGGCTTCCTGACCCGGGCGGCCGCTCCACCACACCCCGAGCTCGGCGGGCCGGCTGCTTTACCCCGGCGGCCGCTCCACCTCAACCGGAGCCCCGCCGGGCCAGCTGGTTGACCCGGGCGGCCGCTCCACAACCGACCGAGCCCGGCCGGGCCGGCTTCCTGACCCGGGCGGCCGCTCCACCACACCCCGAGCCGGGCCGGGCCGGCTGCTTTAGCCCGGCGGCCGCTCCACCACAACCGGAGCCCCTCCAGGCCAGCTGGTTGACCCGGGCGGCCGCTCCACAACCGACCGAGCCCGGCCGGGCCGGCTTCCTGACCCGGGCGGCCGCTCCACCACACCCCGAGCCCGGCCGGGCCGGCTGCTTTACCCCGGCGGCCGCTCCACCACAACCGGAGCCCCGCCGGGCCAGCTGGTTGACCCGGGCGGCCGCTCCACAACAGACCGAGCCCGGCCGGGCCGGCTTCCTGACCCGGGCGGCCGCTCCACCACACCCCGAGCCCGGCCGGGCCGGCTGCTTTACCCCGGCGGCCGCTCCACCACAACCGGATCTCCGCCGGGCCAGCTGGTTGACCCGGGCGGCCGCTCCACAACCGACCGAGCCCGGCCGGGCCGGCTTCCTGACCCAGGCGGCCGCTCCACCACACCTCGAGCCGGGCCGGGCCGGCTGCTTTACCCCGGCGGCCGCTCCACCACAACCGGAGCCCCGCCGGACCAGCTGGTTGACCCGGGCGGCCGCTCCACCACAGACCGATCCTGGCCGGGCCGGCCTCCTGACCCGGGCGGCCGCTCCACCACACCCCCAGCCCGGCCGGGGCCGGCTGCTTTTCCCCGGCGGCCGCTCCACCACAACCGGAGCCCCGCCGGGCCAGCTGGTTGACCCGGGAGCCGCTCCACAACCGACCGAGCTCGGCCGGGCCGGCTTCCTGACCCGGTAGGCCGCTCCACCACACCCCGATCCCGGCCGGGCCGGCTGCTTTACCCCGGCGGCCGCTCCACCACAACCGGATCTCCGTCGGGCCAGCTGGTTGACCCGGGCGGCCGCTCCACCACACCCCGAGCCCGGCCGGGCCGGCTGCTTTACCCGGCGGCCGCTCCACCACAACCGGAGCCCCGCCGGGCCAGCTGGTTGACCCGGGCGGCCGCTCCACAACCGACCGAGCCCGGCCGGGCCGGCTTCCTGACCCGGGCGACCGCTCCACCACACCCCGAGCCCGGCCGGGCCGGCTGCTTTACCCCGGCGGCCGCTCCACCACAACCGGAGCCCCGCCGGGCCGGCTGGTTGACCCGGGAGCCGCTCCACAACCGACCGAGCTCGGCCGGGCCGGCTTCCTGACCCGGGCGGCCGCTCCACCACACCACGAGCTCGGCGGGCCGGCTGCTTTACCCCGGCGGCCGCTCCACCTCAACCGGAGCCCCGCCGGGTCAGCTGGTTGACCCGGGCGGCCGCTCCACAACCGACCGAGCCCGGCCGGGCCGGCTTCCTGACCCGGGCGGGCCGCTCCACCACACCCCGAGCCGGGCCGGGCCGGCTGCTTTAGCCCGGCGGCCGCTCCACCACAACCGGAGCCCCGCCAGGCCAGCTGGTTGACCCGGGCGGCCGTTCCACAACCGACCGAGCCCGGCCGGGCCGGCTTCCTGACTCCGGCGGCCGCTCCACCACAACCCCAGCCCGGCCGGGCCGGCTGCTTTACCCCGGCGGCCGCTCCACCACAACCGGAGCCCCGCCGGGCCAGCTGGTTGACCCGGGAGCCGCTCCACAACCGACCGAGCCCGGCCGGGCCGGCTTCCTGACCCGGGCGGCCGCTCGACCACACCCCGAGCCGGGCCGGGTCGGCTGCTTTACCCCGGCGGCCGCTCCACTACAACCGGAGCCCCGCCGGGCCAGCTGGTTGACCCGGGCGGCCGCTCCACAACCGACCGAGCCCGGCGGGGCCGGCTTCCTGACCCGGGCGGCCGCTCCACCACACCCCGAGCCCGGCCGGGCCGGCTGCTTTACCCCGGCGGCCGCTCCACCTCAACCGGAGCCCCGCCGGGCCAGCTGGTTGACCCGGGCGGCCGCTCCACAACCGACCGAGCCCGGCCGGGCCGACTTCCTGACCCGGGCGGCCGATCCACCACACCCCGAGCCGGGCCGGGCCGGCCTCTTTACCCCGGCGGCCGCTCCACCACAACCGGAGCCCCGCCGGGCCAGCTGGTTGACCCGGGCGGCCGCTCCACAACCGACCGAGCCCGGCCGGGCCGGCTTCCTGACCCGGGCGGCCGCTCCACCACACTCCGAGCCGGGCCGGGCCGGCTGCTTTACCCCGGCGGCCGCTCCACCACAACCGGAGCTCCGCCGGGCCAGATGGTTCACCCGGGCGGCCGCTCCACAACCGACCGAGCCCGGCCGGGCCGGCCTCCTGACCCGGGCTGCCGCTCCACCACACCCCGAGCCCGGCCGGGCCGGCTGCTTTACCCGGCGGCCGCTCCACCACAACCGGAGCCCCGCCGGGCCAGCTGGTTGACCCTGGCGGCCGCTCCACAACCGACCGAGCCCGGCCGGGCCGGCTTCCTGACCCGGGCGGCCGCTCCACCACACCCCGAGCCCGGCCGGGCCGGCTGCTTTACCCCGGCGGCCGCTCCACCACAACCGGATCCCCGCCGGGCCAGCTGGTTGACCCGGGCGGCCGCTCCACAATCGACCGAGCCCGGCCGGGCCGGCTTCCTGACCCGGGCGGCCGCTCCACCACACCCCGAGCCGGGCCGGGTCGGCTGCTTTACCCTGGCGGCCGCTCCACCACAACCGGAGCCCCGCCGGGCCAGCTGGTTGACCCGGGCGGCCGCTCCACAACCGACCGAGCCCGGCCGGGCCGGCTTCCTGACCCGGGCGGCCGCTCCACCACACCCCCAGCCCGGCCGGGCCGGCTGCTTTACCCCGGCGGCAGCTCCACCACAACCGGAGCCCCGCCGGGCCAGCTGGTTGACCCGGGAGCCGCTCCACAACCGACCGAGCTCGGACGGGCCGGCTTCCTGACCCGGGCGGCCGCTCCACCACACCCCGAGCCCGGCCGGGCCGGCTGCTTTACCCCGGCGGCCGCTCCACCACAACCGGAGCCCCGCCGGGCCAGCTGGTTGACCCTGGCGGCCGCTCCACAACCGACCGAGCCCGGCCGGGCTGGCTTCCTGACCCGGGCGGCCGCTCCACCACACCCCGAGCCGGGCCGGGTCGGCTGCTTTACCTCGGCGGCCGCTCCACCATAACCGGAGCCCCACCGGGCCAGCTGGTTGACCCGGGAGCCGCTCCACAACCGACCGAGCTCGGCCGACCCGGCTTCCTGACCCGGTCGGCCGCTCCACCACACCCCGAGCCCGGCCGGGCCGGCTGCTTTACCCCGGCGGCCGCTCCACCACAACCGAGCCCCGCCGGGCCAGCTGGTTGACCCTGGCGGCCGCTCCACAACCGACCGAGCCCGGCCGGGCTGGCTTCCTGACCCGGGCGGCCGCTCCACCACACCCCGAACCGGGCCGGGTCGGCTGCTTTACCCCGGCGGCCGCTCCACCACAACCGGAGCCCCGCCGGGCCAGCTGGTTGACCCGGGGGGCCGCTCCACAACCGACCGAGCCCGGCCGGGCCGGCTTCCTGACCCCGGCGGCCGCTCCACCACAACACCAGCCCGGCCGGGCCGGCTGCTTTACCCCGGCGGCCGCTCCACCACAACCGGAGCCCCGCCGGGCCAGCTGGTTGAACCGGGCGGCCGCTCCACCACAGACCGAGCCTGGCCGGGCCGGCCTCCTGACCCGGGCGGCCGCTCCAGCACACCCCCAGCCCGGCCGGGCCGGCTGCTTTACCCCGGCGGCCGCTCCACCACAACCGGAGCCCCGCCGGGCCAGCTGGTTGACCCGGGAGCCGCTCCACCACAGACCCAGCCCGGCCGGGCCGGCCTCCTGACCCGGGCTGCCGCTCCACCACACCCCGAGCCCGGCCGGGCCGGCTGCTTTACCCCGGGGGCCGCTCCACCACAACCGGAGCCCCGCCGGGCCAGCTGGTTGACCCGGGCGGCCGCTCCACCACAGACCGAGCCTGGCCGGGCCGGCCTCCTGACCCGGGCGGCCGCTCCACCACACCCCGAGCCGGGCCGGGCCGGCTGCTTTACCCCGGCGGCCGCTCCACCACAACCGGAGCCCCGCCGGGCCAGCTGGTTGACCCGGGCGGCCAGTCCACCACAACCTCAGCCCGGCCGGGCCCGCTGCTTTACCCCCGGCGGCCGCTCCACCACAACCGGAGCCCCGCCGGGCCAGCTGGTTGACCCGGGCGGCCGCTCCACAACCGACCGAGCCCGGCCGGGCCGGCTTCCTGACCCGGACGGCCGCTCCACCACACCCCGAGCTTGGCCGGGCCGGCTGCTTTACCCCGGCGGCCGCTCCACCACAACCGGATCCACGCCGGGCCAGCTGGTTGACCCGGGCGGCCGCTCCACAACCGACGGAGCCCGTCCGGGCCGGCTTCCTGACCCGGGCGGCCGCTCCACCACACCTCGAGCCCGGCCGGGCCCGCTGCTTTACCCCGGCGGCCGCTCCACCACAACCGGAGCCCCGCCGGGCCAGCTGGTTGACCCGGGCGGCCGCTCCACCACAGACAGATCCTGGCCGGGCCGGCCTCCTGACCCGGGCGGCCGCTCCACCACACCCCCAGCCCGGCCGGGCCGGCTGCTTTACCCCGGCGGCCGCTCCACCACAACCGGAGCCCCGCCGGGCCAGCTGGTTGACCGGGAGCCGCTCCACAACCGACCGAGCTCGGCCGGGCCGGCTTCCTGACCCGGTAGGCCGCTCCACCACACCCCGATCCCGGCCGGGCCGGCTGCTTTACCCCGGCGGCCGCTCCACCACAACCGGAGCCCCGCCGGGCCAGCTGGTTGACCCGGGCGGCCGCTCCACAACCGACCGAGCCCGGCCGGGCCGGCTTCCTGACCCGGGCGGCCGCTCCACCACACCCTGAGCCCGGCCGGGCCGGCTGCTTTACCCCGGCGGCCGCTCCACCACAACCGGAGCCCCGCCGGGCCAGCTGGTTTACCCGGGCGGCCGCTCCACAACCGACCGAGCCCGGCCGGGCCGGCTTCCTTACCCGGGCGACCGCTCACCACACCCCGAGCCCGGCCGGGGCGGCTGCTTTACCCCGGCGGCCGCTCCACCACAACCGGATCCACGCCGGGCCAGCTGGTTGACCCGGGCGGCCGCTCCACCACAGACCCAGCCCCGCCGGGCCGGCCTCCTGACCCGGGCTGCCGCTCCACCACACCCCGAGCCCGGCCGGGCCGGCTGCTTTACCCCGGCGGCCGCTCCACCATAACCGGAGCCCCGCCGGGCCAGCTGGTTGACCCGGGCGGCCGCTCCACCACAGACCGAGTTTGCCCGGGCCGGCCTCCTGACCCGGGCTGACGCTCCACCACACCCCGATCCCGGCCGGGCCGGCTGCTTTACCCCGGCGGCAGCTCCACCACAACCGGAGCCCCGCCGGGCCGGCTGGTTGACCCGGGAGCCGCTCCACAACCTACCGAGCTCGGCCGGGCCGGCTTCCTGACCCGGGCGGCCGCTCCACCACTCCCCGAGCTCGGCGGGCCGGCTGCTTTACCCCGGCGCTCGCTCCACCTCAACCGGAGCCCCGCCGGGCCAGCTGGTTGACCCGGGCGGCCCGCTCCACAACCGACCGAGCACGGCCGGGCCGGCTTCCTGACCCGGGCGGCCGCTCCACCACACCCCGAGCCGGGCCGGGCCGGCTGCTTTAGCCCGGCGGCCGCTCCACCACAACCGGAGCCCCGCCGGGCCAGCTGGTTGACCCGGGCGGCCGCTCCACAACCGACCGAGCCCGGCCGGGCCGGCTTCCTGACCCCGGCGGCCGCTCCACCACAACCCCAGCCCGGCCGGGCCGGCTGCTTTACCCCGGCGGCCGCTCCACCACAACCGGAGCCCCGCCGGGCCAGCTGGTTGACCGGGGAGCCGCTCAACAACCGACCGAGCCCGGCCGGGCCGGCTTCCTGACCCGGGCGGGGCCGCTCCACCACACCCCGAGCCGGGCCGGGTCGGCTGCTTTACCCCGGCGGCCGCTCCACCACAACCGGAGCCCCGCCGGGCCAGCTGGTTGACCCGGGCCGCCGCTCCACAACCGACCGAGCCCGGCCGGGCCGGCTTCCTGACCCCGGCGGCCGCTCCACCACAACCCCAGCCCGGCCGGGCCGGCTGCTTTACCCCGGCGGCCGCTCCACCACAACCGGAGCCCCGCCGGGCCAGCTGGTTGACCCGGGCGGCCGCTCCACAACCGACCGAGCCCGGCCGGGCCGGCTTCCTGACCCGGGCGGCCGCTCCACCACACCCTGAGCCCGGCCGGGCCGGCTGCTTTACCCCGGCGGCCGCTCCACCACAACCGGATCTCCGTCGGGCCAGCTGGTTGACCCGGGCGGCCGCTCCACCACACCCCGAGCCCGGGCGGGGCGGCTGCTTTACCCGGCGGCCGCTCCACCACAACCGGAGCCCCGCCGGGCCAGCTGGTTGACCCGGGCGGCCGCTCCACAACCGACCGAGCCGGCCGGGCCGGCTTCGTGACCCGGGCGACCGCTCCACCACACCCCGAGCCCGGCCGGGCCGGCTGCTTTACCCCGGCGGACGCTCCACCACAACCGGAGCCCCGCCGGGCCAGCTGGTTGACCCGGGCGGCCTCTCCACCACAGACCCAGCCCGACCGGGCCGGCCTCCTGACCCGGGCTGCCGCTCCACCACACCCCGAGCCCGCCGGGCCGGCTGCTTTAACCCCGGCGGCCGCTCCACCACAACCGGAGCCCCGCCGGGCCAGCTGGTTGACCCGAGCGGCCGCTCCACAACCGACCGAGTGCGGCCGGACCGGCTTCCTGACCGGGGCGGCCGCTCCACCACACCCCCAGCCCGGCCGGGCCGGCTGCTTTACCCCGGCGGCAGCTCCATCACAACCGGAGCCCCGCCGGGCCGGCCTCCTGACCCGGGCGGCCGCTCCACCACACCCCGAGCCGGGCCGGGCCGGGCCGGCTGCTTTACCCCGGCGGCAGCTCCACCACAACCGGAGCCCCGCCGGGCCGGCTGCTTTACCCCGGCGGCCGCTGCACCACAACCGGAGCCCCGCCGGGCCAGCTGGTTGACCCGGGCGGCCCGCTCGACAACCGACCGAGCCCGGCCGGGCCGGCTTCCTGACCCCGGCGGCCGCTCCACCACACCCCCAGCCCGGCCGGGCCGGCTGCTTTACCCCGGCGGCAGATCCACCACAACCGGAGCCCCGCTGGGCCAGCTGGTTGACCCGGGAGCCGCTCCACAACCGACCGAGCTCGGCCGGGCCGGCTTCCTGACCCGGGCGGGCGCTCCACCAGACCCCGAGCCCGGCCGGGCCGGCTGCTTTACCCCGGCGGCCGCTCCACCACAACCGGAGCCCCGCCGGGCCAGCTGGTTGACCCTGGCGGCCGCTCCACAACCGACCGAGCCCGGCCGGGCCGACTTCCTGACCCGGGCGGCCGCTCCACCAGACCCCGAGCCGGGCCGGGCCGGGCCGGCTGCTTTACCCCGGCGACCGCTCCACCACAACCGGAGCCCCGCCGGGCCAGCTGGTTGACCCGGGCGGCCGCTCCACAACCGACCGAGCCCGGCCGGGCCGGCTTGCTGACCCGGGCGGCCGCTCCACCACACCCCGAGCCCGGCCGGGCCGGCTGCTTTACCCCGGCGGCCGCTCCACCACAACCGGAGCCCCGCCGGGCCAGCTGGTTGACCCGGGCGGCCGCTCCACAACCGACCGAGCCCGGCCGGGTCGGCTTCCTCACCCCGGCGGCCGCTCCACCCCAACCCCAGCCCGGCCGGGCCGGCTGCTTTACCCCGGCGGCCGCTCAACCACAACCGGAGCCCCGCCGGGCCAGCTGGTTGACCCGGGAGCCGCTCCACAACCGACCGAGCCCGGCCAGGCCGGCTTCCTGACCCGGGCGGGCCGCTCTACCACACCCCGAGCCCGGCCGGGCCGGCTGCTTTGCCCCGGCGGCCGCTCCACCACAACCGGAGCCCCGCCGGGCCAGCTGGTTGACCCTGGCGGCCGCTCCACAACCGACCGAGCCCGGCCGGGCCGGCTTCCTAGATACCCGGGCGACCGCTCCACCACAACCCCGAGCCCGGCCGGGCCGGCTTCCTGACCCGGGCGGCCGCTCCACCAGACCACGAGCCGGGCCGGGCCGGGACCAGCTGCTTTACCCCGGCGGCCGCTCCACCACAACCGGAGCCCCGCCGGGCCAGCTGGTTGACCCGGGCGGCCGCTCCACAACCGACCGAGCCCGGCCGGGCCGGCTTCCTGACCCGGGCGGCCGCTCCACCACACCCCGAGCCGGGCCGGGCCGGCTGCTTTACCCCGGCGGCCGCTCCACCACAACCGGAGCCCCGCCAGGCCAGCTGGTTGACCCGGGCGGCCGCTCCACAACCGACCGAGCCCGGCCGGCCCGGCTTCCTGACCCCGGCGGCCGCTCCACCACAACCCCAGCCCGGCCGGGCCGGCTGCTTTACCCCGGCGGCCGCTCCACCACAACCGGAGCCTCGCCGGGCCAGCTGGTTGACCCCGGCGGCCGCTCCACAACCGATCGAGTCCGGCCGGGCCGGCTTCCTGACCCGGGCGGCCGCTCCACCACACCCCCAGCCCGGCCGGGCCGGCTGCTTTACCCCGGCGGCAGCTCCACCACAACCAAAGCCCCGCCGGGCCAGCTGGTTGACCCGGGAGCCGCTCCACAACCGACTGAGCTCGGCCGGGCCGGCTTCCTGACCCGGGCGGCCGCTCCACCACACCCCGAGCCCGGCCGGGCCGGCTGCTTTACCCCGGCGGCCGCTCCACCACAACCGGAGCCCCGCCGGGCCAGCTGGTTGATCCGGGCGGCCGCTCCACAACCGACCGAGCCCGGCCGGGCCGGCTTCCTGACCCCGGCCGCCACTCCACCACAACCCCAGCCCGGCCGGGCCGGCTGCTTTACCCCCGGCGGCCGCTCCACCACAACCGGAGCCCCCGCCGGGCCAGCTGGTTGACCCGGGCGGCCGCTCCACCACAGACCCAGCCCGGCCGGGCCGGCCTCCTGACCCGGGCGGCCGCTCCACCAGACCCCGAGCCGGGCCGGGCCGGGCCGGCTGCTTTACCCCGGCGACCGCTCCACCACAACCGGAGCCCCGCCGGGCCAGCTGGTTGACCCGGGCGGCCGCTCCACAACCGACCGAGCCCGGCCGGGCCGGCTTGCTGACCCGGGCGGCCGCTCCACCACACCCCGAGCCCGGCCGGGCCGGCTGCTTTACCCCGGCGGCCGCTCCACCACAACCGGAGCCCCGCCGGGCCAGCTGGTTGACCCTGGCGGCCGCTCCACAACCGACCGAGCCCGGCCGGGCCGGCTTCCTGACCCGGGCGGCCGCTCCACCACACCCCCAGCCCGGCCGGGCCGGCTGCTTACCCCGGCGGCAGATCCACCACAACCGGAGCCCCGCCGGGCCAGCTGGTTGACCCGGGAGCCGCTCCACAACCGACCGAGCTCGGCCGGGCCGGCTTCCTGACCCGGGCGGGCGCTCCACCACACCCCGAGCCCGGCCGGGCCGGCTGCTTTACCCCGGCGGCCGCTCCACCTCAACCGGAGCCCCGCCGGGCCAGCTGGCTGACCCCCGCGGCCGCTCCACAACCGACCGAGCACGGCCGGGCCGGCTTCCTCACCCGGGCGGCCGCTCCACCACACCCCGAGCCGGGCCCGGCCGGCTGCTTTACCCCGGCGGCCGCTCCACCACAACCGGAGCCCCGCCAGGCCAGCTGGTTGACCCGGGCGGCCGCTCCACAACCGACCGAGCCCGGCCGGGGCGGCTTCCTGACCCCGGCGGCCGCTCCACCACAACCCCAGCCCGGCCGGGCCGGCTGCTTTACCCTGGCGGCCGCTCCACCACAACCGGAGCCCCGCCGGGCCAGCTGGTTTACCCCGGCGGCTGCTCCACAACCGACCGAGTCCGGCCGGGCCGGCTTCCTGACCCGGGCGGCCGCTCCACCAAACCCCCAGCCCGGCCGAGCCGGCTGCTTTACCCCTGCGGCAGCTCCACCACAACCGGAGCCCCGCCGGGCCAGCTGGTTGACCCGGGAGCCGCTCCACAACCGACCGAGCTCGGCCGGGCCGACTTCCTGACCCGGGCGGCCGCTCCACCACACCCCGAGCCCGGCCGGGCCGGCTGCTTTACCCCGGCGGCCGCTCCACCACAACCGGAGCCCCGCCGGGCCAGCTGGTTGACCCTGGCGGCCGCTCCACAACCGACCGAGCCCGGCCGGGCCGGCTTCCTTACCCGGGCGGCCGCTCCACCACACCCCGAGCCGGGCCGGGTCGGCTGCTTTACCCCGGCGGCCGCTCCACCACAACCGGAGCCCCGCCGGGCCAGCTGGTTGACCCGGGCGGCCGCTCCACAACCGACCGAGCCAGGCCGGGCCGGCTTCCTGACCCGGGCGGGCGCTCCACCACACCCCGAGCCGGGCCGGGCCGGCTGCTTTACCCCGGCGGCCGCTCCACCACAACCGGAGCCCCGCCGGGCCAGCTGGTTGACCCGGGCGGCCGCTCCACAACAGACCGAGCCCGGCCGGGCCGGCTTCCTGACCCGGGCGGCCGCTCCACCACACCCCCAGCCCGGCCGGGCCGGCTGCTTTACCCCGGCGGCCGCTCCACCACAACCGGATCTCCGCCGGGCCAGCTGGTTGACCCGGGCGGCCGCTCCACAACCGACCGAGCCCGGCCGGGCCGGCTTCCTGACCCAGGCGGCCGCTCCACCACACCTCGAGCCGGGCCGGGCGGCTGCTTTACCCCGGCGGCCGCTCCACCACAACCGGAGCCCCCGCCGGGCAAGCTGGTTGACCCGGGCGGCCGCTCCACCACAGACCGATCCTGGCCGGGCCGGCCTCCTGACCCGGGCGGCCGCTCCACCACACCCCCAGCCCGGCCGGGCCGGCTGCTTTTCCCCGGCGGCCGCTCCACCACAACCGGAGCCCCGCCGGGCCAGCTGGTTGACCCGGGAGCCGCTCCACAACCGACCGAGCTCGGCCGGGCCGGCTTCCTGACCCGGGAGGCCGCTCCACCACACCCCGATCCCGGCCGGGCCGGCTGCTTTACCCCGGCGGCCGCTCCACCACAACCGGATCTCCGTCGGGCCAGCTGGTTGACCCGGGCGGCCGCTCCACCACACCCCGAGCCCGGCCGGGCCGGCTGCTTTACCCGGCGGCCGCTCCACCACAACCGGAGCCCCGCCGGGCCAGCTGGTTGACCCGGGCGGCCGCTCCACAACCGACCGAGCCCGGCCGGGCCGGCTTCCTGACCCGGGCGACCGCTCCACCACACCCCGAGCCCGGCCGGGCCGGCTGCTTTACCCCGGCGGCCGCTCCACCACAACCGGAGCCCCGCTGGGCCAGCTGGTTGACCCGGGAGCCGCTCCACAACCGACCGAGCTCGGCCGGGCCGGCTTCCTGACCCGGGCGGGCGCTCCACCAGACCCCGAGCCCGGCCGGGCCGGCTGCTTTACCCCGGCGGCCGCTCCACCTCAACCGGAGCCCCGCCGGGCCAGCTGGTTGACCCCCGCGGCCGCTCCACAACCGACCGAGCACGGCCGGGCCGGCTTCCTGACCCGGGCGGCCGCTCCACCACACCCCGAGCCGGGCCGGGCCGGTTGCTTTACCCCGGCGGCCGCTCCACCACAAACG
Organism: Artibeus lituratus; assembly: GCA_038363175.2. Classification (NCBI taxonomy): domain Eukaryota; kingdom Metazoa; phylum Chordata; class Mammalia; order Chiroptera; family Phyllostomidae; genus Artibeus; species Artibeus lituratus. Next base: position 22,328 of record JBAWUR020000039.1, on the reverse strand, counting down.
GAGCCCCGCCAGGCCAGCTGGTTGACCCGGGCGGCCGCTCCACAACCGACCGAGCCCGGCCGGGCCGGCTTTCTGACCCCGGCGGCCGCTCCACCACAACCCCAGCCCGGCCGGGCCGGCTGCTTTACCCCGGCGGCGGCTCCACCACAACCGGAGCCCCGCCGGGCCAGCTGGTTGACCCGGGAGCCGCTCCACCACAGACCCAGCCCGGCCGGGCCGGCCTCCTGACCCGGGCTGCCGCTCCACCACACCCCGAGCCCGGCCGGGCCGGCTGCTTTACCCCGGGGGCCGCTCCACCACAACCGGAGCCCCGCCGGGCCAGCTGGTTGACCCGGGCGGCCGCTCCACCACAGACCGAGCCTGGCCGGGCCGGCCTCCTTACCCGGGCGGCCGCTCCACCACACCCCGAGCCGGGCCGGGCCGGCTGCTTTACCCCGGCGGCCGCTCCACCACAACCGGAGCCCCGCCGGGCCAGCTGGTTGACCCGGGCGGCCAGTCCACCACAACCCCAGCCCGGCCGGGCCCGCTGCTTTACCCCGGCGGCCGCTCCACCACAACCGGAGCCCCGCCGGGCCAGCTGGTTGACCCGGGCGGCCGCTCCACAACCGACCGAGCCCGGCCGGGCCGGCTTCCTGACCCGGACGGCCGCTCCACCACACCCCGAGCCCGGCCGGGCCGGCTGCTTTACCCCGGCGGCCGCTCCACCACAACCGGATCCACGCCGGGCCAGCTGGTTGACCCGGGCGGCCGCTCCACAACCGACGGAGCCCGTCCGGGCCGGCTTCCTGACCCGGGCGGCCGCTCCACCACACCTCGAGCCCGGCCGGGCCCGCTGCTTTACCCCGGCGGCCGCTCCACCACAACCGGAGCCCCGCCGGGCCAGCTGGTTGACCCGGGCGGCCGCTCCACCACAGACAGATCCTGGCCGGGCCGGCCTCCTGACCCGGGCGGCCGCTCCACCACACCCCCAGGCCGGCCGGGCCGGCTGCTTTACCCCGGCGGCCGCTCCACCAGAACCGGAGCCCCGCCGGGCCAGCTGGTTGACCGGGAGCCGCTCCACAACCGACCGAGCTCGGCCGGGCCGGCTTCCTGACCCGGTAGGCCGCTCCACCACACCCCGATCCCGGCCGGGCCGGCTGCTTTACCCCGGCGGCCGCTCCACCACAACCGGAGCCCCGCCGGGCCAGCTGGTTGACCCGGGCGGCCGCTCCACAACCGACCGAGCCCGGCCGGGCCGGCTTCCTGACCCGGGCGGGCGCTCCACCACACCCTGAGCCCGGCCGGGCCGGCTGCTTTACCCCGGCGGCCGCTCCACCACAACCGGAGCCCCGCCGGGCCAGCTGGTTTACCCGGGCGGCCGCTCCACAACCGACCGAGCCCGGCCGGGCCGGCTTCCTTACCCGGGCGACCGCTCCACCACACCCCGAGCCCGGCCGGGGCGGCTGCTTTACCCCGGCGGCCGCTCCACCACAACCGGATCCACGCCGGGCCAGCTGGTTGACCCGGGCGGCCGCTCCACCACAGACCCAGCCCCGCCGGGCCGGCCTCCTGACCCGGGCTGCCGCTCCACCACACCCCGAGCCCGGCCGGGCCGGCTGCTTTACCCCGGCGGCCGCTCCACCATAACCGGAGCCCCGCCGGGCCAGCTGGTTGACCCGGGCGGCCGCTCCACCACAGACCGAGTTTGCCCGGGCCGGCCTCCTGACCCGGGCTGACGCTCCACCACACCCCGATCCCGGCCGGGCCGGCTGCTTTACCCCGGCGGCAGCTCCACCACAACCGGAGCCCCGCCGGGCCGGCTGGTTGACCCGGGAGCCGCTCCACAACCTACCGAGCTCGGCCGGGCCGGCTTCCTGACCCGGGCGGCCGCTCCACCACTCCCCGAGCTCGGCGGGCCGGCTGCTTTACCCCGGCGCTCGCTCCACCTCAACCGGAGCCCCGCCGGGCCAGCTGGTTGACCCGGGCGGCCGCTCCACAACCGACCGAGCACGGCCGGGCCGGCTTCCTGACCCGGGCGGCCGCTCCACCACACCCCGAGCCGGGCCGGGCCGGCTGCTTTAGCCCGGCGGCCGCTCCACCACAACCGGAGCCCCGCCGGGCCAGCTGGTTGACCCGGGCGGCCGCTCCACAACCGACCGAGCCCGGCCGGGCCGGCTTCCTGACCCCGGCGGCCGCTCCACCACAACCCCAGCCCGGCCGGGCCGGCTGCTTTACCCCGGCGGCCGCTCCACCACAACCGGAGCCCCGCCGGGCCAGCTGGTTGACCGGGGAGCCGCTCAACAACCGACCGAGCCCGGCCGGGCCGGCTTCCTGACCCGGGCGGCCGCTCCACCACACCCCGAGCCGGGCCGGGTCGGCTGGTTTACCCCGGCGGCCGCTCCACCACAACCGGAGCCCCGCCGGGCCAGCTGGTTGACCCGGGCCGCCGCTCCACAACCGACCGAGCCCGGCCGGGCCGGCTTCCTGACCCCGGCGGCCGCTCCACCACAACCCCAGCCCGGCCGGGCCGGCTGCTTTACCCCGGCGGCCGCTCCACCACAACCGGAGCCCCGCCGGGCCAGCTGGTTGACCCGGGCGGCCGCTCCACAACCGACCGAGCCCGGCCGGGCCGGCTTCCTGACCCGGGCGGCCGCTCCACCACACCCTGAGCCCGGCCGGGCCGGCTGCTTTACCCCGGCGGCCGCTCCACCACAACCGGATCTCCGTCGGGCCAGCTGGTTGACCCGGGCGGCCGCTCCACCACACCCCGAGCCCGGGCGGGGCGGCTGCTTTACCCGGCGGCCGCTCCACCACAACCGGAGCCCCGCCGGGCCAGCTGGTTGACCCGGGCGGCCGCTCCACAACCGACCGAGCCCGGCCGGGCCGGCTTCGTGACCCGGGCGACCGCTCCACCACACCCCGAGCCCGGCCGGGCCGGCTGCTTTACCCCGGCGGCCGCTCCACCACAACCGGAGCCCCGCCGGGCCAGCTGGTTGACCCGGGCGGCCTCTCCACCACAGACCCAGCCCGACCGGGCCGGCCTCCTGACCCGGGCTGCCGCTCCACCACACCCCGAGCCCGGCCGGGCCGGCTGCTTTACCCCGGCGGCCGCTCCACCACAACCGGAGCCCCGCCGGGCCAGCTGGTTGACCCGGGCGGCCGCTCCACAACCGACCGAGTGCGGCCGGACCGGCTTCCTGACCGGGGCGGCCGCTCCACCACACCCCCAGCCCGGCCGGGCCGGCTGCTTTACCCCGGCGGCAGCTCCATCACAACCGGAGCCCCGCCGGGCCGGCCTCCTGACCCGGGCGGCCGCTCCACCACACCCCGAGCCGGGCCGGGCCGGGCCGGCTGCTTTACCCCGGCGGCAGCTCCACCACAACCGGAGCCCCGCCGGGCCGGCTGCTTTACCCCGGCGGCCGCTGCACCACAACCGGAGCCCCGCCGGGCCAGCTGGTTGACCCGGGCGGCCGCTCGACAACCGACCGAGCCCGGCCGGGCCGGCTTCCTGACCCCGGCGGCCGCTCCACCACACCCCCAGCCCGGCCGGGCCGGCTGCTTTACCCCGGCGGCAGATCCACCACAACCGGAGCCCCGCTGGGCCAGCTGGTTGACCCGGGAGCCGCTCCACAACCGACCGAGCTCGGCCGGGCCGGCTTCCTGACCCGGGCGGGCGCTCCACCAGACCCCGAGCCCGGCCGGGCCGGCTGCTTTACCCCGGCGGCCGCTCCACCTCAACCGGAGCCCCGCCGGGCCAGCTGGTTGACCCCCGCGGCCGCTCCACAACCGACCGAGCACGGCCGGGCCGGCTTCCTCACCCGGGCGGCCGCTCCACCACAACCGGAGCCCCGCCAGGCCAGCTGGTTGACCCGGGCGGCCGCTCCACAACCGACCGAGCCCGGCCGGGGCGGCTTCCTGACCCCGGCGGCCGCTCCACCACAACCCCAGCCCGGCCGGGCCGGCTGCTTTACCCTGGCGGTCGCTCCACCACAACCGGAGCCCCGCCGGGCCAGCTGGTTTACCCCGGCGGCCGCTCCACAACCGACCGAGTCCGGCCGGGCCGGCTTCCTGACCCGGGCGGCCGCTCCACCACACCCCCAGCCCGGCCGGGCCGGCTGCTTTACCCCTGCGGCAGCACCACCACAACCGGAGCCCCGCCGGGCCAGCTGGTTGACCCGGGAGCCGCTCCACAACCGACCGAGCTCGGCCGGGCCGACTTCCTGACCCGGGCGGCCGCTCCACCACACCCCGAGCCCGGCCGGGCCGGCTGCTTTACCCCGGCGGCCGCTCCACCACAACCGGAGCCCCGCCGGGCCAGCTGGTTGACCCTGGCGGCCGCTCCACAACCGACCGAGCCCGGCCGGGCCGGCTTCCTTACCCGGGCGGCCGCTCCACCACACCCCGAGCCGGGAAGGGTCGGCTGATTTACCCCGGCGGCCGCTCCACCACAACCGGAGCCCCGCCGGGCCAGCTGGTTGACCCGGGCGGCCGCTCCACAACCGACCGAGCCCGGCCGGGTCGGCTTCCTCACCCCGGCGGCCGCTCCACCCCAACCCCAGCCCGGCCGGGCCGGCTGCTTTACCCCGGCGGCCGCTCAACCACAACCGGAGCCCCGCCGGGCCAGCTGGTTGAACCGGGCGGACGCTCCACCACAGACCGAGCCTGGCCGGGCCGGCCTCCTGACCCGGGCGGCCGCTCCACCACACCCCCAGCCCGGCCGGGCCGGCTGCTTTACCCCGGCGGCCGCTCCACCACAACCGGAGCCCCGCCGGGCCAGCTGGTTGACCCGGGAGCCGCTCCACAACCGACCGAGCCCGGCCAGGCCGGCTTCCTGACCCGGGCGGCCGCTCTACCACACCCCGAGCCCGGCCGGGCCGGCTGCTTTGCCCCGGCGGCCGCTCCACCACAACCGGAGCCCCGCCGGGCCAGCTGGTTGACCCGGGCGGTTGCTCCACAGCCGACCGAGCCCGGCCGGGCCGGCTTCCTGACCCGGGCGGCCGCTCCACCACACCCCGAGCCGGGCCGGGCCGGCTGCTTTACCCCGGCGGCCGCTCCACCACAACCGGAGCCCCGCCGGGCCAGCTGGTTGACCCGGGCGGCCGCTCCACAACCGACCGAGCCCGGCCGGGCCGGCTTCCTGACCCGGGCGGTCGCTCCACCACACCCTGAGCCCGGCCGGGCCGGCTGCTTTACCCCGGCGGCCGCTCCACCACAACCGGATCCCCGTCGGGCCAGCTGGTTGACCCGGGCGGCCGCTCCACAACCGACCGAGCTCGGCCGGGCCGACTTCCTGACCCGGGCGGCCGCTCCACCACACCCCGAGCCCGGCCGGGCCGGCTGCTTTACCCCGGCGGCCGCTCCACCACAACCGGAGCCCCGCCGGGCCAGCTGGTTGACCCTGGCGGCCGCTCCACAACCGACCGAGCCCGGCCGGGCCGGCTTCCTGACCCGGGCGACCGCTCCACCACACCCCGAGCCCGGCCGGGCCGGCTTCCTGACCCGGGCGGCCGCTCCACCAGACCCCGAGCCGGGCCGGGCCGGGCCAGCTGCTTTACCCCGGCGGCCGCTCCACCACAACCGGAGCCCCGCCGGGCCAGCTGGTTGACCCGGGCGGCCGCTCCACAACCGACCGAGCCCGGCCGGGCCGGCTTCCTGACCCGGGCGGCCGCTCCACCACACCCCGAGCCGGGCCGGGCCGGCTGCTTTACCCCGGCGGCCGCTCCACCACAACCGGAGCCCCGCCAGGCCAGCTGGTTGACCCGGGCGGCCGCTCCACAACCGACCGAGCCCGGCCGGCCCGGCTTCCTGACCCCGGCGGCCGCTCCACCACAACCCCAGCCCGGCCGGGCCGGCTGCTTTACCCCGGCGGCCGCTCCACCACAACCGGAGCCTCGCCGGGCCAGCTGGTTGACCCCGGCGGCCGCTCCACAACCGATCGAGTCCGGCCGGGCCGGCTTCCTGACCCGGGCGGCCGCTCCACCACACCCCCAGCCCGGCCGGGCCGGCTGCTTTACCCCGGCGGCAGCTCCACCACAACCAAAGCCCCGCCGGGCCAGCTGGTTGACCCGGGAGCCGCTCCACAACCGACTGAGCTCGGCCGGGCCGGCTTCCTGACCCGGGCGGCCGCTCCACCACACCCCGAGCCCGCCCGGGCCGGCTGCTTTACCCCGGCGGCCGCTCCACCACAACCGGAGCCCCGCCGGGCCAGCTGGTTGATCCGGGCGGCCGCTCCACAACCGACCGAGCCCGGCCGGGCCGGCTTCCTGACCCCGGCCGCCGCTCCACCACAACCCCAGCCCGGCCGGGCCGGCTGCTTTACCCCGGCGGCCGCTCCACCACAACCGGAGCCCCGCCGGGCCAGCTGGTTGACCCGGGAGCCGCTCCACAACCGACCGAGCCCGGCCGGGCCGGCTTCCTGACCCGGGCGGCCGCTCCACCACACTCCGAGCCGGGCCGGGCCGGCTGCTTTACCCCGGCGGCCGCTCCACCACAACCGGAGCCCCGCCGGGCCAGCTGGTTGACCCGGGCGGCCGCTCCACCACAGACCCAGCCCGGCCGGGCCGGCCTCCTGACCCGGGCGGCCGCTCCACCAGACCCCGAGCCGGGCCGGGCCGGGCCGGCTGCTTTACCCCGGCGACCGCTCCACCACAACCGGAGCCCCGCCGGGCCAGCTGGTTGACCCGGGCGGCCGCTCCACAACCGACCGAGCCCGGCCGGGCCGGCTTGCTGACCCGGGCGGCCGCTCCACCACACCCCGAGCCCGGCCGGGCCGGCTGCTTTACCCCGGCGGCCGCTCCACCACAACCGGAGCCCCGCCGGGCCAGCTGGTTGACCCTGGCGGCCGCTCCACAACCGACCGAGCCCGGCCGGGCCGGCTTCCTGACCCGGGCGGCCGCTCCACCACACCCCCAGCCCGGCCGGGCCGGCTGCTTTACCCCGGCGGCAGATCCACCACAACCGGAGCCCCGCCGGGCCAGCTGGTTGACCCAGGAGCCGCTCCACAACCGACCGAGCTCGGCCGGGCCGGCTTCCTGACCCGGGCGGGCGCTCCACCACACCCCGAGCCCGGCCGGGCCGGCTGCTTTACCCCGGCGGCCGCTCCACCTCAACCGGAGCCCCGCCGGGCCAGCTGGCTGACCCCCGCGGCCGCTCCACAACCGACCGAGCACGGCCGGGCCGGCTTCCTCACCCGGGCGGCCGCTCCACCACACCCCGAGCCGGGCCCGGCCGGCTGCTTTACCCCGGCGGCCGCTCCACCACAACCGGAGCCCCGCCAGGCCAGCTGGTTGACCCGGGCGGCCGCTCCACAACCGACCGAGCCCGGCCGGGGCGGCTTCCTGACCCCGGCGGCCGCTCCACCACAACCCCAGCCCGGCCGGGCCGGCTGCTTTACCCTGGCGGCCGCTCCACCACAACCGGAGCCCCGCCGGGCCAGCTGGTTTACCCCGGCGGCTGCTCCACAACCGACCGAGTCCGGCCGGGCCGGCTTCCTGACCCGGGCGGCCGCTCCACCAAACCCCCAGCCCGGCCGGGCCGGCTGCTTTACCCCTGCGGCAGCTCCACCACAACCGGAGCCCCGCCGGGCCAGCTGGTTGACCCGGGAGCCGCTCCACAACCGACCGAGCTCGGCCGGGCCGACTTCCTGACCCGGGCGGCCGCTCCACCACACCCCGAGCCCGGCCGGGCCGGCTGCTTTACCCCGGCGGCCGCTCCACCACAACCGGAGCCCCGCCGGGCCAGCTGGTTGACCCTGGCGGCCGCTCCACAACCGACCGAGCCCGGCCGGGCCGGCTTCCTTACCCGGGCGGCCGCTCCACCACACCCCGAGCCGGGCCGGGTCGGCTGCTTTACCCCGGCGGCCGCTCCACCACAACCGGAGCCCCGCCGGGCCAGCTGGTTGACCCGGGCGGCCGCTCCACAACCGACCGAGCCCGGCCGGGCCGGCTTCCTGACCCCGGCGGCCGCTCCACCACAACCCCAGCCCGGCCGGGCCGGCTGCTTTACCCCGGCGGCCGCTCCACCACAACCGGAGCCCCGCCGGGCCAGCTGGTTGAACCGGGCGGCCGCTCCACCACAGACCGAGCCTGGCCGGGCCGGCCTCCTGACCCGGGCGGCCGCTCCACCACACCCCCAGCTTGGCCGGGCCGGCTGCTTTACCCCGGCGGCCGCTCCACCACAACCGGAGCCCCGCCGGGCCAGCTGGTTGACCCGGGAGCCGCTCCACAACCGACCGAGCCCGGCCGGGCCGGCTTCCTGACCCGGGCGGCCGCTCTACCACACCCCGAGCCCGGCCGGGCCGGCTGCTTTGCCCCGGCGGCCGCTCCACCACAACCGGAGCCCCGCCGGGCCAGCTGGTTGACCCGGGCGGTTGCTCCACAGCCGACCGAGCCCGGCCGGGCCGGCTTCCTGACCCGGGCGGCCGCTCCACCACACCCCGAGCCGGGCCGGGCCGGCTGCTTTACCCCGGCGGCCGCTCCACCACAACCGGAACCCCGCCAGGACGGCTGCTTGACCCGGGCGGCCGCTCCACCACCGCCCGAGCCGGGCCGGGCCGGCTTCCTGACCCGGGCGGCCGCCGACCACAGCCCGAGGCCGGCCGTGCTGGCTGGTTGACCCGGCCTGCCGCTCCACCACAGCCTGATGCCCAAAGGTCTGAGCATCACTGTCCAGTGCAGTGCGGACTGTCCTCCTCTGCCTGCAGCCACCGAAGTGCAGTGGGGGCAGCAAGTGCAAGGCTGGAGACCGTGAAGCCACAACCAGCAGGCGAGCCATGACCAACAAATGGGACAATAAGATTTGTCATCTCAGTGACACATGAGATGGCAGCAGAGAGCCGCACTTGGGACAATTTTCCTAGGGACCATCCTGTGCTAGGGTAAGTTTTAAATTTTTCAAAGGACTGAAATTATGTACACTATGTTTCTTACTGACATTGCTGTTAATATAGAAATCAGGAACAGAAGGGAACTAGGAAGTCCTGCTATTGAAAACTTACTAAACGCACGTCTAAACAACATTGCGATCAACAGTCATATTCTACTGCATTCAACCACTATTCCTGCTGACCACTCACTAACATGTTATTCCCAAAAGGCCCACGAAATGGCAGCAGAGACACACCTGGGAACATTTTACTATTTGCTTGGCCAACAGGTTCATTTGGTTTTTAGGTAAGGAGACAATGAAAGACGCTTTTCACTTTAACCAATAATTTTCTTAAAGAACATATTCACCATTTTGTTGCACTGCTTTCTGCAATCTTTCAGGCATCTTCATAACTACATCTTCCCAAAACTTTTTATCTTTTGGCCAAGCCAATAAAAAGCCAGTTTCAACAAGCATCGCAGCATTGAAAGTATAGACAATGTTTCTCTAAGTGTTCTCCTTGCACTTAAGCTAGAATGTACAAAAAACTGAGTGACTGGAAGCCCTGGCTGGTGTAGCTCAGTGGATTGAGCACGGGCTAAAAACAACGAAATGCCGGGCTAAACTGGTAAGAGGGGCGAAGCCAGCAGCGGAGCAGGTTGACCGAAAAGATCCCGACCTGGTGGTGCGCAAACAGCCGAAGGTGCAGATCGCAGGTGCGGGCTAGGTAAGAGGCGTGGCTGGCTGTCGGCGGTAGGTCGCACATTTGCGTGCAGATAAACCAGTGAAGAGGCGAGCATTGAGACCGCACGGTGCAGGGCAGCAGGCTCGCACAATTCCGCTCGGATAAACAGACCGGGGAAAGGGGTGGGACGGACTGGGCTAGTGGAGAAGACCGCCATTGTTCCCCCTCTGACCCCGCCCCCACATACAGCGTCACAAACCAGCGTCATGGGTGGCCCCGCCCTGGTAAACAACTAAGGCTCCGCTCCTCGTACTTAAGGGTGCGAACAGACCAAAAATGGCTCAAGAACAACTCAGAGCCCCAGAGCCGATAAATCTAAGCGATGAAGAAATAGCTAAACTTTCAGATGCACAGTTCAAAACACTGGTGACCAGGATCCTCACAGAACTGGTTGATATTAGTCACGAATTAGAGAAACATATGAAAGCTAAACTAATAAAAATGAATGGTAATGCAAAGAAAACCAATAGTAAGGGAAAGGAGATTGGGACTTAAATCAATGGAGTGGACCAGAAGAAAGAAAAAGAGGATCAAACAGAAAAGAATAAAGAAACCAGAATGCATAAAAATGAGGAGAGGCTTAGGGACCTCCAGGACATCGTTAAACGTGCTAACATTCGAATTATAGGGATACCAGAAGGGGAAGAGTCATGAGTGGAAGCCTTATTTGAACAAATAATAAAAGAGAACTTCCCCATTCTGGCAGAGAAAGTAGACTTCCAGGAAATCCAGGAAGCTCAGAGAGTCCCAAAGAAGTTGGACCCAAGAAGGAACACACCAAGGCACATCATCATTATATTAGCCAAGATTCAAATGAAGGAGAGAATCCTAGAAGCAGCAAGAGATAAGGGGACAGTCACCTACAAAGGAGTTCCCATCAGACTGTCAGCGGATCTCTCAAAAGAGACCTTACAGGCAAGAAGGTGCTGGAAAGAGGTATTCCAAGTCATGAAAACCAAGGACCTACAATCAAGATTGCTCTAGCCAGCAAAGTTTTCATTTAGAATAGAAGGACAGATAAAGTGCTTCTCAGATAAGATCAAATTCAAGGAGTTCATCCTCACCAAACCCTTATTATATGAAATGTTAAAGGGGCTTATCTAAGAAAAAGAAGATAAAATAGACGAACAGTGAAAGGACAGCAAACTCACAGTTATGAACAACCACACCTAAAACAAAAGCAGACTAAGAGGACAGCTAGATCAAGAGCAGAACCATAGAAAGGAAGATCACATGGAGGCTTAGCAACAGGGGAGTGGGAGGAGGAGAAGGGGGGAGAAGGTACAGAAAATAAGTAGCATAGACAGTAGATAGAAAATAGATAGGGGGAGGGTAAGAATAGTAGGGGGAATATAGAATCTAAAGAATTTGAGACACGTGTTCATGAACTAAAGGGGGAAATGGTGGGGGAGGGGTATGCATGGTGGAGGGGAACGGAGGGGGGAATAGAACAAATGGAATGGCATAATCAATAAAAAAGTTAAAAGAGAAAATAAAAAAACAAACACGCACTCCCACCTCAACCCGAGGCTTTCCCGTCTTCTGCTTCAACTCTTTTTCTCAGGCAGTGCTTGCGGTTGGTCTGATGGGGCAGCACGTGTTGCGAATTTCCCCAAGGAGCTCCTCCTACAGGACGCCCTCTGGTATCAGCACACAGGCAACGTCACCTCCTTTCGATGAAGACTGCCCTGTATGGAGGGGATGCTGCTGGTGCTTCCTTCATTTGCCTACAATCTTTCCTGTTCCACATTATTCTCAAGTTTCATCCGTTCACACCACCACACAATTTGCTTGCAAGCAGAATGGTTTCTATATATTTCCATAGAAAACCCCATGTGGAAATGAGGTCAAGAAAGTTTCCCCCCCCCACACACACACACCCAGCTTAACTTCTGGGGAACCCAAACATCAAAGGGATTCACTGTAATCTTGCAGGTGCATATGATTTTTGACACTGGATCTGGATACTTTGAGTATGTCATCAGTCTCCCACATGGCATGGTGTGGTCTGTCTTCAGTGAACATCTGGACTCTATGGCTCTGAACTGCCAATGGTCTGCCAGACCTGTGGGGCACCTTTGTGTGAGAAATCTTGGGTTGAAACTTTGCAAACCACCTCGGACACATTTCATCACCTACAAGGCCTTCTCCATACACACCACCAATCTTTATTTTGCATTCCAGTTGCGTGTTCACCTTTCTTGAAATGACAGTGTAATGTGCCAAAAGCATTCCTTCTGTTCATCCCTCTTCAGTATGAAAATGACCACAAAATCACAGTGGTTTCGATGAGTTTTTTTCTTTCAATGCCCATTTGTATGACATTTGTCACGGTGCAGTCTGACCCGACGCTTTTCCGTAAAATTAGACAAGTCAGCAAACCAGAGTCACAGGACAGGGCAGTGAGGGTGGTGAGGGCCAAACTGACTTTTGGGCCAACTTGATAGAAACGAAGCTTCAACCAGAATCGCATCATTTACAGTATGTTTTTTGTTCAGGCAGCACTTAAGCTAGAATTCACTGAAAATGAGTGACTAGAAGGTTCTGCTTTGTACTTCTGAAGTAGACTCCTACAGACCTTCCAAAATGAACCATCATGTGAGTTACAAAATAATTGGAACTGAATGATGCTAAAGATACTACACACTGAAACTTAAGAACAAAATCTGCACCTTTGAACACGTGGGTTAGTCACAAAACCCCCAATTGTACCAGAGTTGCACCCTTTTAGGAACTGAAAAGTGCAAAGGAAGCCAAGACACACTGGAGGGTACTGTGTCTAGACGCGTCCAGAAGGGCATGTACATAAAATGATAGTGATGTTATTTTATTATGTTTTGTTTTATTTTATTGTATTCTATTTCTGAATGGAGGATTTTGAATACACTTTACTTTCCCCTTGTTTAACGAAGCTGCAACAGACAAAACAAATTACAAACAATTTTCAAACACACTTCGAACTTGTGAAGACTTCACTCTATGACGCTACAAAGCCATTACCAAATAATGTCGCACAACACAGGTTCATCGCTCCCTTTGCCCTTCACTTGCACACCACTCACAAGGTAACTAGACCGTGCTGACATTAGACGCTTTGGAATGCACTTGGGAATATCACTACCGTCAAAAGCCATTGATATTCCACTACAATGAACCACTTTTCCTGCTGAACTGCACTGAGGTGTCATTCCCAAAAATAGCCATAAGATGGCAGCAGAGACCGACACTTGGAATGCCTGTCCCACAAAGGGCTCAGCTGACAGATTCCTTCACTTTTGACTTTGAGGTGCGATGACAGGCGCATTTTTCATTTTTCCTCAAACACGGTGACTGCACAAGGTCGTCGCCGTTCTGTTCCACTACTTTCTGCCACCTTTCAGGTAATTTCCACATTCCATGGTCCCCGAACTTTGTTATTTTTTTGGAGCAGAGAGCTCTTCTAGGTGGCTTCTACAGTGTTCCAGGGAATGGAAATTTCTCTCCAATAAGAGAAATTCAGACAGACCGAAGTCATTGGCCACGTGAAGGTGCAAGGTCTGGTGAGCACTGCGGATGAATCGGGACTGCTCAGCCAGGCTGGAACCTTTCATCACTGGTCACCAAAGAGAAACATGCATTCTCACCTTATCATGAAGCTTCTGCTGACAAATTCCAGACTCATTCCCTCAGGCGGTGCTTTCAGTTGTTCTGACCTGGAGCAGTGCTTGTTGCAAGTCACCTGCCAGCTTTGTACAAGGAACTCCTTCTCCAGGACCCCCTCCAGAAACCACCAGAAGGGTAACATCACCTCTTTCAGATGAAGACCAACTTATGCAGGGGCCTGGTGTTGGTTCTTTTGCTGACCCTGAATCTCTCCAATTCCACATTATTCTAACACATCAACCATTCATCACCCCTCACAATTTGTTTTGGAAATGGAATGTTTTTCTTACATTTCCATAGAGAACCACACGTGGATATGTGGTCCAGATGGCTCCGTCCTTCTACCCATATAACTTCTGTGGAAACCAAACATCAGGGAGACTAAGCTAACTGTGCTGGCGCAAATGATTTTCAATGCTTGGTTAGGATACTTTGAGTTTGTTGCCTGTCTCCCACCTGCCATAATGTGGTGTGTTTTCAGTTATCATCTCCCCTGGATGGCTCTCCACTGCGGCTGGCCTGATGGACCAGTGCAGCAACTGTGCACCAGAAATCTCTGGAATGAAACTCGGAAATACACGTGTGACATGTTCCATCACTCACAGCAATGTCACCATACACACCAAAAAATCTTTCTTTGCCTTACACTGGCACTTGTACCTGTCCCGAAATGACAAAGCCTAAAGGACTGAAAATGTTGCTTATGTTCTTTCATTTTCAGTGAGAAAGTGGCACATATTCTCCAGTTGTGATAAGATTTCTTTCATGCAAGCTGGTATGACAGCTGTCACGATGCATTCTAACAAAATGGTTTCCAATGACGTCAAGGCAAGTCTGTGAGACCAGAGCCAGGTGATGGCGTGGGGTGTGGCGGTGGGAGAGGGTGGGGGGCTGAACTGACATTTCTACCAGCCCCATTTAAAGCAAGTTTTAACCAGCACCGCAGCCTCGAAATCCTATACAAAATGTTTTTGCCCTTATAGCACTGAAGCAGCATTCATTGAGAATAGATGACTAGAAAGTGCTGTTCTTTGGGACTTGTGAAATCAACTCCTAAAGAACCTCTGAAATAAACTGCCATTGGCATTACAAAGTAACTGGGCCTGAGTGATGATAAAGATGCTCCGTAACAAAACTTGAGAAAGAAATCTTCACCCTTGAATGCACAGCTTAGACAAAGAAGCTGGAAATGCACATGTTTGCGCCGATAACAGGAACCTAAATTAGTAGACAAAGTCCAGGGAAAGGGAAGAAACAACCGTAGACACGTCCCAAAGGGCAGGTACATACAATGATGGCGCTGGTACTTTACTTTGCTTTTTGTGTATCTCTTGTAGCACCATCATATATAAATTTTACCTCCACATTGTTTTAGGAAGCTGCAACAGACAAAGCAAAGGACAAATGACTTTCACTCACACTTGGCACTTCTAAAAACCTGCCTCTATTATGCTACAAAGCCACTTCCAAAAAACGTCCCATAAAACACACTTATTCCTCCCTTGGCCATTACTCTGGAGACTAGTCAGAAGATAACTGTATAGTCCTGACAATTAGATGTTTTCCAATGCACTTGTAAATACCACTGCCATCAAAAGTCATTGATATTTCACTGGCATCAACCACTTTTCCTGCTGACGTAAACTAACATGTCATTCCCCAAAATGGCCACGAGATGGCAGCATAGAAAGACACTGGGAACATATACTGTACTGTGGGGTGGGCCAACTAGGTTCCTTCACGTTTTCCAGGAAAATTCAATGACAGGTACATTTTTTCATTATTCTCAAAAATGTGACTGGTTCAGGGCTTCAACATTTATTTCCAAGGCCCTCTGTTATAATTCGGACAACTTCACCATTCCATCTGCCCACAACATTGTTATCTTTCTGAGCACAGAACGCTTCCCGGCCTGGCCAGTTGGTCGACAAGGGCGGCCGCCGACCTCAGCCCGAGGACGGCCGGCCCGGCTGGTTGACACGGGCCGCCGCCGACCACGGCCCGAGGCCGACCGGGCCGGCTGCTTTACCCCGGCGGCCGCTCCACCACAACCGGAGCCCCGCCGGGCCAGCTGGTTGACCCGGGCGGCCGCTCCACCACAGACCGAGCCCGGCCGGGCCGGCCTCCTGACCCGGGGGGCCGCTCCACCACACCCCGAGCCGGGCCGGGCCGGCTGCTTTACCCCGGCGGCCGCTCCACCACAACCGGAGCCCCGCCGGGCCAGCTGGTTGACCCGGGCGGCCGCTCCACAACCGACCGAGCCAGGCCGGGCCGGCTTCCTGACCCGGGCGGGCGCTCCACCACACCCCGAGCCGGGCCGGGCCGGCTGCTTTACCCCGGCGGCCGCTCCACCACAACCGGAGCCCCGCCGGGCCAGCTGGTTGACCCGGGCGGCCGCTCCACAACAGACCGAGCCCGGCCGGGCCGGCTTCCTGACCCGGGCGGCCGCTCCACCACACCCCGAGCCCGGCCGGGCCGGCTGCTTTACCCCGGCGGCCGCTCCACCACAACCGGATCTCCGCCGGGCCAGCTGGTTGACCCGGGCGGCCGCTCCACAACCGACCGAGCCCGGCCGGGCCGGCTTCCTGACCCAGGCGGCCGCTCCACCACACCTCGAGCCGGGCCGGGCCGGCTGCTTTACCCCGGCGGCCGCTCCACCACAACCGGAGCCCCGCCGGGCCAGCTGGTTGACCCGGGAGCCGCTCCACAACCGACCGAGCTCGGCCGGGCCGGCTTCCTGACCCGGTAGGCCGCTCCACCACACCCCGATCCCGCCCGGGCCGGCTGCTTTACCCCGGCGGCCGCTCCACCACAACCGGATCTCCGTCGGGCCAGCTGGTTGACCCGGGCGGCCGCTCCACCACACCCCGAGCCCGGCCGGGCCGGCTGCTTTACCCGGCGGCCGCTCCACCACAACCGGAGCCCCGCCGGGCCAGCTGGTTGACCCGGGCGGCCGCTCCACAACCGACCGAGCCCGGCCGGGCCGGCTTCCTGACCCGGGCGACCGCTCCACCACACCCCGAGCCCGGCCGGGCCGGCTGCTTTACCCCGGCGGCCGCTCCACCACAACCGGAGCCCCTCAGGGCCGGCTGGTTGACCCGGGAGCCGCTCCACAACCGACCGAGCTCGGCCGGGCCGGCTTCCTGACCCGGGCGGCCGCTCCACCACACCACGAGCTCGGCGGGCCGGCTGCTTTACCCCGGCGGCCGCTCCACCTCAACCGGAGCCCCGCCGGGTCAGCTGGTTGACCCGGGCGGCCGCTCCACAACCGACCGAGCCCGGCCGGGCCGGCTTCCTGACCCGGGCGGCCGCTCCACCACACCCCCAGTCCGGCCGGGCCGGCTGCTTTACCCCGGCGGCCGCTCCATCACAACCGGAGCCCCGCCGGGCCAGCTGGTTGACACGGGCGGCCGCTCCACAACCGACCGAGCCCGGCCGGGCCGGCTTCCTGACCCCGGCGGCCGCTCCACCACACCCCGAGCCCGGCCGGGCCGGCTGCTTTACCCCGGCGGCCGCTCCACCACAACCGGATCCCCGCCGGGCCAGCTGGTTGACCCGGGCGGCCGCTCCACAACCGACCGAGCCCGGCCGGGCCGGCTTCCTGACCAGGGCGGACGCTCCACCACACCCCGAGCCGGGCCGGGTCGGCTGCTTTACCCCTGCGGCCGCTCCACCACAGACCGAGCCCGGCCGGGCCAGCTGGTTGACCCGGGCGGCCGCTCCACCACAGACCGAGCCCGGCCGGGCCGGCTTCCTGACCCGGGCGGCCGCTCCACCACACCCCGAGCCCCGCCGGGCCAGCTGGTTGAACCGGGCGGCCGCTCCACCACAGACCGAGCCTGGCCGGGCCGGCCTCCTGACCCGGGCTGCCGCTCCACCACACCCCGAGTCTGGCCGGGCCGGCTGCTTTACCCCGGCGGCCGCTCCACCACAACCGGAGCCCCGCCGAGCCAGCTGGTTGACCCTGGCGGCCGCTCCACAACCGACCGAGCCCAGCCGGGCCGGCTTCCTGACCCGGGCGGCCGCTCCACCACACCCCCAGCCCGGCCGGGCCGGCTGCTTTACCCCGGCGGCAGCTCCACCACAACCGGAGCCCCGCCGGGCCAGCTGGTTGACCCGGGAGCCGCTCCACAACCGACCGAGCTCGGCCGGGCCGGCTTCCTGACCCCGGCGGCCGCTCCACCACAACCCCAGCCCGGCCGGGCCGGCTGCTTTACCCCGGCGGCCGCTCCACCACAACCGGAGCCCCGCCGGGCCAGCTGGTTGACCGGGGAGCCGCTCCACAACCGACCGAGCCCGGCCGGGCCGGCTTCCTGACCCGGGCGGCCGCTCCACCACACCCCGAGCCGGGCCGGGTCGGCTGCTTTACCCCGGCGGCCGCTCCACCACAACCGGAGACCCGCCGGGCCAGCTGGTTGACCCGGGCCGCCGCTCCACAACCGACCGAGCCCGGCCGGGCCGGCTTCCTGACCCCGGCGGCCGCTCCACCACAACCCCAGCCCGGCCGGGCCGGCTGCTTTACCCCGGCGGCCGCTCCACCACAACCGGAGCCCCGCCGGGCCAGCTGGTTGACCCGGACGGCCGCTCCACAACCGACCGAGCCCGGCCGGGCCGGCTTCCTGACCCGGGCGGCCGCTCCACCACACCCTGAGCCCGGCCGGGCCGGCTGCTTTACCCCGGCGGCCGCTCCACCACAACCGGATCTCCGTCGGGCCAGCTGGTTGACCCGGGCGGCCGCTCCACCACACCCCGAGCCCGGCCGGGCCGGCTGCTTTACCCGGCGGCCGCTCCACCACAACCGGAGCCCCGCCAGGCCAGCTGGTTGACCCGGGCGGCCGCTCCACAACCGACCGAGCCCGGCCGGGCCGGCTTCGTGACCCGGGCGACCGCTCCACCACACCCCGAGCCCGGCCGGGCCGGCTGCTTTACCCCGGCGGCCGCTCCACCACAACCGGAGCCCCGCCGGGCCAGCTGGTTGACCCGGGCGGCCTCTCCACGACAGACCCAGCCCGACCGGGCCGGCCTCCTGACCCGGGCTGCCGCTCCACCACACACCGAGCCCGGCCGGGCCGGCTGCTTTACCCCGGCGGCCGCTCCACCACAACCGGATCCCCGCCGGGCCAGCTGGTTGACCCGGGCGGCCGCTCCACCACAGACCCAGCCCCGCCGGGCCGGCCTCCTGACCCGGGCTGCCGCTCCACCACACCCCGAGCCCGGCCGGGCCGGCTGCTTTATCCCGGCGGCCGCTCCACCATAACCGGAGCCCCGCCGGGCCAGCTGGTTGACCCGGGCGGCCGCTCCACAACCGACCGAGTGCGGCCGGACCGACTTCCTGACCGGGGCGGCCGCTCCACCACACCCCCAGCCCGGCCGGGCCGGCTGCTTTACCCCGGCGGCAGCTCCACCACAACCGGAGCCCCGCCGGGCCGGCTGGTTGACCCGGGAGCCGCTCCACAACCGACCGAGCTCGGCCGGGCCGGCTTCCTGACCCGGGCGGCCGCTCCACCACACCCCGAGCTCGGCGGGCCGGCTGCTTTACCCCGGCGGCCGCTCCACCTCAACCGGAGCCCCGCCGGGCCAGCTGGTTGACCCGGGCGGCCGCTCCACAACCGACCGAGCCCGGCCGGGCCGGCTTCCTGACCCGGGCGGCCGCTCCACCACACCCCGAGCCGGGCCGGGCCGACTGCTTTAGCCCGGCGGCCGCTCCACCACAACCGGAGCCCCGCCAGGCCAGCTGGTTGACCCGGGCGGCCGCTCGACAACCGACCGAGCCCGGCCGGGCCGGCTTCCTGACCCGGGCGGCCGCTCCACCACACCCCGAGCCGGGCCGGGCCGGCTGCTATAGCCCGGCGGCCGCTCCACCACAACCGGAGCCCCGCCGGACCAGCTGGTTGACCCGGGAGCCGCTCCACAACCGACCGAGCCCGGCCGGGCCGGCTTCCTGACCCGGGCGGCCGCTCCACCACACCCCGAGCCGGGCCGGGTCGGCTGCTTTACCCCCGGCGGCCGCTCCACCACAACCGGAGCCCCGCCGGGCCAGCTGGTTGACCCGGGCGGCCGCTCCACCACACCCCGAGCCCGGCGGGCCGGCTGCTATACCCCGGCGGCCGCTCCACCTCAACCGGAGCCCCGCCGGGCCAGCTGGTTGACCCGGGCGGCCGCTCCACAACCGACCGAGCCCGGCCGGGCCGGCTTCCTGACCCGGGCGGCCGCTCCACCACACCCCCAGCCCGGCCGGGCCGGCTGCTTTACCCCGGCGGCAGCTCCACCACAACCGGAGCCCCGCCGGGCCAGCTGGTTGACCCGGGAGCCGCTCCACAACCGACCGAGCTCGGCCGGGCCGGCTTCCTGACCCGGGTGGCCGCTCCACCACACCCCGAGCTGGGCCGGGCCGGCTGCTTTACCCCGGCGGCCGCTCCACCACAACCGGAGCCCCCCCGGGCCAGCTGGTTGACCCGGGCTGCCGCTCCACCACAGATCGAGCCCGGCCGGGCAGGCTTCCTGACCCCAAGGGCCGCTCCACCACAACCCCAGCCCGACCGGGCCGGCTGCTTTACCCCGGCGGCCGCTCCACCACAACCGGAGCCCCGCCGGGCCAGCTGGTTGACCCGGGAGCCGCTCCACAACCGACCGAGCTCGGCCGGGCCGGCTTCCTGACCCGGGCGGCCGTTCCACCACACCCCCAGCCCGGCCGGGCCGGCTGCTTTACCCCGGCGGCAGCTCCACCACAACCGGAGCCCCGCCGGGCCAGCTGGTTGACCCGGGCGGCCGGTCTATAACCGACCGAGCCCGGCCGGGCCGGCTTCCTGACCCGGGCGGCCGCTCCACCACACCCCGAGCCCGGCCGGGCCGTCTGCTTTACCCCGGTGGCCGCTCCACCACAACCGGAGCCCCGCCGGGCCAGCTGGTTGACCCGGGCGGCCGCTCCACCACAGACCCAGCCCGGCCGGGCCGGCCTCCTGACCCGGGCGGCCGACCCACCACACCCCCAGCCCGGCCGGGCCGGCTGCTTTACCCCGGCGGCCGCTCCACCACAACCGGAGCCCCGCCGGGCCAGCTAGTTGACCCGGGCGGCCGCTCCACAACCGACCGAGCCCGGCCGGGCCGGCTTCCTGACCCCGGGGGCCGCTCCACCACAACCCCAGCCCGGCCGGGCCGGCTGCTTTACCCCGGCGGTCGCTCCACCACAACCGGAGCCCCGCCGGGCCAGCTGGTTGACCCGGGCGGCCGGTCCACAACAGACCGAGCTCGGCCGGGCCGGCTTCCTGACCCGGGCGGCCGCTCCACCACACCCCGAGCCGGGCCGGACCGGCTGCTTTACCCGGCGGCCGCTCCACCACAACCAGAGCCCCGCCGGGCCAGCTGGTTGACCCGGGCGGCCGCTCCACCACAGACCCAGCCCGGCCGGGCCGGCCTCCTGACCCGGGCGGCCGACCCACCACACCCCCAGCCCGGCCGGGCCGGCTGCTTTACCTTGGCGGCCGCTCCACCACAACCGGAGCCCCGCCGGGCCAGCTGGTTGACCCGGGAGCCGCTCCACAACCGACCGAGCTCGGCCGGGCCGGTTTCCTGACCCGGGCGGCCGCTCCACCACACCCCCAGCCCGGCCGGGCCGGCTGCTTTACCCCGGCGGCCGCTCCACCACAACCGGAGCCCCCCCGGGCCAGCTGGTTGACCCGGGAGCCGCTCCACAACCGACCGAGCTCGGCCGGGCCGGCTTCCTGACCCGGGCGGCCGCTCCACCACACCCCGAGCCCGGCCGGGCCGGCTGCTTTACCCCGGGGCCGCTCAACCTCAACCGGAGCCCCGCCGGGCCAGCTGGTTGACCCGGGCGGCCGCTCCACATCCGACCGAGCCCGGCCGGGCCGGCTTCCTGACCCGGGCGGCCGCTCCACCACACCCCGAGCCGGGCCGGGCCGGCTGCTTTACCCCGGCGGCCGCTCCACCACAACCGGAGCCCCGCCAGGCCAGCTGGTTGACCCGGGCGGCCGCTCCACAACCGACCGAGCCCGGGCGGGCCGGCTTCCTGACCCCGGCGGCCGCTCCACCACAACCCCAGCCCGGCCGTGCCGGCTGCTTTACCCCGGCGGCCGCTCCACCACAACCGGAGCCCCGCCGGGCCAGCTGGTTGACCCGGGAGCCGCTCCACTACCGACCGAGCTCGGCCGGGCCGGCTTCCTGACCCGGGCGGCAGCTCCACCACACCCCCAGCCCGGCCGGGCCGGCTGCTTTACCCCTGCGGCAGCTCCACCACAACCGGAGCCCCGCCGGGCCAGCTGATTGACCCGGGAGCCGCTCCACAACCGACCGAGCTTGGCCGGGCCGGCTTCCTGACCCGGGCGGCCGCTCCACCACACCCCCAGCCCGGCCGGGCCGGCTGCTTTACCCCGGCGGCCGCTCCACCACAACCGGAGCCCCGCCGGGCCAGCTGGTTGACCCGGGCGGCCGCTCCACAACCGACCGAGCCCGGCCGGGCTGGCTTCCTGACCCGGGCGGCCGCTCCACCACACCCCGAGCCGGGCCGGGCCGGCTGCTTTACCCCGGCGGCCGCTCCACCACAACCGGAGCCCCGCCGGGCCAGCTGGTTGACCCGGGCGGCCGGTCCACAACCGACCGAGCCCGGCCGGGCCGGCTTCCTGACCCGGGCAGCCGCTACACCATACCCCGAGCCCGGCCGGATCGGCTGCTTTACCCCGGCGGCCGCTCCACCACAACCGGAGCCCCGCCGGGCCAGCTGGTTGACCCGGGAGCCGCTCCACAACCGACCGAGCTCGGCCGGGCAGGCTTCCTGACCCGGGCGGCCGCTCCACCACACCCCCAGCCCGGCCGGGCCGGCTGCTTTACCCCGGCGGCAGCTCCACCACAACCGGAGCCCCGCCGGGCCAGCTGGTTGACCCGGGAGCCGCTCCACAACCGACCGAGCTCGGCCGGGCGGCTTCCTGACCCGGGCGGCCGATCCACCACACCCCGAGCCGGGCCGGGCCGGCTGCTTTAACCCGGCGGCCGCTCCACCACAACCGGAGCCCCCCCGGGCCAGCTGGTTGACCCGGGCGGCCGCTCCACCACAGACCGAGCCCAGCCGGGCCGGCTTCCTAAC